>JASJET010000176.1:2400000-3000000 GCA_034092305.1 Diaprepes abbreviatus
ATATCGTACACCAATTGTTTCAAATGACCCCAAAAGAAAAAATCCATAGGATTAAGGTCTGGTGACCTCGCTGCCCATGCCAATGGTCCACTTCGTCCTATCCATCGCTCAGGATACGTTGCATTCAAATACTGTCGGACACGTATACTAAAGTGGGGCGGAGCTCCGTCTTGGAGGATCCACATGTTGGCCCTTACTTCCAATGGCACATCTTCCAGATACAATGGGAGACGATTTTGGATAAAATCTAAGTATACGTCACCAGTTAATGGGCCATCAAAGAAATGAGGACCAATAAGGTAATCTCCTATTATCCCTGCCCACACATTTAGTGAAAATCTACGCTGATGTTTCGTTTCTACCACATCGTTTGGGTTCTCGTAAGCATATGTGTGGATGTTGTGTAGATTTGTTATGCCATCACGAGTGAAACCAGCTTCGTCAGTGAATAATATGACGCCAATTAATCGATTATCGTGTTCATACTTAGCTAGGATCTGATTGCACATTTCCAACCGTCTCGGCCGATCATCGTCATAAAGAGCCTGCACCTTTTTTGAATGAAACGGGTAGAATTGTTCTTCTCTTAGTATCCTCCATGAACTAGCCTGACAGAGCCGCACTTCATTCCCAATTTTTCTAGTACTAATACCTGGATTATCCTCAATAATTTCAAGCACTCTTTCTTCTTGTTGCACGTTTCTAGCAGTTCTAGGTCTTCCCCTATTTCCATTATAACTTTTAAAGGAACCACATTCCGCAAGCCTCCTGTGCACACTGGAAAATGTTTGAGCATGAGGGATATTTCTTTCCGGATAACTCTCCATATAATATCTTCTTGCCAACTCTGCATTACCATTTGCTTTTCCATAACAAAAATGGATATCACAATATTCGATACTTGAATATTGGTGATTAGCCATTATTAGTTATTTTAAGATTATAAATTAAATAGTTTAAAAAGCGAATTTATTTGATGTTAAACTGACAGCTCTAGTATACTTTGATAGCTATTTACCTGGTAGCTGGTGGTAATGAAATGAGAAAAGTAAATTTACCACTTAATTTTTAAGGGTGATTTACGTCTAAACGGTTGGGTCTAGCGATGTAAATAAAGAGCACCTTTTTTAAAGGCCTGGCATCAGTCTTTCAGAAATTATGCCAAAAACTACTGTAGCTGTCAACACTAAAAAATTATGACAAAAAAACAATTTTCAATGTAGGTAAAGTGCCCTCTAGCGGCAAACAATCAATGTGAATTGTTACTAAAATGATGAAGCGCAGAAGACTTAGCCTATCTTTCAAATATTAGTCAAATCGGTTTTCCTGTAAGCGAGTAATTCAAAAAACAAAAAATAAAAACTTGAACTTGGACGGCTTGTAACTCGAAAACGAATGACATTTTGAAAAAAAATTATATGAAGCTCTACCCTTATTTTGTCAAGTAGAATCACCCCCTTAAGTTTCGTGATCGATTTTTGAATCACCCTGTATAAAAAATGTGTATGCTGTTGGCACTCCCTCTCGTTGACAACTTGTTTTTCTTGCGATCGCCCATCTCCTTCCCAAGAGCTTTGAGTACAGGAAAATAAAACCGATTCTGCCTTTTATATTAGAAATATGTATGCTGTTGGCACTCCCTTCCGTTGACAACTTGTTTTTCTTGCAATCGCCCCTCTCCTTCCCAAGAGCTTTGAGTACAGGAAAAGGAAACCGATTCTGCCTTTTATATTAGAAATGTGTATGCTGTTGGCACTTCCTCCCGTTGACAACTTGTTTTTCTTGCGATCGCCCCTCTCCTTCCCAAGAGCTTTGAGTACAGGAAAATAAAACCGATTCTGCCTTTTATATTAGAAATGTGTATGCTGTTGGCACTCCCGCCCGTTGACAACTTGTTTTTCTTGCGATCGCCCCTCTCCTTTCCAAGAGTTTTGAGTACAGAAAAATAAAACCGATTCTGCTTTTTATATTAGAAATGTGTATGCTGTTGGCACTCCCTTCCGTTGACAACTTGTTTTTCTTGCGATAGCCCCTCTCCTTCCCAAGAGCTTTGAGTACAGGAAAATAAAACCGATTCTGCCTTTTATATTAGAAATGTGTAGGCTGTTGGCACTCCCTTCCGTTGACAACTTGTTTTTCTTGCGATCGCCCCTCACTTTCCCAAGAGCTTTGATTACAGGAAAATAAAACCGATTCTGCCTTTTATATTAGAAATGTGTATGCTGTTGGCATTCCCTTCCGTTGACAACTTGTTTTTCTTGCGATCGCCCCTCTCCTTCCCAAGAGCTTTGAGTACAGGAAAATAAAACCGATTCAGCCTTTTATATTAGAAATGTGTATGCTGTTGGCACTCCTTTCCGTTGACAACTTGTTTTTCTTGCGATCGCCCTTCTCTTTCCCAAGAGCTTTGAGTACAGGAAAATAAAACCGATTCTGCCTTTTATATTGGAAATGTGTATGCTGCTGGCACTCCCTCCCGTAGACAACTTGTTTTTCTTGTGATCGCCCCTCTTTTTCCAAGAGCTTTGAGTACAGGAAAATAAAACCGATTCTGCCTTTTATATTAGAAATGTGTATGCTGTTGGCACTCCCTTCCGTTGACAACTTGTTTTTCTTGCGATCGCCCCTCTCCTTCCCAAGAGCTTTGAGTACAGGAAAATAAAACCGATTCTTCCTTTTATATTAGAAATGTGTATGCTGTTGGCACTCCCTTCCGTTGACAACTTGTTTTTCTTGCGATCGCCCCATTCCTTCCCAGGAGCTTTGAGTACAGGAAAATAAAACCGATTCTGCCTTTTATATTAGAAATGTGTATGCTGTTGGCACTCCCTCCCGTTGACAACTTGGTTTTCTTGCGATCGCCCCTCTCCTTCCCAAGAGCTTAGAGTACAGGAAAATAAAACCGATTCTGCCTTTTATATTAGAAATGTGTATGCTGTTGGCACTCCCTTGCATTGACAACTTGTTTTTCTTGCGATCGCCCCTCACTTTCCCAAGAGCTTTGATTACAGGAAAATAAAACCGATTCTGCCTTTTATATTAGAAATGTGTATGCTGTTGGCACTCCCTTGCATTGACAACTTGTTTTTCTTGCGATCGCCCCTCACTTTCCCAAGAACTTTGATTACAGGAAAATAAAACCGATTCTGCCTTTTATATTAGAAATGTGTATGCTGTTGGCACTCCCTCCCGTAGACAACTTGTTTTTCTTGCGATCGCCCCACTCCTTCCCAAGAGCTTTGAATACAGGAAAATAAAACCGATTCTGCCTTTTATATTAGAAATGTGTATGCTGTTGGCACTCCCTCCCGTTGACAACTTGTTTTTCTTGCGATCGCTCCTCTCCTTCCCAAGAGCTTTGAATACAGGAAAATAAAACCGATTCTGCCTTTTATATTAGAAATGTGTATGCTGTTGGCTCACCCTCCCGTTGACAACTTGTTTTTCTTGCGATCGCCCCTCTCCTTCCCAAGAGCTTTGAATACAGGAAAATAAAACCGATTCTGCCTTTTATATTAGAAATGTGTATGCTGTTGGCACTCCCTCCCGTTGACAACTTGTTTTACTTGCGATCGCCTCTCTCCTTCCCAAGAGCTTTGAGTACAGGAAAATAAAACCGATTCTGCCTTTTATATTAGAAATGTGTATGCTGTTGGCACTCCCTTGCATTGACAACTTGTTTTTCTTGCGATCGCCCCTCTCCTTCCCAAGAGCTTTGAGTACAGGAAAATAAAACCGATTCTGCCTTTTATATTAGAAATGTGTATGCTGTTGGCATTCCCTTCCGTTGACAACTTGTTTTTCTTGCGATCGCCCCTCACTTTCCCAAGAGCTTTGATTACAGGAAAATAAAACCGATTCTGCCTTTTATATTAGAAATGTGTATGCTGTTGGCACTCCCTTCCGTTGACAACTTGTTTTTCTTGCGATCGCCCCTCTCCTTCCCAAGAGCTTTGAGTACAGGAAAATAAAACCGATTCAGCCTTTTATATTAGAAATGTGTATGCTGTTGGCACTCCCTCCCGTTGACAACTTGTTTTACTTGCGATCGCCTCTCTCCTTCCCAAGAGCTTTGAGTACAGGAAAATAAAACCGATTCTGCCTTTTATATTAGAAATGTGTATGCTGTTGGCACTCCCTCCCGTTGACAACTTGTTTTCCTTGCGATCGCCCCTCTCCTTCCCAAGAGCATTGAGGACAGGAAAATAAAACCGATTCTGCCTTTTATATTAGAAATGTGTGTGCTGTTGGCACTCCCTCCCGTTGACAACTTGTTTTTCTTGCGATCGCCCCTCTCCTTCCCAAGAGCTTTGAGTACAGGAAAATAAAACCGATTCTGCCTTTTATATTAGAAATGTGTATGCTGTTGGCACTCTCTCCCGTAGACAACTTGTTTTTCTTGTGATCGCCCCTCTTTTTCCAAGAGCTTTGAGTACAGGAAAATAAAACCGATTTTGCCTTTTATATTTGAAATGTGTATGCTGTTGGCACCCCCTCCCGTTGACAACTTGTTTTTCTTGCGATCGCCCCTCTCCTTCCCAAGAGCTTTGAATACAGGAAAATAAAACCGATTCTGCCTTTTATATTAGAAATGTATATGCTGTTGGCACTCCCTCCCGTAGACAACTTGTTTTTCTTGCGATCGCCCCACTCTTTCCCAAGAGCTTTGAATACAGGAAAATAAGACCGATTCTGCCTTTTATATTAGAAATGTGTATGCTGTTGGCACTCCCTCCCGTTGACAACTTGTTTTTCTTGCGATCGCCCCATTCCTTCCCAGGAGCTTTGAGTACAGGAAAATAAAACCGATTCTGCCTTTTATATTAGAAATGTGTATGCTGTTGGCACTCCCTCCCGTTGACAACTTGGTTTTCTTGCGATCGCCCCTCTCCTTCCCAAGAGCTTTGAGTACAGGAAAATAAAACCGATTCTGCCTTTTATATTAGAAATGTGTATGCTGTTGGCACTCCCTTCCGTTGACAACTTGTTTTTCTTGCGATCGCCCCTCACTTTCCCAAGAGCTTTGATTACAGGAAAATAAAACCGATTCTGCCTTTTATATTAGAAATGTGTATGCTGTTGGCACTCCCTTCCGTTGACAACTTGTTTTTCTTGCGATCGCCCCTCTCCTTCCCAAGAGCTTTGAGTACAGGAAAATAAAACCGATTCAGCCTTTTATATTAGAAATGTGTATGCTGTTGGCACTCCTTTCCGTTGACAACTTGTTTTTCTTGCGATCGCCCCTCTCTTTCCCAAGAGCTTTGAGTACAGGAAAATAAAACCGATTCTGCCTTTTATATTAGAAATGTGTATGCCGTTGGCACTCCCTCCCGTTGACAACTTTTTTTTCTTGTGATCGCCCCTCTCCTTCCCAAGAGCTTTGAGTACAGGAAAATAAAAACGTTTCTGCCTTTTATATTAGAAATGTGTATGCTGTTGGCACTCCCTTGCGTTGACAACTTGTTTTTCTTGCGATCGCCCCTCTCCTTCCCAAGAGCTTTGAGTACAGGAAAATAAAACCGATTCTGCCTTTTATATTAGAAATGTGTATGCTGTTGGCACACCCTCCCGTTGACAACTTGTTTTTCTTGCGATCGCCCCTCTCCTTCCCAAGAGCTTTGAATACAGGAAAATAAAACCGATTCTGCCTTTTATATTAGAAATGTGTATGCTGTTGGCACTCCCTCCCGTTGACAACTTGTTTTTCTTGCGATCGCCCCTCTCCTTCCCAAGAGCTTTGAGTACAGGAAAATAAAACCGATTCTGCCTTTTATATTAGAAATGTGTATGCTGTTGGCACTCCCTCCCGTAGACAACTTGTTTTTCTTGCGATTGCCCCACTCCTTCCCAAGAGCTTTGAATACAGGAAAATAAAACCGATTCTGCCTTTTATATTAGAAATGTGTATGCTGTTGGCACTCCCTCCCGTTGACAACTTGTTTTTCTTGCGATCGCCCATCTCCTTCCCAAGAGCTTTGAGTACAGGAAAATAAAACCGATTCTGCCTTTTATATTAGAAATGTGTATGCTGTTGGCACACCCTCCCGTTGACAACTTGTTTTTCTTGCGATCGCCCCTCTCCTTCCCAAGAGCTTTGAATACAGGAAAATAAAACCGATTCTGCCTTTTATATTAGAAATGTGTATGCTGTTGGCACTCCCTCCCGTTGACAACTTGTTTTTCTTGCGATCGCCCCTCTCCTTCCCAAGAGCTTTGAGTACAGGAAAATAAAACCGATTCTGCCTTTTATATTAGAAATGTGTATGCTGTTGGCACTCCCTCCCGTAGACAACTTGTTTTTCTTGCGATTGCCCCACTCCTTCCCAAGAGCTTTGAATACAGGAAAATAAAACCGATTCTGCCTTTTATATTAGAAATGTGTATGCTGTTGGCACTCCCTCCCGTTGACAACTTGTTTTTCTTGCGATCGCCCATCTCCTTCCCAAGAGCTTTGAATACAGGAAAATAAAACCGATTCTGCCTTTTATATTAGAAATGTGTATGCTGTTGGCTCACCCTCCCGTTGACAACTTGTTTTTCTTGCGATCGCCCCTCTCCTTCCCAAGAGCTTTGAATACAGGAAAATAAAACCGATTCTGCCTTTTATATTAGAAATGTGTATGCTGTTGGCACTCCCTCCCGTTGACAACTTGTTTTACTTGCGATCGCCTCTCTCCTTCCCAAGAGCTTTGAGTACAGGAAAATAAAACCGATTCTGCCTTTTATATTAGAAATGTGTATGCTGTTGGCACTCCCTCCCGTTGACAACTTGTTTTCCTTGCGATCGCTCCTCTCCTTCCCAAGAGCTTTGAGGACAGGAAAATAAAACCGATTCTGCCTTTTATATTAGAAATGTGTGTGCTGTTGGCACTCCCTCCCGTTGACAACTTGTTTTTCTTTCGATCGCCCCTCTCCTTCCCAAGAGCTTTGAGTACAGGAAAATAAAACCGATTCTGCCTTTTATATTAGAAATGTGTATGCTGTTAGCACTCCCTCCCGTAGACAACTTGTTTTTCTTGTGATCGCCCCTCTTTTTCCAAGAGCTTTGAGTACAGGAAAATAAAACCGATTTTGCCTTTTATATTTGAAATGTGTATGCTGTTGGCACCCCCTCCCGTTGACAACTTGTTTTTCTTGCGATCGCCCCTCTCCTTCCCAAGAGCTTAGAATACAGGAAAATAAAACCGATTCTGCCTTTTATATTAGAAATGTATATGCTGTTGGCACTCCCTCCAGTAGACAACTTGTTTTTCTTGCGATCGCCCCACTCTTTCCCAAGAGCTTTGAATACAGGAAAATAAGACCGATTCTGCCTTTTATATTAGAAATGTGTATGCTGTTGGCACTCCCTCCCGTTGACAACTTGTTTTTCTTGCGATCGCCCCTCTCCTTCCCAAGAGCTTTGAATACAGGAAAATAAAACCGATTCTGCCTTAGAAATGTGTATGCTGTTGGCACTCCCTCCCGTTGACAACTTGTTTTTCTTGCGATCGCCCCTCTCCTTCCCAAGAGCTTTGAGTACAGGAAAATAAAACCGATTCTGCCTTTTATATTAGAAATGTGTATGCTGTTGGCACTCCCTCCTGTTGACAACTTGTTTTTCTTGCGATCGCCCCTCTCCTTCCCAAGAGCTTTGAATACAGGAAAATAAAACCGATTCTGCCTTTTATATTAGAAATGTGTATGCTGTTGGCACTCCCTCCCGTTGACAACTTGTTTTTCTTGCGATCGCCCCTCTCCTTCCCAAGAGCTTTGAGTACAGGAAAATAAAACCGATTCTGCCTTTTATATTAGAAATGTGTATGCTGTTGGCACTCCCTCCCGTTGACAACTTGTTTTTCTTGCGATCGCCCCTCTCCTTCCCAAGAGCTTTGAGTACAGGAAAATAAAACCGATTCTGCCTTTTATATTAGAAATGTGTATGCTGTTGGCACTCCCTCCCGTAGACAACTTGTTTTTCTTGTGATCGCGCCTCTTTTTCCAAGAGCTTTGAGTACAGGAAAATAAAACCGATTCTGCCTTTTATATTAGAAATGTGTATGCTGTTGGCACCCCCTCCCGTTGACAACTTGTTTTTCTTGCGATCGCCCCTCTCCTTCCCAAGAGCTTTGAGTACAGGAAAATAAAACCGATTCTGCCTTTTATATTAGAAATGTATATGCTGTTGGCACTCCCTCCCGTAGACAACTTGTTTTTCTTGCGATCGCCCCACTCTTTCCCAAGAGCTTTGAATACAGGAAAATAAGACCGATTCTGCCTTTTATATTAGAAATGTGTATGCTGTTGGCACTCCCTCCCGTTGACAACTTGTTTTTCTTGCGATCGCCCCTCTCCTTCCCAAGAGCTTTGAGTACAGGAAAATAAAACCGATTCTGCCTTTTATATTAGAAATGTATATGCTGTTGGCACTCCCTCCCGTAGACAACTTGTTTTTCTTGCGATCGCCCCACTCTTTCCCAAGAGCTTTGAATACAGGAAAATAAGACCGATTCTGCCTTTTATATTAGAAATGTGTATGCTGTTGGCACTCCCTCCCGTTGACAACTTGTTTTTCTTGCGATCGCCCCTCTCCTTCCCAAGAGCTTTGAGTACAGGAAAATAAAACCGATTCTGCCTTTTATATTAGAAATGTGTATGCTGTTGGCACTCCTTCCCGTTGAAAACTTGTTTTTCTTGCGATCGCCCCTCTCCTTCCCAAGAGCTTTGAGTAGAGGAAAATAAAACCGATTCTGCCTTTTATATTAGAAATGTGTATGCTATTTTACACTCCCTTCCGTTGACAACTTGTTTTTTTTTGCGATCGCCCCTCTCCTTCCCAAGAGCTTTGAGTACAGAAAAATAAAGCCGATTCTGCCTTTTATATTAGAAATATGTATGCTGTTGGCACTCCCTTCCGTTGACAACTTGTTTTTCTTGCGATCGCCCCTCTCCTTCCCAAGAGCTTTGAGTACAGGAAAATAAAACCGATTCTGCCTTTTATATTACAAATGTGTATGCTGTTGGCACTCCCTTCCGTTGACAACTTGTTTTTCTTGCGATCGCCCCTCTCCTTCCCAAGAGCTTTGAGTACAGGAAAATAAAACCGATTCTGCCTTTTATATTAGAAATGTGTATGCTGTTGACACTCCCTTCCGTTGACAACTTGTTTTTCTTGCTATCGCCCCTCTCTTTCCCAAGAGCTTTGAATACAGGAAAATAAAACCGATTCTGCCTTTTATATTAGAAGTGTGTATGCTGTTGGCACTCCCCTCCGTTGACAACTTGTTTTTCTTGCGATCGCCCCTCTTTTTCCCAAGAGCTTTGAATACAGGAAAATAAAACCGATTTTGCCTTTTATATTAGAAATGTGTATGCTGTCGGCACTCCCTTCCGTTGACAACTTGTTTTTCTTGCGATCGCCCCTCTCTTTCCCAAGAGCTTTGAGTACAGGAAAATAAAACCGATTCTGCCTTTCATATTAGAAATGTGTATGCTGTTGGCACTCCTTTCCGTTGACAACTTGTTTTTCTTGCGATCGCCCCTCTCCTTCCCAAGAGCTTTGAGTTCAGGAAAATAGAACCGATTCTGCCTTTTATATTAGAAATGTGTATGCTGTTGGCACTTTCTTCCGTTGACAACTTGTTTTTCTTGCGATCGCCCCTCTCCTTCCCAAGAGCTTTGAGTATAGGGAAATAAAACCGATTCTGCCTTTTATATTAGAAATGTGTATGCTGTTGGCACTCCCTTCCGTTGACAACTTGTTTTTCTTGCGATCGCCCCTCTCCTTCCCAAGAGCTTTGAGTACAGGAAAATAAAACCGATTCTGCCTTTTATATTAGAAATGTGTATGCTGTTGGCACTCCCTCCCGTTGACAAATTGTTTTTCTTGCGATCGCCCCTCTCCTTCCCAAGAGCTATGAGTACAGGAAAATAAAACCGATTCTGCCTTTTATATTACAAATGTGTATGCTGTTGGCACTCTCTTCCGTTGACAACTTGTTTTTCCTGCGATCGCCCCTCCCCTTCCCAAGAGCTTTGAGTACAGGAAAATAAAACCGATTCTGCCTTGTATATTAGAAATGTGTATGCTGCTGGCACTCCCTCCCGTTGACAACTTGTTTTTCTTGCAATCGCCCCTCTCCTTCCCAAGAGCTTTGAGTACAGGAAAATAAAACCGATTCTGCCTTTTATATTAGAAATGTGTATGCTGTTGGCACACCCTTCCGTTGACAACTTGTTTTTCTTGCGATCGCCCCTCTCCTTCCCAAGAGCTTTGAGTACAGGATAATAAAACCGATTCTGCCTTTTACATTAGAAATGTGTATGCTGTTGGCACTCCCTTCCGTTAACAACTTGTTTTTCTTGCGATCGCCCCTCTCCTTCCCAAGAGCTTTGAGTACAAGAAAATAAAACCGATTCTTCCTTTTCTATTAGAAATGTGTATGCTGTTGGCACTCCCTTCCGTTGACAACTTGTTTTTCTTGCGATCGCCCCTCTCCTTCCCAAGAGCTTTGAGTAAAGAAAAATAAAACCGATTCTGCCTTTTATATTAGAAATGTGTATGCTGTTGGCACTCCTTTCCGTTGACAACTTGTTTTTCCTGCGATCGCCCCTCCCTTTCCCAAGAGCTTTGAGTACAGGAAAATAAAACCGATTCTGCCTTTTATATTAGAAATGTGTATGCTGTTGGCACTCCTTTCCGTTGACAACTTGTTTTTCCTGCGATCGCCCCTCTCTTTCCCAAGAGCTTTGAGTACAGGAAAATAAAACCAATTCTGCCTTTTATATTAGAAATGTGTATGCTGTTGGCACTCCCTTCCGTTGACAACTTGTTTTTCTTGCGATCGCCCCTCTCCTTCCCAAGAGCTTTGGATACAGGAAAATAAAACCAATTCTGCCTTTTATATTAGAAATGTGTATGCTGTTGGCACTCCCTTCCGTTGACAACTTGTTTTTCTTGCGATCGCCCCTCACTTTCCCAAGAGCTTTGATTACAGGAAAATAAAACCGATTCTGCCTTTTATATTAGAAATGTGTATGCTGTTGGCACTCCCTTCCGTTGACAACTTGTTTTTCTTGCGATCGCCCCTCTCCTTCCCAAGAGCTATGAATACAGGAAAATAAAACCGATTCTGCCTTTTATATTAGAAATGTTTATGCTGTTGGCACTCCCTCCCGTTGACAACTTGTTTTTCTTGCGATCGCCCCTCTCCTTCCCAAGAGCTTTGAGTACAGGAAAATAAAACCGATTCTGCCTTTTATATTAGAAATGTGTATGCTGTTGGCACTCCCTCCCGTTGACAACTTGTTTTTCTTGCGATCGCCCCTCTCCTTCCCAAGAGCTTTGAGTACAGGAAAATAAAACCGATTCTGCCTTTTATATTAGAAATGTGTATGCTGCTGGCACTCCCTCCCGTAGACAACTTGTTTTTCTTGTGATCGCCCCTCTTTTTCCAAGAGCTTTGAGTACAGGAAAATAAAACCGATTTTGCCTTTTATATTAGAAATGTGTATGCTGTTAGCACCCCCTCCCGTTGACAACTTGTTTTTCTTGCGATCGCCCCTCTCCTTCCCAAGAGCTTTGAATACAGGAAAATAAGACCGATTCTGCCTTTTATATTAGAAATGTATATGCTGTTGGCACTCCCTTTCGTAGACAATGTTTTTTTCTTGCGATCGCCCCACTCTTTCCCAAGAGCTTTGAATACAGGAAAATAAGACCGATTCTGCCTTTTATATTAGAAATGTGTATGCTGTTGGCACTCCCTCCCGTTGACAACTTGTTTTTCTTGCGATCGCCCCTCTCCTTCCCAAGAGCTTTGAATACAGGAAAATAAAACCGATTCTGCCTTAGAAATGTGTATGCTGTTGGCACTCCCTCCCGTTGACAACTTGTTTTTCTTGCGATCGCCCCTCTCCTTCCCAAGAACTTTGAGTACAGGAAAATAAAACCGATTCTGCCTTTTATATTACAAATGTGTATGCTGTTGACACTCCCTTCCGATGACAACTTGTTTTTCTTGCAATCGCCCCTCTGCTTCCCAAGAGCTTTGAGTACAGGAAAATAAAACCGATTCTGCCTTTTATATTAGAAATGTGTATGCTGTTGGTACTCCCTTCCGTTGACAACTTGTTTTTCTTGCGATCGCCCCTCTCCTTCCCAAGAGCTTTGAGTACAGGAAAATAAAACCGATTCTGCCTTTTATATTAGAAATGTGTATGCTGTTGGCACTCCCTCCCGTTGAAAACTTGTTTTTCTTGCGATCGCCCCTCTCCTTCCCAAGAGCTTTGAGTAGAAGAAAATAAAACCGATTCTGCCTTTTATATTAGAAATGTGTATGCTGTTGGCACTCCCTTCCGTTGACAACTTGTTTTTCTTGCGATCGCCCCTCTCCTTCCCAAGAGCTTTGAGTATAGGAAAATAAAACCGATTCTGCCTTTTATATTAGAAATGTGTATGCTGTTGGCACTCCCTTCCGTTGACAACTTCTTTTTCTTGCGATCGCCCCTCTCCTTCCCAAGAGCTTTGAGTACAGGAAAATAAAACCGATTCTGCCTTTTATATTAGAAATGTGTATGCTGTTGGCACTCCTTCCCGTTGAAAACTTGTTTTTCTTGCGATCGCCCCTCTCCTTCCCAAGAGCTTTGAGTAGAGGAAAATAAAACCGATTCTGCCTTTTATATTAGAAATGTGTATGCTATTTTACACTCCCTTCCGTTGACAACTTGTTTTTTTTTGCGATCGCCCCTCTCCTTCCCAAGAGCTTTGAGTACAGAAAAATAAAGCCGATTCTGCCTTTTATATTAGAAATATGTATGCTGTTGGCACTCCCTTCCGTTGACAACTTGTTTTTCTTGCGATCGCCCCTCTCCTTCCCAAGAGCTTTGAGTACAGGAAAATAAAACCGATTCTGCCTTTTATATTAGAAATGTGTATGCTGTTGACACTCCCTTCCGTTGACAACTTGTTTTTCTTGCTATCGCCCCTCTCTTTCCCAAGAGCTTTGAATACAGGAAAATAAAACCGATTCTGCCTTTTATATTAGAAGTGTGTATGCTGTTGGCACTCCCTTCCGTTGACAACTTGTTTTTCTTGCGATCGCCCCTCTTTTTCCCAAGAGCTTTGAATACAGGAAAATAAAACCGATTTTGCCTTTTATATTAGAAATGTGTATGCTGTTGGCACTCCCTTCCGTTGACAACTTGTTTTTCTTGCGATCGCCCCTCTCTTTCCCAAGAGCTTTGAGTACAGGAAAATAAAACCGATTCTGCCTTTTATATTAGAAATGTGTATGCTGTTGGCACTCCTTTCCGTTGACAACTTGTTTTTCTTGCGATCGCCCCTCTCCTTCCCAAGAGCTTTGAGTTCAGGAAAATAGAACCGATTCTGCCTTTTATATTAGAAATGTGTATGCTGTTAGCACTTTCTTCCGTTGACAACTTGTTTTTCTTGCGATCGCCCCTCTCCTTCCCAAGAGCTTTGAGTACAGGAAAATAAAACCGATTCTGCCTTTTATATTACAAATGTGTATGCTGTTGGCACTCTCTTCCGTTGACAACTTGTTTTTCCTGCGATCGCCCCTCTCCTTCCCAAGTGCTTTGAGTATAGGGAAATAAAACCGATTCTGCCTTTTATATTAGAAATGTGTTTGCTGTTGGCACTCCCTTCCGTTGACAACTTGTTTTTCTTGCGATCGCCCCTCTCCTTCCCAAGAGCTTTGAGTACAGGAAAATAAAACCGATTCTGCCTTTTATATTAGAAATGTGTATGCTGTTGGCACTCTCTCCCGTTGACAAATTGTTTTTCTTGCGATCGCCCCTCTCCTTCCCAAGAGCTTTGAGTACAGGAAAATAAAACCGATTCTGCCTTTTATATTACAAATGTGTATGCTGTTGGCACTCTCTTCCGTTGACAACTTGTTTTTCCTGCGATCGCCCCTCCCCTTCCCAAGAGCTTTGAGTACAGGAAAATAAAACCGATTCTGCCTTGTATATTAGAAATGTGTATGCTGTTGGCACTCCCTTCCGTTGACAACTTGTTTTTCCTGCGATCGCCCCTCCCTTTCCCAAGAGCTTTCAGTACAGGATAATAAAACCGATTCTGCCTTTTACATTAGAAATGTGTATGCTGTTGGCACTCCCTTCCGTTGACAACTTGTTTTTCTTGCGATCGCCCCTCTCCTTCCCAAGAGCTTTGAGTACAGGAAAATAAAACCGATTCTGCCTTTTATATTAGAAATGTGTATGCTGTTGGCACTCCCTTCCGTTGACAACTTGTTTTTCTTGCGATCGCCCCTCTCCTTCCCAAGAGCTTTGAGTACAGGATAATAAAACCGATTCTGCCTTTTACATTAGAAATGTGTATGCTGTTGGCACTCCCTTCCGTTGACAACTTGTTTTTCTTGCGATCGCCCCTCTCCTTCCCAAGAGCTTTGAGTACAAGAAAATAAAACCGATACTTCCTTTTCTATTAGAAATGTGTATGCTGTTGGCACTCCCTTCCGTTGACAACTTGTTTTTCTTGCGATCGCCCCTCTCCTTCCCAAGAGCTTTGAGTAAAGAAAAATAAAACCGATTCTGCCTTTTATATTAGAAATGTGTATGCTGTTGGCACTCCTTTCCGTTGACAACTTGTTTTTCCTGCGATCGCCCCTCCCTTTCCCAAGAGCTTTGAGTACATGAAAATAAAACCGATTCTGCCTTTTATATTAGAAATGTGTATGCTGTTGGCACTCCCTGCCGTTGACAACTTGTTTTTCTTGCGATCGCCCCTCTCCTTCCCAAGAGCTTTGAGTACAGGAAAATAAAACCAATTCTGCCTTTTATATTAGAAATGTGTATGCTGTTGGCACTCCCTTCCGTTGACAACTTGTTTTTCTTGCGATCGCCCCTCACTTTCCCAAGAGCTTTGATTACAGCAAAATAAAACCGATTCTGCCTTTTATATTAGAAATGTGTATGCTGTTGGCACTCCCTTCCGTTGACAACTTGTTTTTCTTGCGATCGCCCCTCTCCTTCCCAAGAGCTATGAATACAGGAAAATAAAACCGATTCTGCCTTTTATATTAGAAATGTTTATGCTGTTGGCACTCCCTCCCGTTGACAACTTGTTTTTCTTGCGATCGCCCCTCTCCTTCCCAAGAGCTTTGAGTACAGGAAAATAAAACCGATTTTGCCTTTTATATTAGAAATGTGTATGCTGTTAGCACCCCCTCCCGTTGACAACTTGTTTTTCTTGCGATCGCCCCTCTCCTTCCCAAGAGCTTTGAATACAGGAAAATAAGACCGATTCTGCCTTTTATATTAGAAATGTATATGCTGTTGGCACTCCCTCCCGTAGACAATGTTTTTTTCTTGCGATCGCCCCACTCTTTCCCAAGAGCTTTGAATACAGGAAAATAAGACCGATTCTGCCTTTTATATTAGAAATGTGTATGCTGTTGGCACTCCCTCCCGTTGACAACTTGTTTTTCTTGCGATCGCCCCTCTCCTTCCCAAGAGCTTTGAATACAGGAAAATAAAACCGATTCTGCCTTAGAAATGTGTATGCTGTTGGCACTCCCTCCCGTTGACAACTTGTTTTTCTTGCGATCGCCCCTCTCCTTCCCAAGAACTTTGAGTACAGGAAAATAAAACCGATTCTGCCTTTTATATTACAAATGTGTATGCTGTTGGCACTCCCTTCCGATGACAACTTGTTTTTCTTGCAATCGCCCCTCTGCTTCCCAAGAGCTTTGAGTACAGGAAAATAAAACCGATTCTGCCTTTTATATTAGAAATGTGTATGCTGTTGGTACTCCCTTCCGTTGACAACTTGTTTTTCTTGCGATCGCCCCTCTCCTTCCCAAGAGCTTTGAGTACAGGAAAATAAAACCGATTCTGTCTTTTATATTAGAAATGTGTATGCTGTTGGCACTCCCTCCCGTTGAAAACTTGTTTTTCTTGCGATCGCCCCTCTCCTTCCCAAGAGCTTTGAGTAGAAGAAAATAAAACCGATTCTGCCTTTTATATTAGAAATGTGTATGCTGTTGGCACTCCCTTCCGTTGACAACTTGTTTTTCTTGCGATCGCCCCTCTCCTTCCCAAGAGCTTTGAGTATAGGAAAATAAAACCGATTCTGCCTTTTATATTAGAAATGTGTATGCTGTTGGCACTCCCTTCCGTTGACAACTTGTTTTTCTTGCGATCGCCCCTCTCCTTCCCAAGAGCTTTGAGTACAGGAATATAAAACCGATTCTGCCTTTTATATTAGAAATGTGTATGCTGTTGGCACTCCTTCCCGTTGAAAACTTGTTTTTCTTGCGATCGCCCCTCTCCTTCCCAAGAGCTTTGAGTAGAGGAAAATAAAACCGATTCTGCCTTTTATATTAGAAATGTGTATGCTATTTTACACTCCCTTCCGTTGACAACTTGTTTTTTTTTGCGATCGCCCCTCTCCTTCCCAAGAGCTTTGAGTACAGAAAAATAAAGCCGATTCTGCCTTTTATATTAGAAATATGTATGCTGTTGGCACTCCCTTCCGTTGACAACTTGTTTTTTTTGCGATCGCCCCTCTCCTTCCCAAGAGCTTTGAGTACAGGAAAATAAAACCGATTCTGCCTTTTATATTACAAATGTGTATGCTGTTGGCACTCCTTTCCGTTTTTTCTTGCGATCGCCCCTCTCCTTCCCAAGAGCTTTGAGTACAGGAAAATAAAACCGATTCTGCCTTTTATATTAGAAATGTGTATGCTGTTGACACTCCCTTCCGTTGACAACTTGTTTTTCTTGCTATCGCCCCTCTCTTTCCCAAGAGCTTTGAATACAGGAAAATAAAACCGATTCTGCCTTTTATATTAGAAGTGTGTATGCTGTTGGCACTCCCTTCCGTTGACAACTTGTTTTTCTTGCGATCGCCCCTCTTTTTCCCAAGAGCTTTGAATACAGGAAAATAAAACCGATTCTGCCTTTTATATTAGAAATGTGTATGCTGTTGACACTCCCTTCCGTTGACAACTTGTTTTTCTTGCTATCGCCCCTCTCTTTCCCAAGAGCTTTGAGTACAGGAAAATAAAACCGATTCTGCCTTTTATATTACAAATGTGTATGCTGTTGGCACTCCCTTCCGTTGACAACTTGTTTTTCTTGCGATCGCCCCTCTCCTTCCCAAGAGCTTTGAGTACAGGAAAATAAAACCGATTCTGCCTTTTATATTAGAAATGTGTATGCTGTTGACACTCCCTTCCGTTGACAACTTGTTTTTCTTGCTATCGCCCCTCTCTTTCCCAAGAGCTTTGAATACAGGAAAATAAAACCGATTCTGCCTTTTATATTAGAAGTGTGTATGCTGTTGGCACTCCCTTCCGTTGACAACTTGTTTTTCTTGCGATCGCCCCTCTTTTTCCCAAGAGCTTTGAATACAGGAAAATAAAACCGATTTTGCCTTTTATATTAGAAATGTGTATGCTGTTGGCACTCCCTTCCGTTGACAACTTGTTTTTCTTGCGATCGCCCCTCTCTTTCCCAAGAGCTTTGAGTTCAGGATAATAGAACCGATTCTGCCTTTCATATTAGAAATGTGTATGCTGTTGGCACTCCTTTCCGTTGACAACTTGTTTTTCTTGCGATCGCCCCTCTCCTTCCCAAGAGCTTTGAGTTCAGGAAAATAGAACCGATTCTGCCTTTTAAATTAGAAATGTGTATGCTGTTGGCACTTTCTTCCGTTGACAACTTGTTTTTCTTGCGATCGCCCCTCTCCTTCCCAAGAACTTTGAGTACAGGAAAATAAAACCGATTCTGCCTTTTATATTACAAATGTGTATGCTGTTGACACTCCCTTCCGATGACAACTTGTTTTTCTTGCAATCGCCCCTCTGCTTCCCAAGAGCTTTGAGTACAGGAAAATAAAACCGATTCTGCCTTTTATATTAGAAATGTGTATGCTGTTGGTACTCCCTTCCGTTGACAACTTGTTTTTCTTGCGATCGCCCCTCTCCTTCCCAAGAGCTTTGAGTACAGGAAAATAAAACCGATTCTGCCTTTTATATTAGAAATGTGTATGCTGTTGGCACTCCCTCCCGTTGAAAACTTGTTTTTCTTGCGATCGCCCCTCTCCTTCCCAAGAGCTTTGAGTAGAAGAAAATAAAACCGATTCTGCCTTTTATATTAGAAATGTGTATGCTGTTGGCACTCCCTTCCGTTGACAACTTGTTTTTCTTGCGATCGCCCCTCTCCTTCCCAAGAGCTTTGAGTATAGGAAAATAAAACCGATTCTGCCTTTTATATTAGAAATGTGTATGCTGTTGGCACTCCCTTCCGTTGACAACTTCTTTTTCTTGCGATCGCCCCTCTCCTTCCCAAGAGCTTTGAGTACAGGAAAATAAAACCGATTCTGCCTTTTATATTAGAAATGTGTATGCTGTTGGCACTCCTTCCCGTTGAAAACTTGTTTTTCTTGCGATCGCCCCTCTCCTTCCCAAGAGCTTTGAGTAGAGGAAAATAAAACCGATTCTGCCTTTTATATTAGAAATGTGTATGCTATTTTACACTCCCTTCCGTTGACAACTTGTTTTTTTTTGCGATCGCCCCTCTCCTTCCCAAGAGCTTTGAGTACAGAAAAATAAAGCCGATTCTGCCTTTTATATTAGAAATATGTATGCTGTTGGCACTCCCTTCCGTTGACAACTTGTTTTTCTTGCGATCGCCCCTCTCCTTCCCAAGAGCTTTGAGTACAGGAAAATAAAACCGATTCTGCCTTTTATATTAGAAATGTGTATGCTGTTGACACTCCCTTCCGTTGACAACTTGTTTTTCTTGCTATCGCCCCTCTCTTTCCCAAGAGCTTTGAATACAGGAAAATAAAACCGATTCTGCCTTTTATATTAGAAGTGTGTATGCTGTTGGCACTCCCTTCCGTTGACAACTTGTTTTTCTTGCGATCGCCCCTCTTTTTCCCAAGAGCTTTGAATACAGGAAAATAAAACCGATTTTGCCTTTTATATTAGAAATGTGTATGCTGTTGGCACTCCCTTCCGTTGACAACTTGTTTTTCTTGCGATCGCCCCTCTCTTTCCCAAGAGCTTTGAGTACAGGAAAATAAAACCGATTCTGCCTTTTATATTAGAAATGTGTATGCTGTTGGCACTCCTTTCCGTTGACAACTTGTTTTTCTTGCGATCGCCCCTCTCCTTCCCAAGAGCTTTGAGTTCAGGAAAATAGAACCGATTCTGCCTTTTATATTAGAAATGTGTATGCTGTTAGCACTTTCTTCCGTTGACAACTTGTTTTTCTTGCGATCGCCCCTCTCCTTCCCAAGAGCTTTGAGTACAGGAAAATAAAACCGATTCTGCCTTTTATATTACAAATGTGTATGCTGTTGGCACTCTCTTCCGTTGACAACTTGTTTTTCCTGCGATCGCCCCTCTCCTTCCCAAGTGCTTTGAGTATAGGGAAATAAAACCGATTCTGCCTTTTATATTAGAAATGTGTTTGCTGTTGGCACTCCCTTCCGTTGACAACTTGTTTTTCTTGCGATCGCCCCTCTCCTTCCCAAGAGCTTTGAGTACAGGAAAATAAAACCGATTCTGCCTTTTATATTAGAAATGTGTATGCTGTTGGCACTCTCTCCCGTTGACAAATTGTTTTTCTTGCGATCGCCCCTCTCCTTCCCAAGAGCTTTGAGTACAGGAAAATAAAACCGATTCTGCCTTTTATATTACAAATGTGTATGCTGTTGGCACTCTCTTCCGTTGACAACTTGTTTTTCCTGCGATCGCCCCTCCCCTTCCCAAGAGCTTTGAGTACAGGAAAATAAAACCGATTCTGCCTTGTATATTAGAAATGTGTATGCTGTTGGCACTCCCTTCCGTTGACAACTTGTTTTTCCTGCGATCGCCCCTCCCTTTCCCAAGAGCTTTCAGTACAGGATAATAAAACCGATTCTGCCTTTTACATTAGAAATGTGTATGCTGTTGGCACTCCCTTCCGTTGACAACTTGTTTTTCTTGCGATCGCCCCTCTCCTTCCCAAGAGCTTTGAGTACAGGAAAATAAAACCGATTCTGCCTTTTATATTAGAAATGTGTATGCTGTTGGCACTCCCTTCCGTTGACAACTTGTTTTTCTTGCGATCGCCCCTCTCCTTCCCAAGAGCTTTGAGTACAGGATAATAAAACCGATTCTGCCTTTTACATTAGAAATGTGTATGCTGTTGGCACTCCCTTCCGTTGACAACTTGTTTTTCTTGCGATCGCCCCTCTCCTTCCCAAGAGCTTTGAGTACAAGAAAATAAAACCGATACTTCCTTTTCTATTAGAAATGTGTATGCTGTTGGCACTCCCTTCCGTTGACAACTTGTTTTTCTTGCGATCGCCCCTCTCCTTCCCAAGAGCTTTGAGTAAAGAAAAATAAAACCGATTCTGCCTTTTATATTAGAAATGTGTATGCTGTTGGCACTCCTTTCCGTTGACAACTTGTTTTTCCTGCGATCGCCCCTCCCTTTCCCAAGAGCTTTGAGTACATGAAAATAAAACCGATTCTGCCTTTTATATTAGAAATGTGTATGCTGTTGGCACTCCCTGCCGTTGACAACTTGTTTTTCTTGCGATCGCCCCTCTCCTTCCCAAGAGCTTTGAGTACAGGAAAATAAAACCAATTCTGCCTTTTATATTAGAAATGTGTATGCTGTTGGCACTCCCTTCCGTTGACAACTTGTTTTTCTTGCGATCGCCCCTCACTTTCCCAAGAGCTTTGATTACAGCAAAATAAAACCGATTCTGCCTTTTATATTAGAAATGTGTATGCTGTTGGCACTCCCTTCCGTTGACAACTTGTTTTTCTTGCGATCGCCCCTCTCCTTCCCAAGAGCTATGAATACAGGAAAATAAAACCGATTCTGCCTTTTATATTAGAAATGTTTATGCTGTTGGCACTCCCTCCCGTTGACAACTTGTTTTTCTTGCGATCGCCCCTCTCCTTCCCAAGAGCTTTGAGTACAGGAAAATAAAACCGATTCTGCCTTTTATATTAGAAATGTGTATGCTGTTGGCACTCCCTCCCGTTGACAACTTGTTTTTCTTGCGATCGCCCCTCTCCTTCCCAAGAGCTTTGAGTACAGGAAATTAAAACCGATTCTGCCTTTTATATTAGAAATGTGTATGCTGCTGGCACTCCCTCCCGTAGACAACTTGTTTTTCTTGCGATCGCCCCTCTTTTTCCAAGAGCTTTGAGTACAGGAAAATAAAACCGATTTTGCCTTTTATATTAGAAATGTGTATGCTGTTAGCACCCCCTCCCGTTGACAACTTGTTTTTCTTGCGATCGCCCCTCTCCTTCCCAAGAGCTTTGAATACAGGAAAATAAGACCGATTCTGCCTTTTATATTAGAAATGTATATGCTGTTGGCACTCCCTCCCGTAGACAATGTTTTTTTCTTGCGATCGCCCCACTCTTTCCCAAGAGCTTTGAATACAGGAAAATAAGACCGATTCTGCCTTTTATATTAGAAATGTGTATGCTGTTGGCACTCCCTTCCGTTGACAACTTGTTTTTCTTGCGATCGCCCCTCTCCTTCCCAAGAGCTTTGAATACAGGAAAATAAAACCGATTCTGCCTTAGAAATGTGTATGCTGTTGGCACTCCCTCCCGTTGACAACTTGTTTTTCTTGCGATCGCCCCTCTCCTTCCCAAGAACTTTGAGTACAGGAAAATAAAACCGATTCTGCCTTTTATATTACAAATGTGTATGCTGTTGGCACTCCCTTCCGATGACAACTTGTTTTTCTTGCAATCGCCCCTCTGCTTCCCAAGAGCTTTGAGTACAGGAAAATAAAACCGATTCTGCCTTTTATATTAGAAATGTGTATGCTGTTGGTACTCCCTTCCGTTGACAACTTGTTTTTCTTGCGATCGCCCCTCTCCTTCCCAAGAGCTTTGAGTACAGGAAAATAAAACCGATTCTGTCTTTTATATTAGAAATGTGTATGCTGTTGGCACTCCCTCCCGTTGAAAACTTGTTTTTCTTGCGATCGCCCCTCTCCTTCCCAAGAGCTTTGAGTAGAAGAAAATAAAACCGATTCTGCCTTTTATATTAGAAATGTGTATGCTGTTGGCACTCCCTTCCGTTGACAACTTGTTTTTCTTGCGATCGCCCCTCTCCTTCCCAAGAGCTTTGAGTATAGGAAAATAAAACCGATTCTGCCTTTTATATTAGAAATGTGTATGCTGTTGGCACTCCCTTCCGTTGACAACTTGTTTTTCTTGCGATCGCCCCTCTCCTTCCCAAGAGCTTTGAGTACAGGAAAATAAAACCGATTCTGCCTTTTATATTAGAAATGTGTATGCTGTTGGCACTCCTTCCCGTTGAAAACTTGTTTTTCTTGCGATCGCCCCTCTCCTTCCCAAGAGCTTTGAGTAGAGGAAAATAAAACCGATTCTGCCTTTTATATTAGAAATGTGTATGCTATTTTACACTCCCTTCCGTTGACAACTTGTTTTTTTTTGCGATCGCCCCTCTCCTTCCCAAGAGCTTTGAGTACAGAAAAATAAAGCCGATTCTGCCTTTTATATTAGAAATATGTATGCTGTTGGCACTCCCTTCCGTTGACAACTTGTTTTTTTTGCGATCGCCCCTCTCCTTCCCAAGAGCTTTGAGTACAGGAAAATAAAACCGATTCTGCCTTTTATATTACAAATGTGTATGCTGTTGGCACTCCTTTCCGTTGACAACTTGTTTTTCTTGCGATCGCCCCTCTCCTTCCCAAGAGCTTTGGGTACAGGAAAATAAAACCGATTCTGCCTTTTATATTAGAAATGTGTATGCTGTTGACACTCCCTTCCGGTGACAACTTGTTTTTCTTGCTATCGCCCCTCTCTTTCCCAAGAGCTTTGAATACAGGAAAATAAAACCGATTCTGCCTTTTATATTAGAAGTGTGTATGCTGTTGGCACTCCCTTCCGTTGACAACTTGTTTTTCTTGCGATCGCCCCTCTTTTTCCCAAGAGCTTTGAATACAGGAAAATAAAACCGATTCTGCCTTTTATATTAGAAATGTGTATGCTGTTGACACTCCCTTCCGTTGACAACTTGTTTTTCTTGCTATCGCCCCTCTCTTTCCCAAGAGCTTTGAGTACAGGAAAATAAAACCGATTCTGCCTTTTATATTACAAATGTGTATGCTGTTGGCACTCCCTTCCGTTGACAACTTGTTTTTCTTGCGATCGCCCCTCTCCTTCCCAAGAGCTTTGAGTACAGGAAAATAAAACCGATTCTGCCTTTTATATTAGAAATGTGTATGCTGTTGACACTCCCTTCCGTTGACAACTTGTTTTTCTTGCTATCGCCCCTCTCTTTCCCAAGAGCTTTGAATACAGGAAAATAAAACCGATTCTGCCTTTTATATTAGAAGTGTGTATGCTGTTGGCACTCCCTTCCGTTGACAACTTGTTTTTCTTGCGATCGCCCCTCTTTTTCCCAAGAGCTTTGAATACAGGAAAATAAAACCGATTTTGCCTTTTATATTAGAAATGTGTATGCTGTTGGCACTCCCTTCCGTTGACAACTTGTTTTTCTTGCGATCGCCCCTCTCTTTCCCAAGAGCTTTGAGTTCAGGATAATAGAACCGATTCTGCCTTTCATATTAGAAATGTGTATGCTGTTGGCACTCCTTTCCGTTGACAACTTGTTTTTCTTGCGATCGCCCCTCTCCTTCCCAAGAGCTTTGAGTTCAGGAAAATAGAACCGATTCTGCCTTTTAAATTAGAAATGTGTATGCTGTTGGCACTTTCTTCCGTTGACAACTTGTTTTTCTTGCGATCGCCCCTCTCCTTCCCAAGAGCTTTGAGTATAGGGAAATAAAACCGATTCAGCCTTTTATATTAGAAATGTGTATGCTGTTGGCACTCCCTTCCGTTGACAACTTGTTTTTCTTGCGATCGCCCCTCTCCTTCCCAAGAGCTTTGAGTACAGGAAAATAAAACCGATTCTGCCTTTTATATTAGAAATGTGTATGCTGTTGGCACTCCCTCCCGTTGACAAATTGTTTTTCTTGCGATCGCCCCTCTCCTTCCCAAGAGCTTTGAGTACAGGAAAATAAAACCGATTCTGCCTTTTATATTACAAATGTGTATGCTGTTGGCACTCTCTTCCGTTGACAACTTGTTTTTCCTGCGATCGCCCCTCCCCTTCCCAAGAGCTTTGAGTACAGGAAAATAAAACCGATTCTGCCTTGTATATTAGAAATATGTATGCTGTTGGCACTCCCTTCCGTTGACAACTTGTTTTTCTTGCGATCGCCCCTCTCCTTCCCAAGAGCTTTGAGTACAGGAAAATAAAACCGATTCTGCCTTTTATATTACAAATGTGTATGCTGTTGGCACTCCCTTCCGTTGACAACTTGTTTTTCTTGCGATCGCCCCTCTCCTTCCCAAGAGCTTTGAGTACAGGAAAATAAAACCGATTCTGCCTTTTATATTAGAAATGTGTATGCTGTTGACACTCCCTTCCGTTGACAACTTGTTTTTCTTGCTATCGCCCCTCTCTTTCCCAAGAGCTTTGAATACAGGAAAATAAAACCGATTCTGCCTTTTATATTAGAAGTGTGTATGCTGTTGGCACTCCCTTCCGTTGACAACTTGTTTTTCTTGCGATCGCCCCTCTTTTTCCCAAGAGCTTTGAATACAGGAAAATAAAACCGATTCTGCCTTTTATATTAGAAATGTGTATGCTGTTGACACTCCCTTCCGTTGACAACTTGTTTTTCTTGCTATCGCCCCTCTCTTTCCCAAGAGCTTTGAGTACAGGAAAATAAAACCGATTCTGCCTTTTATTTTACAAATGTGTATGCTGTTGGCACTCCCTTCCGTTGACAACTTGTTTTTCTTGCGATCGCCCCTCTCCTTCCCAAGAGCTTTGAGTACAGGAAAATAAAACCGATTCTGCCTTTTATATTAGAAATGTGTATGCTGTTGACACTCCCTTCCGTTGACAACTTGTTTTTCTTGCTATCGCCCCTCTCTTTCCCAAGAGCTTTGAATACAGGAAAATAAAACCGATTTTGCCTTTTATATTAGAAATGTGTATGCTGTTGGCACTCCCTTCCGTTGACAACTTGTTTTTCTTGCGATCGCCCCTCTCTTTCCCAAGAGCTTTGAGTACAGGAAAATAAAACCGATTCTGCCTTTCATATTAGAAATGTGTATGCTGTTGGCACTCCTTTCCGTTGACAACTTGTTTTTCTTGCGATCGCCCCTCTCCTTCCCAAGAGCTTTGAGTTCAGGAAAATAGAACCGATTCTGCCTTTTATATTAGAAATGTGTATGCTGTTGGCACTTTCTTCCGTTGACAACTTGTTTTTCTTGCGATCGCCCCTCTCCTTCCCAAGAGCTTTGAGTATAGGGAAATAAAACCGATTCTGCCTTTTATATTAGAAATGTGTATGCTGTTGGCACTCCCTTCCGTTGACAACTTGTTTTTCTTGCGATCGCCCCTCTCCTTCCCAAGAGCTTTGAGTACAGGAAAATAAAACCGATTCTGCCTTTTATATTAGAAATGTGTATGCTGTTGGCACTCCCTCCCGTTGACAAATTGTTTTTCTTGCGATCGCCCCTCTCCTTCCCAAGAGCTTTGAGTACAGGAAAATAAAACCGATTCTGCCTTTTATATTACAAATGTGTATGCTGTTGGCACTCTCTTCCGTTGACAACTTGTTTTTCCTGCGATCGCCCCTCCCCTTCCCAAGAGCTTTGAGTACAGGAAAATAAAACCGATTCTGCCTTGTATATTAGAAATGTGTATGCTGCTGGCACTCCCTCCCGTTGACAACTTGTTTTTCTTGCAATCGCCCCTCTCCTTCCCAAGAGCTTTGAGTACAGGAAAATAAAACCGATTCTGCCTTTTATATTAGAAATGTGTATGCTGTTGGCACACCCTTCCGTTGACAACTTGTTTTTCTTGCGATCGCCCCTCTCCTTCCCAAGAGCTTTGAGTACAGGATAATAAAACCGATTCTGCCTTTTACATTAGAAATGTGTATGCTGTTGGCACTCCCTTCCGTTGACAACTTGTTTTTCTTGCGATCGCCCCTCTCCTTCCCAAGAGCTTTGAGTAAAGAAAAATAAAACCGATTCTGCCTTTTATATTAGAAATGTGTATGCTGTTGGCACTCCTTTCCGTTGACAACTTGTTTTTCCTGCGATCGCCCCTCCCTTTCCCAAGAGCTTTGAGTACAGGAAAATAAAACCGATTCTGCCTTTTATATTAGAAATGTGTATGCTGTTGGCACTCCTTTCCGTTGACAACTTGTTTTTCCTGCGATCGCCCCTCTCTTTCCCAAGAGCTTTGAGTACAGGAAAATAAAACCAATTCTGCCTTTTATATTAGAAATGTGTATGCTGTTGGCACTCCCTTCCGTTGACAACTTGTTTTTCTTGCGATCGCCCCTCTCCTTCCCAAGAGCTTTGAATACAGGAAAATAAAACCAATTCTGCCTTTTATATTAGAAATGTGTATGCTGTTGGCACTCCCTTCCGTTGACAACTTGTTTTTCTTGCGATCGCCCCTCACTTTCCCAAGAGCTTTGATTACAGGAAAATAAAACCGATTCTGCCTTTTATATTAGAAATGTGTATGCTGTTGGCACTCCCTTCCGTTGACAACTTGTTTTTCTTGCGATCGCCCCTCTCCTTCCCAAGAGCTATGAATACAGGAAAATAAAACCGATTCTGCCTTTTATATTAGAAATGTTTATGCTGTTGGCACTCCCTCCCGTTGACAACTTGTTTTTCTTGCGATCGCCCCTCTCCTTCCCAAGAGCTTTGAGTACAGGAAAATAAAACCGATTCTGCCTTTTATATTAGAAATGTGTATGCTGTTGGCACTCCCTTCCGTTGACAACTTGTTTTTCTTGCGATCGCCCCTCACTTTCCCAAGAGCTTTGATTACAGGAAAATAAAACCGATTCTGCCTTTTATATTAGAAATGTGTATGCTGTTGGCACTCCCTTCCGTTGACAACTTGTTTTTCTTGCGATCGCCCCTCTCCTTCCCAAGAGCTATGAATACAGGAAAATAAAACCGATTCTGCCTTTTATATTAGAAATGTTTATGCTGTTGGCACTCCCTCCCGTTGACAACTTGTTTTTCTTGCGATCGCCCCTCTCCTTCCCAAGAGCTTTGAGTACAGGAAAATAAAACCGATTCTGCCTTTTATATTAGAAATGTGTATGCTGCTGGCACTCCCTCCCGTAGACAACTTGTTTTTCTTGTGATCGCCCCTCTTTTTCCAAGAGCTTTGAGTACAGGAAAATAAAACCGATTTTGCCTTTTATATTAGAAATGTGTATGCTGTTAGCACCCCCTCCCGTTGACAACTTGTTTTTCTTGCGATCGCCCCTCTCCTTCCCAAGAGCTTTGAATACAGGAAAATAAGACCGATTCTGCCTTTTATATTAGAAATGTATATGCTGTTGGCACTCCCTCCCGTAGACAATGTTTTTTTCTTGCGATCGCCCCACTCTTTCCCAAGAGCTTTGAATACAGGAAAATAAGACCGATTCTGCCTTTTATATTAGAAATGTGTATGCTGTTGGCACTCCCTCCCGTTGACAACTTGTTTTTCTTGCGATCGCCCCTCTCCTTCCCAAGAGCTTTGAATACAGGAAAATAAAACCGATTCTGCCTTAGAAATGTGTATGCTGTTGGCACTCCCTCCCGTTGACAACTTGTTTTTCTTGCGATCGCCCCTCTCCTTCCCAAGAACTTTGAGTACAGGAAAATAAAACCGATTCTGCCTTTTATATTACAAATGTGTATGCTGTTGGCACTCCCTTCCGATGACAACTTGTTTTTCTTGCAATCGCCCCTCTGCTTTCCAAGAGCTTTGAGTACAGGAAAATAAAACCGATTCTGCCTTTTATATTAGAAATGTGTATGCTGTTGGTACTCCCTTCCGTTGACAACTTGTTTTTCTTGCGATCGCCCCTCTCCTTCCCAAGAGCTTTGAGTACAGGAAAATAAAACCGATTCTGCCTTTTATATTAGAAATGTGTATGCTGTTGGCACTCCCTTCCGTTGACAACTTGTTTTTCTTGCGATCGCCCCTCTCCTTCCCAAGAGCTTTGAGTACAGAAAAATAAAGCCGATTCTGCCTTTTATATTAGAAATATGTATGCTGTTGGCACTCCCTTCCGTTGACAACTTGTTTTTCTTGCGATCGCCCCTCTCCTTCCCAAGAGCTTTGAGTACAGGAAAATAAAACCGATTCTGCCTTTTATATTACAAATGTGTATGCTGTTGGCACTCCCTTCCGTTGACAACTTGTTTTTCTTGCGATCGCCCCTCTCCTTCCCAAGAGCTTTGAGTACAGGAAAATAAAACCGATTCTGCCTTTTATATTAGAAATGTGTATGCTGTTGACACTCCCTTCCGTTGACAACTTGTTTTTCTTGCTATCGCCCCTCTCTTTCCCAAGAGCTTTGAATACAGGAAAATAAAACCGATTCTGCCTTTTATATTAGAAGTGTGTATGCTGTTGGCACTCCCTTCCGTTGACAACTTGTTTTTCTTGCGATCGCCCCTCTTTTTCCCAAGAGCTTGGAATACAGGAAAATAAAACCGATTTTGCCTTTTATATTAGAAATGTGTATGCTGTTGGCACTCCCTTCCGTTGACAACTTGTTTTTCTTGCGATCGCCCCTCTCTTTCCCAAGAGCTTTGAGTACAGGAAAATAAAACCGATTCTGCCTTTTATATTAGAAATGTTTATGCTGTTGGCACTCCTTTCCGTTGACAACTTGTTTTTCTTGCGATCGCCCCTCTCCTTCCCAAGAGCTTTGAGTTCAGGAAAATAGAACCGATTCTGCCTTTTATATTAGAAATGTGTATGCTGTTGGCACTTTCTTCCGTTGACAACTTGTTTTTCTTGCGATCGCCCCTCTCCTTCCCAAGAGCTTTGAGTATAGGGAAATAAAACCGATTCTGCCTTTTATATTAGAAATGTGTATGCTGTTGGCACTCCCTTCCGTTGACAACTTGTTTTTCTTGCGATCGCCCCTCTCCTTCCCAAGAGCTTTGAGTACAGGAAAATAAAACCGATTCTGCCTTTTATATTAGAAATGTGTATGCTGTTGGCACTCCCTCCCGTTGACAAATTGTTTTTCTTGCGATCGCCCCTCTCCTTCCCAAGAGCTTTGAGTACAGGAAAATAAAACCGATTCTGCCTTTTATATTACAAATGTGTATGCTGTTGGCACTCTCTTCCGTTGACAACTTGTTTTTCCTGCGATCGCCCCTCCCCTTCCCAAGAGCTTTGAGTACAGGAAAATAAAACCGATTCTGCCTTGTATATTAGAAATGTGTATGCTGTTGGCACTCCCTTCCGTTGACAACTTGTTTTTCTTGCGATCGTCCCTCTCCTTCCCAAGAGCTTTGAGTACAGGATAATAAAACCGATTCTGCCTTTTACATTAGAAATGTGTATGCTGTTGGCACTCCCTTCCGTTGACAACTTGTTTTTCTTGCGATCGCCCCTCTCCTTCCCAAGAGCTTTGAGTACAGGAAAATAAAACCGATTCTGCCTTTTATATTAGAAATGTGTATGCTGTTGGCACTCCCTTCCGTTGACAACTTGTTTTTCTTGCGATCGCCCCTCTCCTTCCCAAGAGCTTTGAGTACAGGATAATAAAACCGATTCTGCCTTTTACATTAGAAATGTGTATGCTGTTGGCACTCCCTTCCGTTGACAACTTGTTTTTCTTGCGATCGCCCCTCTCCTTCCCAAGAGCTTTGAGTACAAGAAAATAAAACCGATACTTCCTTTTCTATTAGAAATGTGTATGCTGTTGGCACTCCCTTCCGTTGACAACTTGTTTTTCTTGCGATCGCCCCTCTCCTTCCCAAGAGCTTTGAGTAAGGAAAAATAAAACCGATTCTGCCTTTTATATTAGAAATGTGTATGCTGTTGGCACTCCTTTCCGTTGACAACTTGTTTTTCCTGCGATCGCCCCTCCCTTTCCCAAGAGCTTTGAGTACAGGAAAATAAAACCGATTCTGCCTTTTATATTAGAAATGTGTATGCTGTTGGCACTCCCTGCCGTTGACAACTTGTTTTTCTTGCGATCGCCCCTCTCCTTCCCAAGAGCTTTGAGTACAGGAAAATAAAACCAATTCTGCCTTTTATATTAGAAATGTGTATGCTGTTGGCACTCCCTTCCGTTGACAACTTGTTTTTCTTGCGATCGCCCCTCTCTTTCCCAAGAGCTTTGAGTACAGGAAAATAAAACCGATTCTGCCTTTTATATTACAAATATGTATGCTGTTGGCACTCCCTTCTGTTGACAACTTGTTTTTCTTGCGATCGCCCCTCTCCTTCCCAAGAGCTTTGAGTACAGGAAAATAAAACCGATTCTGCCTTTTATATTAGAAATGTGTATGCTGTTGGCACCCCCTCCCGTTGACAACTTGTTTTTCTTGCAATCGCCCCTCTCCTTCCCAAGAGCTTTGAGTACAGGAAAATAAAACCGATTCTGCCTTTTATATTACAAATGTGTATGCTGTTGGCACTCTCTTCCGTTGACAACTTGTTTTTCCTGCGATCCCCCCTCCCCTTCCCAAGAGCTTTGAATACAGGAAAATAAAACCGATTCTGCCTTTTATATTAGAAATGTGTATGCTGCTGGCACTCCCTCCCGTTGACAACTTGTTTTTCTTGCGATCGCCCATCTCCTTCCCAAGAGCTTTGAGTACAGGAAAATAAAACCGATTCTGCCTTTTATATTAGAAATGTGTATGCTGTTGGCACTCCCTTCCGTTGACAACTTGTTTTTCCTGCGATCGCCCCTCTCTTTCCCAAGAGCTTTGAGTACAGGAAAATAAAACCAATTCTGCCTTTTATATTAGAAATGTGTATGCTGTTGGCACTCCCTTCCGTTGACAACTTGTTTTTCTTGCGATCGCCCCTCTCCTTCCCAAGAGCTTTGAATACAGGAAAATAAAACCAATTCTGCCTTTTATATTAGAAATGTGTATGCTGTTGGCACTCCCTTCCGTTGACAACTTGTTTTTCTTGCGATCGCCCCTCACTTTCCCAAGAGCTTTGATTACAGGAAAATAAAACCGATTCTGCCTTTTATATTAGAAATGTGTATGCTGTTGGCACTCCCTTCCGTTGACAACTTGTTTTTCTTGCGATCGCCTCTCTCCTTCCCAAGAGCTTTGAATACAGGAAAATAAAACCGATTCTGCCTTTTATATTAGAAATGTTTATGCTGTTGGCACTCCCTCCCGTTGACAACTTGTTTTTCTTGCGATCGCCCCTCTCCTTCCCAAGAGCTTTGAGTACAGGAAAATAAAACCGATTCTGCCTTTTATATTAGAAATGTGTATGCTGTTGGCACTCCCTCCCGTTGACAACTTGTTTTTCTTGCGATCGCCCCTCTCCTTCCCAAGAGCTTTGAGTACAGGAAAATAAAACCGATTCTGCCTTTTATATTAGAAATGTGTATGCTGCTGGCACTCCCTCCCGTAGACAACTTGTTTTTCCTGCGATCCCCCTCCCCTTCCCAAGAGCTTTGAGTACAGGAAAATAAAACCGATTCTGCCTTGTATATTAGAAATGTGTATGCTGCTGGCACTCCCTCCCGTTGACAACTTGTTTTTCTTGCGATCGCCCCTCTCCTTCCCAAGAGCTTTGAGTACAGGATAATAAAACCGATTCTGCCTTTTACATTAGAAATGTGTATGCTGTTGGCACTCCCTCCCGTTGACAACTTGTTTTTCTTGCGATCGCCCCTCTCCTTCCCAAGAGCTTTGAGTACAAGAAAATAAAACCGATTCTTCCTTTTCTATTAGAAATGTGTATGCTGTTGGCACTCCCTTCCGTTGACAACTTGTTTTTCTTGCGATCGCCCCTCTCCTTCCCAAGAGCTTTGAATAAAGAAAAATAAAACCGATTCTGCCTTTTATATTAGAAATGTGTATGCTGTTGGCACTCCTTTCCGTTGACAACTTGTTTTTCCTGCGATCGCCCCTCCCTTTCCCAAGAGCTTTGAGTACAGGAAAATAAAACCGATTCTGCCTTTTATATTAGAAATGTGTATGCTGTTGGTACTCCCTTCCGTTGACAACTTGTTTTTCTTGCGATCGCCCCTCTCCTTCCCAAGAGCTTTGAGTACAGGAAAATAAAACCGATTCTGCCTTTTATATTAGAAATGTGTATGCTGTTGTCACTCCCTTCCGTTGACAACTTGTTTTTCTTGCTATCGCCCCTCTTTTTCCCAAGAGCTTTGAATACAGGAAAATAAAACCGATTCTGCCTTTTATATTAGAAATGTGTATGCTGTTGGCACTCCCTTCCGTTGACAACTTGTTTTTCTTGCGATCGCCCCTCTTTTTCCCAAGAGCTTTGAATACAGGAAAATAAAACCGATTTTGCCTTTTATATTAGAAATGTGTATGCTGTTGGCACTCCCTTCCGTTGACAACTTGTTTTTCTTGCGATCGCCCCTCTCTTTCCCAAGAGCTTTGAGTACAGGAAAATAAAACCGATTCTGCCTTTTATATTAGAAATGTGTATGCTGTTGGCACTCCTTTCCGTTGACAACTTGTTTTTCTTGCGATCGCCCCTCTCCTTCCCAAGAGCTTTGAGTTCAGGAAAATAGAACCGATTCTGCCTTTTATATTAGAAATGTGTATGCTGTTGGCACTCCCTCCCGTTGACAAATTGTTTTTCTTGCGATCGCCCCTCTCCTTCCCAAGAGCTTTGAGTATAGGGAAATAAAACCGATTCTGCCTTTTATATTAGAAATGTGTATGCTGTTGGCACTCCCTTCCGTTGACAACTTGTTTTTCTTGCGATCGCCCCTCTCCTTCCCAAGAGCTTTGAGTACAGGAAAATAAAACCGATTCTGCCTTTTATATTAGAAATGTGTATGCTGTTGGCACTCCCTCCCGTTGACAAATTGTTTTTCTTGCGATCGCCCCTCTCCTTCCCAAGAGCTTTGAGTACAGGAAAATAAAACCGATTCTGCCTTTTATATTACAAATGTGTATGCTGTTGGCACTTTCTTCCGTTGACAACTTGTTTTTCTTGCGATCGCCCCTCTCCTTCCCAAGAGCTTTGAGTATAGGGAAATAAAACCGATTCTGCCTTTTATATTAGAAATGTGTATGCTGTTGGCACTCCCTTCCGTTGACAACTTGTTTTTCTTGCGATCGCCCCTCTCCTTCCCAAGAGCTTTGAGTACAGGAAAATAAAACCGATTCTGCCTTTTATATTAGAAATGTGTATGCTGTTGGCACTCCCTCCCGTTGACAAATTGTTTTTCTTGCGATCGCCCCTCTCCTTCCCAAGAGCTTTGAGTACAGGAAAATAAAACCGATTCTGCCTTTTATATTACAAATGTGTATGCTGTTGGCACTCTCTTCCGTTGACAACTTGTTTTTCCTGCGATCACCCCTCCCCTTCCCAAGAGCTTTGAGTACAGGAAAATAAAACCGATTCTGCCTTGTATATTAGAAATGTGTATGCTGCTGGCACTCCCTCCCATTGACAACTTGTTTTTCTTGCGATCGCCCCTCTCCTTCCCAAGAGCTTTGAGTACAGGAAAATAAAACCGATTCTGCCTTGTATATTAGAAATGTGTATGCTGTTGGCACTCCCTCCCGTTGACAACTTGTTTTTCTTGCGATCGCCTCTCTCCTTCCCAAGAGCTTTGAGTAAAGAAAAATAAAACCGATTCTGCCTTTTATATTAGAAATGTGTATGCTGTTGGCACTCCTTTCCGTTGACAACTTGTTTTTCCTGCGATCGCCCCTCCCTTTCCCAAGAGCTTTGAGTACAGGAAAATAAAACCGATTCTGCCTTTTATATTAGAAATGTGTATGCTGTTGGCACTCCCTGCCGTTGACAACTTGTTTTTCTTGCGATCGCCCCTCTCCTTCCCAAGAGCTTTGAGTACAGGAAAATAAAACCAATTCTGCCTTTTATATTAGAAATGTGTATGCTGTTGGCACTCCCTTCCGTTGACAACTTGTTTTTCTTGTGATCGCCCCTCTCTTTCCCAAGAGCTTTGAGTACAGGAAAATAAAACCGATTCTGCCTTTTATATTACAAATGTGTATGCTGTTGGCACTCCCTTCTGTTGACAACTTGTTTTTCTTGCGATCGCCCCTCTCCTTCCCAAGAGCTTTGAGTACAGGAAAATAAAACCGATTCTGCCTTTTATATTAGAAATGTGTATGCTGTTGGCACCCCCTCCCGTTGACAACTTGTTTTTCTTGCGATCGCCCCTCTCCTTCCCAAGAGCTTTGAGTACAGGAAAATAAAACCGATTCTGCCTTTTATATTACAAATGTGTATGCTGTTGGCACTCTCTTCCGTTGACAACTTGTTTTTCCTGCGATCGCCCCTCCCCTTCCCAAGAGCTTTGAGTACAGGAAAATAAAACCGATTCTGCCTTTTATATTAGAAATGTGTATGCTGCTGGCACTCCCTCCCGTTGACAACTTGTTTTTCGTGCGATCGCCCCTCTCCTTCCCAAGAGCTTCGAGTACAGGAAAATAAAACCGATTCTGCCTTTTATATTAGAAATGTGTATGCTGTTGGCACTCCTTTCCGTTGACAACTTGTTTTTCCTGCGATCGCCCCTCTCTTTCCCAAGAGCTTTGAGTACAGGAAAATAAAACCAATTCTGCCTTTTATATTAGAAATGTGTATGCTGTTGGCACTCCCTTCCGTTGACAACTTGTTTTTCTTGCGATCGCCCCTCTCCTTCCCAAGAGCTTTGAATACAGGAAAATAAAACCAATTCTGCCTTTTATATTAGAAATGTGTATGCTGTTGGCACTCCCTTCCGTTGACAACTTGTTTTTCTTGCGATCGCCCCTCTCCTTCCCAAGAGCTTTGAGTACAGGAAAATAAAACCGATTCTGCCTTTTATATTACAAATGTGTATGCTGTTGGCACTCCCTTCCGTTGACAACTTGTTTTTCTTGCGATCGCCCCTCTCCTTCCCAAGAGCTTTGAGTACAGGAAAATAAAACCGATTCTGCCTTTTATATTAGAAATGTGTATGCTGTTGGCACTCCCTTCCGTTGACAACTTGTTTTTCTTGCGATCGCCCCTCTCTTTCCCAAGAGTTTTGAGTACAGGAAAATAAAACCGATTCTGCCTTTTATATTAGAAATGTGTATGCTGTTGGCACTCCTTTCCGTTGACAACTTGTTTTTCTTGCGATCGCCCCTCTCCTTCCCAAGAGCTTTGAGTTCAGGAAAATAGAACCGATTCTGCCTTTTATATTAGAAATGTGTATGCTGTTGGCACTTCCTTCCGTTGACAACTTGTTTTTCTTGCGTTGGCCCCTCTCCTTCCCAAGAGCTTTGAGTATAGGAAAATAAAACCGATTCTGCCTTTTATATTAGAAATGTGTATGCTGTTGGCACTCCCTTCCGTTGACAACTTGTTTTTCTTGCGATCGCCCCTCTCCTTCCCAAGAGCTTTGAGTACAGGAAAATAAAACCGATTCTGCCTTTTATATTAGAAATGTGTATGCTGTTGGTACTCCCTTCCGTTGACAACTTGTTTTTCTTGCGATCGCCCCTCTCCTTCCCAAGAGCTTTGAGTACAGGAAAATAAAACCGATTCTTCCTTTTATACATTGTGATTCAAAAATCGATCATGAAACTTAAGGGGGTGATTCTACTTGACAAAATAAGGGTAGAGCTTCATATAATTTTTTTTCAAAATGTCATTCGTTTTCGAGTTACAAGCCGTCCAAGTTCAAGTTTTTATTTTTTGTTTTTTGAATTACTCGCTTACAGGAAAACCGATTTGACTAATATTTGAAAGATAGGCTAAGTCTTCTGCGCTTCATCATTTTAGTAACAATTCACATTGATTGTTTGCCGCTAGAGGGCACTTTACCTACATTGAAAATTTTTTTTTTGTCATAATTTTTTAGTGTTGACAGCTACAGTAGTTTTTGGCATAATTTCTGAAAGACTGATGCCAGGCCTTTAAAAAAGGTGCTCTTTATTTACATCGCTAAACCCAACGGTTTAGACGTAAATCACCCTTAAAAATTAAGTGGTAAATTTACTTTTCTCATTTCGTTACCACCAGCTACCAGGTAAATAGCTATCAAAGTATACTAGAGCTGTCAGTTTAACATCAAATAAATTCGCTTTTTAAACTATTTAATTTATAATCTTAAAATAACTAATAATGGCTAATCAGTAAATATTCATATTATGGATTATTGCGATATACATTTAATTGATAAAAATTAATGAAACAGTACTAAACAAACTAAAAAAGATTCTCAAAATGTCCCCCATTTTCTTCCATACATTTCCTAACACTCTTCAAAAAATGTCGCCTAACTCGATGAAAAATTCCTGGTGTTTCTTCAATAATTTGGCACTTTTCGATTATCCTGAAGCGAAGATCCTCGACGTTGATTACTGGAATATCGTACACCAATTGTTTCAAATGACCCCAAAAGAAAAAATCCATAGGATTAAGGTCTGGTGACCTCGCTGCCCATGCCAATGGTCCACTTCGTCCTATCCATCGCTCAGGATACGTTGCATTCAAATACTGTCGGACACGTATACTAAAGTGGGGCGGAGCTCCGTCTTGGAAGATCCACATGTTGGCCCTTACTTCCAATGGCACATCTTCCAGATACAATGGGAGACGATTTTGGATAAAATCTAAGTATACGTCACCAGTTAATGGGCCATCAAAGAAATGAGGACCAATAAGGTAATCTCCTATTATCCCTGCCCACACATTTAGTGAAAATCTACGCTGATGTTTCGTTTCTACCACATTGTTTGGGTTCTCGTAAGCATATGTGTGGATGTTGTGTAGATTTGTTATGCCATCACGAGTGAAACCAGCTTCGTCAGTGAATAATATGACGCCAATTAATCGATTATCGGGTTCATACTTAGCTAGGATCTGATTGCACATTTCCAACCGTCTCGGCCGATCATCGTCATAAAGAGCCTGCACCTTTTTTGAATGAAACGGGTAGAGTTGTTCTTCTCTTAGTATCCTCCATGAACTAGCCTGACAGTGCCGCACTTCATTCCCAATTTTTCTAGTACTAATACCTGGATTATCTTCAATAATTTCAAGCACTCTTTCTTCTTGTTGCACGTTTCCAGCAGTTCTAGGTCTTCCCCTATTTCCATTATAACTTTTAAAGGAACCACATTCCGCAAGCCTCCTGTGCACACTGGAAAATGTTTGAGCATGAGGGATATTTCTTTCCGGATAACTCTCCATATAATATCTTCTTGCCAACTCTGCATTACCATTTGCTTTTCCATAACAAAAATGGATATCACAATATTCGATATTTGAATATTGGTGATTAGCCATTATTAGTTATTTTAAGATTATAAATTAAATAGTTTAAAAAGCGAATTTATTTGATGTTAAACTGACAGCTCTAGTATACTTTGATAGCTATTTACCTGGTAGCTGGTGGTAATGAAATGAGAAAAGTAAATTTACCACTTAATTTTTAAGGGTGATTTACGTCTAAACCGTTGGGTTTAGCGATGTAAATAAAGAGCACCTTTTTTAAAGGCCTGGCATCAGTCTTTCAGAAATTATGCCAAAAACTACTGTAGCTGTCAACACTAAAAAATTATGACAAAAAAACAATTTTCAATGTAGGTAAAGTGCCCTCTAGCGGCAAACAATCAATGTGAATTGTTACTAAAATGATGAAGCGCAGAAGACTTAGCCTATCTTTCAAATATTAGTCAAATCGGTTTTCCTGTAAGCGAGTAATTCAAAAAACAAAAAATAAAAACTTGAACTTGGACGGCTTGTAACTCGAAAACGAATGACATTTTGAAAAAAAATTATATGAAGCTCTACCCTTATTTTGTCAAGTAGAATCACCCCCTTAAGTTTCGTGATCGATTTTTGAATCACCCTGTATATGGTGGAGGTACTCAACAGGGTGTAAGGTATCTCCCCTTATGTTAATCTGCCCCGCTTCAGTAAAACCCAAAATCCCCTAGTGTTATATTCTAGTTTCGGAACTTTTCGCACCAACTGTTATATCAACTACTGGATAAACTTTTTTATTTTTCAGGAAGATATACCAAGTCGTTAAAAGAATATCATCTTACAATACCCCACAAACTAACGGCAGAAGGTGAATTTTCAACGTTCCATTTACCTCATTTCCATGATCACAGTATCAAACGCTTTAAGGAACGCAAGAAACGCACTTTAGACGATCCGGAAATGATTCACTATGGTAATTATATGATGATGCGGTAAAAGTTTCAAATTTGTTAACGAATTCATTGATAATATCATTTTTCTTAGCTCTAAACTTTTAGGAAAAACTTATTATTTACATTAAAAGAGATACGTAGAAATAAAACAAAAAAAAAGGATTTTAGGAAGGCCTGAAAGAAAACTACCAATCATTCACGCAGGTTCCACTCTCGGCTCCTTTTTTTGGATCTATGGAATGGAACGAGACGAACATAGAAAATCTGCAGAGCAAAGTCAGGGAACAAGTAACAAAAGTAACACCCTAACGTAACAGACAACGCTACCAAGATGCCACGGAACAAAAGAATTGGTGGATATTAGTAACTAACTATCTACGGTCATAGTTTTACAAGTCAGCAGGCTTTTGTCTACTAAATTAGACTTGGAGAAACATGGATTGGCTTCTTATAAACAAACAGTGCAAGAGCAGCTTCAAAAATCCCTGTAGATCGAAGGACTTCTAATAACTATTTATGACCAACAAATAACTATCCACAATACATTATCCGAGACGTCTCAATCCAGAATGATCTGTGCTGATATAGATATTGAACCTGACTCAATCCAGCATAAAAGAGGGGACTAGGCTTTGTGCAACAATCTACTTGTAAATTTCGGCTTCAGACTTTCTATATCTATGTAAACAATCTTAGATGTTCAAACTTCAGAGCAAAATAGACAAAAAAGTGTAATAAAGAAATCCAATTTTGATATATTTGTACCAAAAAATTACACAACTCAACTAAAAGTGGGGTTATGATTGTTGTTGGGCAGCTGGAGGTCATCTTGGAAGTAATTTGAGATTTTGTACCCGAAAAATGGATTTTTGGCTGGATTTAGGGTTATGTGTAGGATGTACAAAATTTTTTTTCGTTTTTTTTTTCTAGTTACATCATTTAGTAGTACTCTTACCCTTCAAACAAGATTTTTTATTGTATGTTCACGGGTATTTTAAGTACATGTTGATAGGCTTTTAGAGAACAATACCGTTTTTGGCCAATTTCGGTTCGGCATTTTGAATCCACCATCTTAGAAATAAAAATTTCTATTTTCTGACATAATGTCGTAATCAGCGATGCCGAAAACCACACATGAAATTTTTTAGATACCAATAACATTTTTTGTAAATTTAGTTGCGCCATTTTGAATCCGCCATCTTGGAAATGAAATATTCGTAAATAGCGACCCCCAATAACCTCCAAGTACAAGTTTTCGCGAGAGATGTATACAGAAGAAAAATGTATGCCTTAGAAGATTAATGTAAATGCTCATGACGTTGTTGAGATATATTTCGTAACTTAAAATGGCCATAAACTTTTGTACATACTGTAAATATCTTAATAAGTAACCAAAATACTCTTTTTTCGAGTACATAACCTTAAATATCTCAAGATCCTGACAATTTTAACCTAAATTGGAGTTCTACGTAGCCAATTTCTTCGGAGATAACCTCCAACTTGTAAACTGGTGTTGTTATACAGCTAAATATTTTATCCGAATTTAAACTAAAAATTTTAGGTGTTTCAATAAATGGAGATCTGCACCATGTAGAATTGTGGCCTAACAGAGCATTCTTACATCCCAATATGGTTATTGAAAAAAGAGATCCGACAGTACCAATAAAAGATAGACAAGTCAGAGGCATAGGTAACAAAAAACTCTGTCATTACACTGGAAGAATCAGAGGAGTTCCTAACTCAAAAGCCGCTTTATCAACCTGTGACGGTTTGGTAAGTCCGTTTTGGAATTAAACAAATTTAGTCTTCTTCTTCTTCTTCTAGGTAGAACCAAGTTCTGTTATCTACACAATGCCTCATCGATCCTCGTTTGACGTCGAAATCCAGCTGTCTCTCCATCTTTTGGGGGGGCCGTTTGGTGTTAGGTTTCTCTCTCATCACGGTTTTTGCTAGTCTGTCATCGTCCATTCGTTCCACGTGATCTCTCCACTGCTTACGACGGTTTCGAACCCACTTCTCAACATCCCCCACTCCGCTGTCCTCGCGTATTCTTGCGTTTCTTATTCTATCTCTTAAACTTGTTCCCGTGATCATTTTCAGCATTTTCATTTCTATGGTTCTCATAATTTATTTTGTCTTTGTTGTTTCATTTCTTGTTTCTGCGTTGTAGGTCAGTATCTGTCTTACACAGACCTTGTAAATTCTTGCTTTGCTCTCAACCGTCATATGTTTATTGTTCCAGATTATGTCTCTTAGTTGGCCTGATATCATGGCCGCTTTGTTGGCTTGTGTGCGTACTTCTTCGGTTACTGCCCTGTTACTTGTTATATGTGCTCCCAGGTATTTAAACTTCCCAACCTGTTCGATACGTTTGTCATCAACCATTAGTTTGCATCTTACCGGTTCTTTTGCTATTACTATTGCTTTGGTTTTCTCCACAGATATTTTCATATTATACTGTTTGGCTGTTCGATTGAGATGGAAAAGCATTCTTTGTAAGTTGTCCTCGCTATCTGCTGTCAAGGCAACATCGTCTGCAAAGCATATAATCTGAACGGTGTTGTGTCCCATTGGGTACCCAATATTTATGCTTTTTACCTCATCAATGATTTTGTCCATGATTACATTGAAAAGTGTTGGACTTAGGCTGTCTTATTCCTATGGATAGAGGAATTTCCTCTGTTAGAGTGTTATTTGTTTTAATTACCATGGTGTTTTTGGAATTCAGTTCGTATATTGTGCGTATGATTGCTTCGTCTACTTGTTTTCTTCGCAGTAATTCTGTTATGTGTTCCAGTTTGACTCGCTCGAACGCTTGTGTAAAGTCCACAAAACAAATTCATTTTGTTTATTATAATTGTTTTTTGATATGACGTGTGGCACACATATATGCTAACAACCAAAAATCTCACAAACTCTTATTCTTCGAAACTAAAATATAGCTTGGAATGTCGAAGGGAGGTTCCTTGATCTAGTTTTTTTTTTACAGATACTTTAACGGAGGGTCTTGTATTTATGTAATTTTCTCAGATTAGTTAGAAGTATGAGATATATCAATCTCATCTCTACAAAATTCATGCACAGTTGAAGAACTTTTTCATTTGGAGAACATTATCTACATCAAGTCACATTTCTAAACATTTTAAATAACTTTAAGATGCGTAAAATAGTAAAATAAGCACGTTGAATAAAAATTCAAATTAATGAATATTTGTTCTAGGCAGGTTACATTGTAATAGGCGGTAAAATTTATTTTATTGAACCTGTTGACGAACATTCACCGAATGCAGAAGGCCATCATTTACATGTTGTATATGACAAACATCCTAGAGGTAACGCACCCTGGTGCGGCACTCAAGAGTCTTGGGAAGATGCGATGAAAAAGCGATTTAGGTAATTTTAGGTAAAAACAGCATCCATTTTTATTTTTGTTTATTGCAAAAATTGAAAATATTTTACTCCGTATAAAATTTTACTGACTGATATAGACGTGTGGATTTTTACTTAGAGAACAAGCTTTGGAGGGAAAAGACATATTTCTGGAAAAACGAGGCTTGGAAAGTGTCTACAGATACTTAGAAGTCAGCGTTACTTGTGATAAAAAGTTTATGAATTATCACAAAGAACGGGATGTGGAGCTCTACGTCATGACCGTTATGAATATGGTAAGTTTTAATTTACTCCATGGAAAATAGACTTTCGTCAGTAACAATAATGTAACATTGGGCTGGAATGTGTTCATTTCGGCATCCTATAAAACATATCTCGATGGTAACTCTGAAAGACCTGTGCAAAAAAAATGGCAGACCAAAAATGGTCACGATTTTCGGTTTTTTGAGTTTAGCTCGAAAAGTAAAATTTATATCGAAAAATGTTTCAAGAGAATTAAAAAATCTATCTATTCATATAATATAAGTTATAGGTGGCGCCACTAGTTATCGAGATATATTTTTTTTTCGACAAAATTAACGGTTTTTGTTTTTTTTTAAAGATATTTATTAATAGATCACCGATTTAAAATTTAACATGAATATAGGTATTATCATTCTAAAAAAGTATGTCAAACTAGGAATCTGTGTGTTTTTTTTATTGTTTGTATTGTTTTATATTTTGAAGATCTATTAAAAAACATTTTTTTTTCAATCGTGGGCCGAGAAATTTTGCAAAAACTAATTTTTGTACTAAAAAAGTTGTGATAACTTTTCAACGGATGGAGATAAAAATTTTTTAATGCGTGCATTGGATTTAGATGTATCATTTTCGATCTCAAAAAAAAAATTAATTTTGGATGAAAAATGCGTTTTTTTTTCAAAAATTCATAATGGCGTGGCAAATCAATATTAAGGGTCAAATTTTCAGAAGATGCTTTTTAATACTTATACTTTACCTGTGAATTTTTTGGATCCAAGAAATACACTTCCATACGATCTGTGAAGCTTCGAAAATTGAACCCAATCTAATCGAAAATAGCTGCTGCAGGCCGCTGTCGACGGGTTGCCATAGTTCAGGCGCATTATTCATTGGCGCTTCAAGGAAACTTATGCATCACAAATAATATTTGTAGTATTGATGTTGTTTTACTCTTTTATTTGATAATAACAATTTGTTTAGTCATATTAATTATTAATTTGTTTATTAACAAAATTTTTACAAAAAATTATATAGAAAATCATACAAATATTCAATTATATATTATACTAGCGACCCGCCCCGGCTTCGCACGGGTGCAATGCTGTTACTAAATACACTACAGAAAAACTGTGACTATTTATTTTATTTTTACAACAATTATTACATCGGCCTCCGACGCGCTATTTATAGGCACGCTGCCGCCGCCCCGGTCGGCCAGTACCGCCGCAAGCGCTACTTCCCGCAATTTTAAATCTGTAATATCTTCGAAAATATTCATTTAAATCTTGTGCTGTAAAGGACCATATAGATCTATATTAAATCAACAATGTATTTAAGCTATTTAATTGGATAAGGATTAATGCTGTATTGGTTAAAATCGCTTCAAAATTCGCCATTATTTGTCGTAAAAAGTAAATGACAAAAAAATGTTATTGTGGGATATCCATGAGAGATAGACATATACCATCGCGGAGTTTTCTGTAGACCTTTTCAATGTGTACAAATAATTAGTACATTATTTTGATAAATCTCGTAGGGTTCAGCCTGCGTTTGCAATGTAAGCGGAAAAAAATATGATAATTAACGACATCACATTAGAAACCTCAAAAATAACAGTATTTCTCCACTATTTAATGGATGTTATTATACATATAAACCTTCCTCTGGAATCACTCTATCTATTGAAAAAAACCGCATCAAAATCCGGTGCGTAGTTTTAAAGATTTAAGCATACAAAGGGACATAGGGACAGAGAAAGCGACTTTGTTTTATACTATGTAGTGATATTCTACTGTTTTTTTTTTCTTTATATTGTTATCACCTAATAGTTTATTGACAGCAAATCATATAAATATTTAATAATACATTAATAGTTTATTAACAAAACTTGCTGTTTAATTTTATAAGTTTGTATTAGGACAAATTAATATCATCGGTCGCTAATTATTTTTGTATTTTTGGCGCGCTAGAAGCAGATGTATAATAATATAAAGGAAAAAAACAGTATAATATGTAATATATAATTGAATATTTGTATGATTTTCATTATAATTTTTTGTAAAAATTTTGTTAATAAACTGTTAAATAATAATAATATAAAGGAAAAAAAACAGTAGAATATGTAATATATAATTGAATATTTGTAATTTTTTGTTAAAATTTTGTTAATAAACTGTTAAATAATAATAATATAAAGGAAAAAAAAACAGTAGAATATGTAATATATAATTGAATATTTGTAATTTTTTGTTAAAATTTTGTTAATAAACTGATAAATAATAATAATATAAAGGAAAAAAAACAGTAGAATATGTAATATATAATTGAATATTTGTAATTTTTTGTTAAAATTTTGTTAATAAACTGTTAAATAATAATAATATAAAGGAAAAAAAACAGTAGAATATGTAATATTTAATTGAATATTTGTAATTTTTTGTTAAAATTTTGTTAATAAACTGTTAAATAATAATAATATAAAGGAAAAAAAACAGTAGAATATGTAATATATAATTGAATATTTGTAATTTTTTGTTAAAATTTTGTTAATAAACTGTTAGATAATAATAATATAAAGGAAAAAAAGCAGTAGAATATGTAATTGAACATTTGTAATTTTTTGTAAAAATTTTGTTTATAAACTGTTAGATAATAATAATATAAAGGAAAAAAACAGTAGAATATCTAATATATAATTGAATATTTTTATGATTTTCTCTATAATTTTTTGTAAAAATTTTTTTAATTAACAAATTAATAATTAATATGCCTAAACAAATTGTTACTATCATATAAATTAATAAAACATCACGGGCCACTGAATAATGCGCCTGAACTATGGCAACCCGCCGACAGTGGCTTGCAGCAGTTATTTTCGATTAGATTCGGCCCAATTTTCGATGGTTCACAGATCGTACGGAAGTGTATTTCTTGGGTCCAAAAAATTCACAAATAAAGTACAAGTATTAAAAAGCATCTTCTGCAAATTTGAGCCCTTAATATTCATTTGCCACGCCATTATGAATTTTTGAAAAAAACTAAATTTTTTAATCCAAAATAATTTTTTTTTTGAGATCGGAAATGATACATCTAAATCCAATGCATGTATTAAAAAAATTATTTCCATCCGGTGACAAGTTATCGCAATTTTTTTGTTGCAAAAATTGGTTTTTGCAAAATTTCTCGGTCCACAACTGAAAAAAAATTTTTGTAATAGATCTTCAAAATATAAAGCAATACAAACAATTTCCATTAAAACCGAGCATTGTATCTTAATTAGGAACGGGGAAAATTGAGGTTGAATTTTCAACTTTGACATCGAATTTCTCGAAAAATAAAACACTCACAGATTTCGGGCTTGACATACTTTTTTAGAATTATATTACCTATATTTATATTAAATTTTAAATCGGTAATTTGTTAATAAATGCCATTTTTTAAACAAAAACAGTAAATTTTTTCGAAAAACAAATATCTCGATAACTAGTGGCGCCACCTATGACTTATATCATATGAATCGATAGGTTTTTTAATTCTCTACAACTTTAGTTTGAAATATTTTTCGATACAACTTTTATTTTTTGAGATAAACTCAAAAAACCGAAAATCGTGATCACTTTTGGTCCGCTATTTTTTTTTGCACAGGTCTTTTAGAGTTACCATTGAGATATGTTTTATAGGATGCCGAAATTAACATCTTCCAGTAAAAAACCAATGTTACGTTTTTGTTACTGACAAAAGTCCATTTTCCATCAAGTAATTTAAAATCATCAAATTTAAAATGCTTTAGAATGGCAGACTGGTTATTATAATTCTATGTTGATTCAATATCAGCTTTATCTTCAGGTAGCTGATTATTTCCACGATGCTTCAGTGGGAAACCAAATGGATGTGGTTGTAGTTCGAATAATCTATCTCGAAAAAGAAGAGAAAGAAATCGATTTAGAAATAAACCGAGACTCTGGTAAAACATTGCGCAGCTTCTGCGACTGGGCTATTAAAATTAATACTCCTGAAGATAGTCCAAATCACCATGATATGGCTTTGTTGCTTACCAGGTTAGTAAGCTTTACTCGCGTTGTTATCAATTCGATTTTTTCTTAAATGATTTATTGTTTTTCTTAAGCATTATATTAAAGTACTAGCGACCCGCCCCGGCTTCGCACGGGTGCAATGCTGATACTAAATACACTACAGAAAAACTGTGACTATTTATTTTATTTTTACAACAATTATTACATCGGCCTCCGACGCGCTATTTATAGGCACGCTGCCGCCGCCCCGGTCGGCCAGTACCGCCGCAAGCGCTACTTCCCGCAATTTTAAATCTGTAATATCTTCGAAAATATTCATTTAAATCTTGTGCTGTAAAGGACCATATAGATCTATATTAAATCAACAATGTATTTAAGCTATTTAATTGGATAAGGATTAATGCTGTATTGGTTAAAATCGCTTCAAAATTTGCCATTATTTGTCGTAAAAAGTAAATGACAAAAAAATGTTATTGTGGGATATCCATGAGAGATAGACATATACCATCGCGGAGTTTTCTGTAGACCTTTTCAATGTGTACAAATAATTAGTACATTATTTTGATAAATCTCGTAGGGTTCAGCCTGCGTTTGCAATGTAAGCGGAAAAAAATATGATAATTAACGACATCACATTAGAAACCTCAAAAATAACAGTATTTCTCCACTATTTAATGGATGTTATTATACATATAAACCTTCCTCTTGAATCACTCTATCTATTGAAAAAAACCGCATCAAAATCCGGTGCGTAGTTTTAAAGATTTAAGCATACAAAGGGACATAGGGACAGAGAAAGCAACTTTGTTTTATACTATGTAGTGATGTTGAATGTTTTGATTTTAATTTTAATTTGTGACAAAGTTTTTTAGAAATTTTTTAATTGTATACAATTTGTTCTGTGTGGAGGCTACGGCTGGCGACTGCTCTCAAATTGGCAGGGTTAAGGTGTGCCCTTTGACGAGGTCCGAGCCCTGAGGATGGTCTAAGTTAGACCGAAAGCGCTTGGCCGATATTAATAAAACATACACTGAAATACAAAACCCGTCTATTTCTTGATTTCTTCGGTGTACAACCTGTTAATAACTTACTTATATATTAAACTATGACATTTGGCATAATTAGAGTAGACGGGAAATAAATCTAAGAATGTATGCCAAAATAGTTTTCGTATTCTTTTGAGCCAGTTTTCAAGAATCAAAATTTTGGTTTTTGAAAAATTTCACGTTACCTCCGATGATTCATAGATGTCCTTCGACTGGCGATATTTTTTAGTTTGACATCGAAGGTGGTAGACGGCAGGTGCAATATCCTGCCGACATATCTCGAAATTTATGGTTTATATATCAGTTATTTCCTGCTAATGTTGCTCTCGATCCGATACAGCTCCACTGACGAGATCATGAGGTGATCGAAACGCATATGGAGAGAGGACCAGAGCGATATTTGCAGGAAATAAACTGTTTGTATATATATATATATATATATATATATATATATATATATATATATATATATATATATATATATATATATATATATATATATATATATTATAGAAATTAATTTTTCTTGAACCATTAAATATATTTTTAGTTGGTTATTTTCTTGGGAATATGGTTCATTTTTATATTGAAACTACATATATACAGTAGTCATACTTATTTTACAGGGTGAGTCAACGATTGGATGAAGTAAGTTTGTGCCTTTTCGGTGAAATTTACAAAGAAACTATATTTATTATTTGATACAGTTTATTTTTACGCAGATTTTAAAAATATTTAGGACTCTACAGGGTGAGCCAAAAAACTAGGACAGCATAAAGTTGTATTTTTTTAAATAGAACACCCTATATACGAATCGTATTTTCGATTTAGCTTATAATTTTAAATCTTTTTTATTGAGGGTTTACTACAACAAAACTTTATAGCTTCTGAGATAATAAAGTTTAAAGAAAAAAAGTCACATTTTCAAGCATCAATTCAATCCTAAATAACGTTTTCAATTTTGTGACAAATATATTCAAATTTGGAATTTAGCAAGGCCAAGGACAAGTTAACATAATTTTTACCTAATATTTGCAATAAAAGCTACAGGGTGTTGAACACATGGGCTCAAATTTGAACAAGTTTAAATGAATAAATATCTTTTTTTTTTAAATGGTACACCCTGTATATTTTCATGTTATTTAATAGAGTAATAAAAACCCTAAAAGTTTTGTTCAATATATCCTATACCTATTTATAATAGTTTTTGAGATATTTCAGTTTTTCTTATTTTCCATACTTTTTTACAGAAATAGTCTTCATTATCATAGTAGCCATGTAAAATAATAAAAAGAAACTACAGAAACAAACAGAATGTGGTTAAATATGATGAAATACATTATTCGTTATTTTACAACTGCAATAGTTTAATTAAACATAATGTGAAAAAATTAACACAACAATAACGACAAGGCAAATACATATTTATTTTTATACTAAATTGAAACAAAAAAATTACCTATTAAATACTGAGATTAATTATTTCTTTTTAATAAGTGTTCGAATAAACGACCCTCTTGTGCAATGCACAAATTTAATCTTTTTTGCAGATTTTCTCGGACCCTGGACAAAATTAGTGGCGTTATTGTTCTACAGGTATCCCTAATCCTGTTTCGCATATCTTCCACTGTTGTTGGTGGATTAACATACACCTTATTTTTAATATAACCCCATAGGAAGAAATCTAATGCATTAAGTTTTGAAAAGTATGGGTATTAGGCTGGCGTCGATCAGGATACTTCATTTTGCAAATTCTTTGAGCAAGAAGGCAATTTTTCTGAGCCTCTCCTATTGTATAAATCATATCTATTAACTCATTCTTTGGAAAATTCATTTTACAATATAAGATGAATGCAAAAAAAAACCAAACTACACTACATAAAAACCAAAAGAAGCGATTGCGGTTATAAATTTGACACACAGAAAAATGTTCTTTTACATTGTTTTTGCCATGGCTACTATGATAATGAAGACTATTTCTGTAAAAAAGTATGGAAAATAAGAAAAACTGCAATATCTCAAAAACTATTATAAATAGGTATAGGATATATTGAACAAAACTTTTAGGGTTTTTATTACTCTATTAAATAACATGAAAATATACAGGGTGTACCGTTTAAAAAAAAAGATATTTATTCATTTAAACTTGTTCAAATTTGAGCCGATGTGTTCAACACCCTGTAGCTTTTATTGCAAATATTAGGTAAAAATTATGTTAACTTGGCCTTGGCCTTGCTAAATTCCAAATTTGAATATATTTGTCACAAAATTGAAAACGTAATTTAGGATTGAATTGATGCTTGAAAATGTGACTTTTTTTCTTTAAACTTAATTATCTCAGAAACTATAAAGTTTTGTTATAGTAAACCCTTAATAAAAAAGATTTAAAATTATAAGCTAAATCGAAAATACGGTTCGTATATAGGATGTTCTATTTAAAAAAATACAACTTTATGCTGTCCTAGTTTTTTGGCTCACCCTGTAGAGTCCTAAATATTCTTAAAATCTGCGTAAAAATAAACTGTATCAAACAATAAATATAGTTTCTTTGTTAATTTCACCGAAAAGGCACAAACCTACTTCATCCAATCGTTGACGCACCCTGTATATTGAATATACAAAAGAGTGAGTGATTACAATTGGTTTGTGATGTAATTAACTATTGTTTAAAACAAAAATCTCTGTTCTTAATGCATCCGCATCAGTTAAAAAAGATTCGAAGGGATCGAAACGTCCTGAGAAATAAAAATATATATATACAATAAGTATGACTACTGTATATATGTAGTTTCAATATAAAAGTGAACCATATTCCCAAGAAAATAACCAACTAAATATATATATATATATATATATATATATATATATATATATATATATATATATATATATATATATATATATTTCATATTCTCTGCCTGAAAGGAGAGTTACATATATAACAAACAACATACTGTTTAGTTTTATCTCGTTAAATATATATGACATTTCTATTAGAACAGATACGATCTATGTGCTCAAGGTGAAGAGGATTGTGATTTAACAGGACTGGCCTTTGTGGGAGGTGCGTGTTCCAAAAACGAACACTGTGGTATTAACGAAGATAGTGGGTTGGTACTTAGTGTGATAACAGCTCATGAAATTGGACATTTGTAAGTAGTCAATGTTGAAGATTTTTTTATTACTAAAACATACGCAATTTTCAAATTATCGTTAAGATCAATGCCACAATGCGATAATGACTCGTAAAGAGGCATCGGTACACCTTTTCAATAGATTATCGTCTGCGAAATGGCTTCTTCTGAGGAGTCTCAGGACACCTTTATGTTACTAGTATTTTTGCAGAATGGGTGCGGAACACGATGAACAAGCTACACCATGCCCAGTTCAAGACACCGATGGCTCGTACTTCGTTATGTCTCCGATAGTTAGCGCTTATACAATTAAATGGTCCTCCTGCAGCAGAGGCATGATTAACGCTTTACTAGAGTAAGTTTTAAGGCTTAATTTTTTCCACACTATGTTTTTCCGATGGATTAAAATTATTATTTATTATTACAAATGACTTTGTTGTTTTTCAAAATATTCTCCACGACAATCACTATACTTTTACATGGGTTTAAATCAATCGTAAAAGTACTTCTGCCACTGTGAAAAATTGTATCCTCAAAACATGACTTACGAACGCATCAACCGGCTTTTCTGGTGTACAAAATCGGTGATTACGCAGTTTATTCTTCAGGTACGGAAATAAAAATAAATCAATGAGTGCCAAATCAGGGCTGTACAGGGTGAGTCAACGATTGGATGAAGTAAGTTTGTGCCTTTTCGGTGAAATTTACAAAGAAACTATATTTATTGTTTGATACAGTTTATTTTTACGCAGATTTTAAAAATATTTAGGACTCTACAGGGTGAGCCAAAAAACTAAGACAGCATAAAGTTGTATTTTTTTAAATCGAACACCCTATATACGAATCGTATTTTCGATTTAGCTTATAATTTTAAATCTTTTTTATTAAGGGTTTACTATAACAAAACCTTATAGTTTCTGAGATAATTAAGTTTAAAGAAAAAAAGTCACATTTTCAAGCATCAATTCAATCCTAAATAACGTTTTCAATTTTGTGATAAATATATTCAAATTTGGAATTTAGCAAGGCCAAGGACAAGTTAACATAATTTTTACCTAATATTTGCAATAAAAGCTACAGGGTGTTGAACACATCGGCTCAAATTTGAACAAGTTTAAATGAATAAATATCTTTTTTTTAATGGTACACCCTGTATATTTTCATGTTATTTAATAGAGTAATAAAAACCCTAAAAGTTTTGTTCAATATATCCTATACCTATTTATAATAGTTTTTGAGATATTTCAGTTTTTCTTATTTTCCATACTTTTTTACAGAAATAGTCTTCATTATCATAGTAGCCATGTAAAATAATAAAAAGAAACTACAGAAACAAACAGAATGTGGTTAAATATGATGAAATACATTATTCGTTATATTACAACGGCAATAGTTTAATTAAACATAATGTGAAAAAATTAACACAACAATAACGACAAGGCAAATACATATTTACTTTTATACTAAATTGAAACAAAAAAATTACATATTAAATACTGAGATTAATTATTTCTTTTTAATAAGTGTTCGAATAAACGACCCTCTTGTGCAATGCACAAATTTAGTCTTTTTTGCAGATTTTCTCGGACCCTGGACAAAATTAGTGGCGTTATTGTTCTACAGGTATCCCTAATCCTGTTTCGCATATCTTCCACTGTTGTTGGTGGATTAACATACACCTTATTTTTAATATAACCCCATAGGAAGAAATCTAATGGGGTGATGTCGCAAGACCTTGGTGGCAACTCAATGAAACCCCCACGTCCAATCCATTTTTGCGGATATCGTTGGTCCAAAAACGCACGAACTTCACGATGGTAATGCGGAGGCGCACCATCGTGCTGGAACCACATACTGTCGAGCTCATCCCTATCGAGACCTTGAAGCAGTTGGGGTAGTTCTTCTTGTAGAAAGTTCAGGTAACTATGGCCATTTAGTGGTTCATTAAAAAAGTGGGGTCCAATAATTTGATTATGATGAATACCACACCAAACATTTAATGACCAGTGGTTTTGATGTTGCACCTCTCTAATCCAAAATGGGTTTTCTGTGGCATAATAATGCATGTTGCGTCTATTTACGGCACCGTTACTTCTAAAAGTAGCTTCATCACTAAACATTACCTTGCATAATAAATTTGGATTTAATTGAATCTTCGCATTTATTGTACGACAAAAGTTTACATGACTTTCAAAATCCTGTCCATGCAATTCTTGGTGTAATTCCATGTGATATGGATGATACCTATATTTCTTGGTAGTACGATTAGCGGTGGATTGTGATGTTTCACATAATGCTGCTAACTGACGGCTACTAATATAAGGATTTTCCTGAACATTTAACAATACTTGTAGTTCTTTTTCTTCATTAGTTACTAGTTTGTTAACCACTTTACCTTTTGGATAATCAACAATACCAGAAGAATCAAATCTTTGCATTAAGTTTTGAAAAGTATGGGTATTAGGCTGGCGTCGATCAGGATACTTCATTTTGTAAATTCTTTGAGCAAGAAGGCAATTTTTTTGAGCCTCTCCTATTGTATAAATCATATCTATTAACTCAGTCTTTGGAAAATTCATTTTACAATATGATGAATGCAAAAAAAACCAAACTACACTACATAAAAACCAAAAGAAGCGATTGCGGTTATAAATTTGACAAACAGAAAAATGTTCTTTTACATTGTTTTTGCCATGGCTACTATGATAATGAAGACTATTTCTGTAAAAAAGTATGGAAAATAAGAAAAACTGAAATATCTCAAAAACTATTATAAATAGGTATAGGATATATTGAACAAAACTTTTAGGGTTTTTATTACTCTATTAAATAACATGAAAATATACAGGGTGTACTATTTAAAAAAAAAGAGATTTATTCATTTAAACTTGTTCAAGCCGATGTGTTCAACACCCTGTAGCTTTTATTGCAAATATTAGGTAAAAATTATGTTAACTTGTCCTTGGCCTTGCTAAATTCCAAATTTGAACATATTTGTCACAAAATTGAAAACGTTATTTAGGATTGAATTGATGCTTGAAAATGTGAGTTTTTTTCTTTAAACTTAATTATCTTAGAAACTATAAAGTTTTGTTATAGTAAACCCTTAATAAAAAAGATTTAAAATTATAAGCTCAATCGAAAATACGATTCGTATATAGGGTGTTCTATTTAAAAAAATACAACTTTATGCTGTCCTAGTTTTTTGGCTCACCCTGTAGAGTCCTAAATATTTTTAAAATCTGCGTAAAAATAAACTGTATCAAACAGTAAATATAGTTTCTTTGTAAATTTCACCGAAAAGGCACAAACTTACTTCATCCAATCGTTGACTCACCCTGTACGGTCGATGATCTATCAATTCCACGTTTTGAGTGCTCAGAAAGTCACTGTTTGAACTGATGTGCGACAATTCGGATTGTTGTGGTGGAGAATGATCCTTCATATCCGGTTTGTTTTCCTCAACTCACAGAAGACTTCCGGCAAATAAAAAGTTGTGAATCACTCAGAATTCATCGTTCTGCAATTCTCTAGAAGTACGGTTGCTAGTGGCTAGTTTTCCCGTAACAATGTACTTCCATTTGCTTCGAGGTGCTTCATGAGCGAACAACTTATGTTGATTGTAGCTCATCATCGAAAGTTCATGCGGTTGACTGTTATTTACTTTTGGGTTCATGAAGCATCGCAATCCTACTTTATGAGCATTTTTGGCATCAATTGCCACGAGCCTTTTTTTGAGCCATTGTTAAATCAACATGAACATAACTCTTCACCGTTAAATGTTCATACCATATATTATATAGACTGTTATTACTAATGCCCTGGGATATCTTAATGTCACGGTATGTCGAAAAACGATCTTGCATTATCAAAACAAGCACGGCAACCGATGTTTTCTTCGACTACAACTGATTTTGGATGAACTTTATTAGACTCGTCCGTGAGCGAACGGCGTCCACGATTGAATTCACTAAACTAGCGATATACAGTGTAGAGACTTCATAGCCATAAAAAGAATTAAGTTTCTTCGATGCACTCTTGTTGAGATAAATCACATTGAAAAAATAATTCCAGGAAGTTTAAACTAACTGTAAACAACACAAATAGCACCCGTATGTCAAAACCTTGCAATAACGTGTACCGTCTAAAATGCCAAACTTACACTGGATATGTCAGATGGAACTTAGCAACGCCAGTGTTGCCACTTACCAAAATATATATGGCTACCGTCGAATGAACTTTTCGTTATATTATTAATATTGAATTAAATTAGATAAGTTTAATTCATTTAAAGGCTCCTCCTCGCTTAAATTATTTCCTTTTTAATTAGCTTTAAATAATTAAAACTACTTCAAAAAATAATTTTGTTGTTTACGTCAAACAGTTCTTTGCATATTGCTTGTTTACAACTACTTTAAAGGAGATAGAGATTGGAAAATAAATTTTCTTAAAATTCGAAAAATATATTTAATTATTAAATTTTGTTACTTTTTATTATATGACAATAAATGTAAAATTTGTGCCTTAAAAATAACGTATAGTTAGCCACAAAGTAAATTGTATATATATATATATATATATATATATATATATATATATATATATATATATATATATATATACAATCAAATAAATTATTTAATATTAAACATTAGATGGCTTAATACTACTATCACAAAATCAGACTTCTTAACTTATTTCTAAATACATTAAATGACGTGACAAAATAATCAAGATCAGGAAAACTGTTAACAGCAGTAACCACTCTACTAATTGGCATATTTTGACAATGTAGGGTGTGATAGCACCCGGAGGAGAGCAGTGGACACCTCCTGAGACTCCTTGGTGGAATCTTAAAATTAAAACCAGCCAATATATCAGGGGACATTATTAAATTATTTATTACCCTATAGAAAAAAAGAAGTTCAAAATATCGTCCGCGGTCCTCAAGTTTGGTCAAACCATAACACTCCCTTACCTTATCAACGCCAAGCTGCAGCCCTTTCTGTGCCAATCTATACCCTAGATATTTTAAAAATTTTACCTAAACAGCCTCCAAACGTTTTTTATGTATGTCAAAGTATGGGCTCCAAATCAAACTACATTATTGACCTTACCTAACACACAAACAATGAAGAGACACCATATAGATTATTAAAATCCTTGTACATTCTTACCACCATACCCAACATACGTTGGCCTCTATTAATGATTGCATCATAATGATCAACATAACGAAGTCTACCATCTAGAAATAATCCCAAATCTTTAACTTCATTCACCCTCTGCAATTTACTCACTCCAATTCTGTACTCAACTTCGTTCACGCTCTTGTTGCGACTGAATATAATATATGAGCACTTAGCAACATTCAGTTTTCAAGCACCCTGTCTCTAAAATATTTAAGTCCCTCTGAAGCAATTCACAATCTTTACCGGACTCTATTCCTCTAAAAAGTTTCAATCAAATATATATATATATATATATATATATATATATATATATATATATATATATATATATATATATATATATATATATATATATATAACTAAACCGACAGTTAGACTTTTACAAAAGAGAAAATAACTAAGTTTATGAATCTATGAGAGCGCATGGTTTCTGTGCGTATTACCAACATGTCCAGGAATGGTATACTGCGATGAATCTTCCTTTTTGACCATGGATTGGCGATGGACATTGTATGAGTTAAACATCTCCAAGATTTCATCAATTTTGTGTGCAGGAAGGACCAGAAGGAGATCATCAAAGTACCGCTTTAGAAAAGGAATATAAAAAGGAAGGAGGGAAATTAAACTTACTCATCCAGATTTTAGAAAAAACAGCTTACAACTGTTCAAAACAGTTTTCTTACAAAATTCATACCCTCTTTCGATGACCAATAGATTCTTATATAGCACTCAATATGATATTTCAGAGAACATTTTTAAAAGGGTAAACCAATTCTCTTTGATACAAACACAAACAAGTTAATTATCACTACCAATTGAAGACAATGACGCAGTTCAACAATCTACCTACATCCCTATATTGAAAATCTAACTCCTAGACTTGGGGAAGTTTTCCAAAATGAAACTTCCAATAAAATTGGCACCAAAGCACCAAACAAATTAAAACAATTGCGCTACTCTAGTCTAAATCAAAAACACCTATCTCACTGAAAGAAAACTGGAACATTATTTATAAGATGCCATGCCTAAATTTTGACCAAGTGTACATAGGCCAAACCTCTAGAAATCTTTCAGGTAGAATAAGTTCTCATAAAAGCGATTGTAACAGAATAGTGTTTTTTTGTGCTTTTGCGGATATATATATATATATATATATATATATATATATATATATATATATATATATATATATTATATATATATTTAAATCGGATTGATTTAATTGTAGAATATGAGTCTGTGGATGTTTCGTCCGATTTTTTCTTTGGCACAGTTGGAATTTGAAACCTTATCTGAAGTAGTTCAACTTCAGCAATTAAGGTTTCAGTTACCCTTTTTTGATCATAATTGGTGTTTTATTTTGGACTATTTTCTAGAAGTTTACTTTAGTGATTTTTAAACTCAGTGTTTGATAAATTGATGAATTATTTATAGAAATTAATTGAATAATGTGTCTCTGCATGTTTTTCGTGGTATTTATATTTGGTTAAGTCTGAGACTTTTTAGATTGAATAATTTTGGAAATTTGTTCTCTAACTTTATCATCTAAAATATCAAACTTTATAGAAACAAGCCACAGAATTCCAGATACTAACAATATCCAAATTTTGGATAACGTATCCAAAAGTAAGGAACTTGATATTTTAGAGGCCATAGAAATTTATAAGTGCAATAAAACCCTTATAATTAACCTTCGTAATGATCAGATAGACCCACGAAATTCTCTGTTGTTTGATGTTCTGCCTTTAGTACCTAGATAGTAGTAATAAAAATGTGCGAGCTGAAAAAGCCCTATAAAAGAATGTAATTCGTAGTTTTTATGGCGTTGCGTTCGAGAATTAACCAGTGTTACGAAACCGCGGTATAATCCAGTCATTTGGTAATTTTACCTGGAAAGTTTTCCGGGAGTTTTGAAAATTGATAATTTTATAGATTTTGATGTGCTCTTTTTGAATTTCGACTTTGCCACCTCGTATCTCCACCGCTCGCACTGCCATATTAGAAAAATGGCGCCTAATAACAGTTTTTTTACAATATTTCCTTTCCGACGCATTTAACAATATATATATATATATATATATATATATATATATATATATATATATATATATATATATATATAAAATTAAACTAGAGAAAATTTCGTACAATTTATGTATTTACAATTTTTTTTGTAAAGTCAATAGTTTTTGGCGTACGAGCGCCGCAAAGTACATTTCAATAACCGTTTTGGAAAAAAACTCATTTCCACACCACTTTGAGGTAGAGTAAGCGGCGCGTTTTTTTTATCGTGGTGTCCCCTGTAGGCCTAATCCACATGTGATGCACACTTTCGAAATTTAGCGCAATCTTCTTCGCTTTGCTGTTCCTGATGGATCAGGCGTTGCAAGTTCGTCTCGGGCACCGATCGAGACGTCGCAGACTGAAATTTCATCCGCATCATCTGTGATGGATATAGCCACAATAAATCTGAAACGGATGGCATAACTACTTCCGAAGCCGCATTAATGCTACGGAAGTTTTGAATCTTTATTATTTTTAAGCCCGTATCGTTTTTTTTTTTCACAAAATTTTTTAATGCATTGGTACCTAAACTACCAACGACTGTTGCAGACGGCATTTGCTTTAATCGTGGAATAATTTGATCAGGAGCGATAGCAGTTGTAGGTGTTACACAATGGATACCGCCCATGGCATGGAAAGTGTTATTACCATCTAATATCTGCGTATTGAAATCAGCGTTGTCAAAAACAAATTGAGAAAATGCGTTATTATCGATATTCAAAGGTGTGCGCATAATAGATGAAACGTCGAACAACATTGCTTCGGTGTCTGAAGAGCAAAATCCAAGAGATGATAATACATCTATTAATCGCCGAGATCCATACTTATGAAATAAAAATGCAGCTAGTCCGATCTGTAATGATGATATAAAAGATTTCGGGCTTGCTGCTGCAATTATAGAATGGGCGAGAGCAATGCTTTTTTCTTCCATTTTTCAAAAGACTCTCGTCTGTTTTTTAAAATCACTCCATCTAGGAAAACGCGTAAAGTTTCATTTATATCTGACTCAGAGTCTTGAAAAAAAATTATCTGATGGAGGATAATGTTTTGTCTCATAGACCGTAGAGCAAATATCCTCTATAACAATTTCTGCTGCTGTTTTTACAATACGCCAACGTTCTTCTGCATTGTCATCACATTTTTGATTGTACCAGGCTTCTGTTAATAGATTAAACCTGTATTTCGGAAACAAACCACCGGGGCCTTATTGGCAGTGACGGCAATTAAAATATCATCACCGTATTTTTTGAAGAGTTGTGCTTTCACTGTTTTTATGTGTGGACGGTAATCACCTTCAATTTTGGCTATCAATTCGTCCAGAGAAAACTGACACTCATCGGAATTCTGCTCAAGATAAGAATAAAGAACTGCATCGCAGTATCGATCTCATTTGCATACGGACCTTTTTTTTTATATCTTCAGCTGGTGGTGCTTGATACAATTTTTTCATGCAGGAATTGTGGTACTGTGCATCGGCTGCGACCAAATCATTCACCAGCTCAAGACGCTCAACAATTGCTCGACCCCAATCATCATTACGAGCTCTAGCAAGTTCTGAAATACTATTTTTCATTGATAATTTCCGCACACTATACATAACGTTACGCTTGCACAACCGCGTCTATTTTTGTTTTGCTATAAACTGTGCTGTTAGCTCATCAGCGCATAAAAAACAATGGTCTTTGAATGAGAATGTTGGGTGCGAGGATCGCAGTAGTGGTTGAGGTGTCGTGACATCGCTTCCTCTACGCAATGATGCAGGGATTAACTTTTCATTATTATATCGTTTTCGACATACATCATGAACCACTATAGATTTTAGTCCCGCCAAAAGTTTAACTTTATTGACTTTTCTTTTAACACTTGATTTACGAAAAGTCTCCAATCTTTTTTCCTTCACTTCAATTGTTTCACTTTCTAATAATGGATTATTACAAATAAAACAATTTACTTTATCAGAAGCCATGGCTCTATAGACACAAACAACACTGTAAGACGATAGACGTATACTGATGACTCAGACTAAACTAAATACTTCTCTTAAGTTCTACTGACAGATGTTTCGTTTAAGGTTGAGAGAGGGACGCGACACAAAGGTGACGCATTACCCTCATACCTGTTTTTTTAATACCTACGACAATAGTAAAATATTTTGGAGAAATATACGAAAAAACCTGGTGAAGTAGATGAATAATAATTTGCAGCGCTCGTACGCCAAAACTATTGATTTTACAAAAAAAATTGTTAATACATGAATTGTAGGAAATTTTCTCCAGTTTAATTTTGTATATAAATATTTTTGTCGTAAAATGCGTCGGAAAGGAGATATTGTAAAAAAACTGTTATTAGGCGCCATTTTTCCAATATGGTGGCGCGAGCGGCGGAGATACGAGGTGGCAAAGTCGAAATTCGGAAAGAGCACATCGAAATCTATAAAATTACCAATTTCCAAAACTCCCGGAAAACTTTCCAGGTAACCCTTTTTTTTTTTGACCAAATGACTGGACTAGTATGACAGTGATAAGTTGAACAAAGTAAATTTTGACTACTCAAGTATTTGTTTGAATTTCTTCATTTCTTCTTTTAAAGTAAGGCGAAACTATCTTGAAATATTTCAAGGATTCAGAACAGAATTAAATTAAATCCGTGAAATGTTTATTGCAATTTTAGTAATAATCTTGGTGAATGCCTCACCGATGTCCCGGAATCCACTTCATACCCATTTTCCGAAAAAATGCCCGGAGTAGTATACGATTCAAACGAACAATGCAAATTTATACTCCCTGCCAGTTCAGGAGTCTGCGGTGGGCTCAAAGAAAAAATTTGTGAGCAGCTTGTTTGCGCAATAAGTAAAAAGGAATGTATTGGAAAAGGAGAAATTCCAGCTGATGGTACAAAGTGTGGGGAAAATAAGGTATCGACCATATTTTTTAAGGTCTGATTTGAGAAATGGTTTAAATTTCAATTGTTTTTAGTGGTGTTTTCGAAAAAAATGCGTTGAAATGGGCGCCCGACCTGAAGCTACCAACGGCGGGTGGGGAGACTGGGGATCGTGGTCTTCCTGCAGTCGCAGTTGCGGAGGAGGAATTTCATTTTCGGAAAGAGAGTGCAACAATCCTGTGCCTTCGAATAAAGGAAGATATTGTTTGGGAGAAAGACGGAAAATTAAAATTTGTAATACAGGAGTAGGAGAGAATACTTTTTTTATTTGAACTAGATTTAATTTCAACTTCTTTTAGCCATGTCCGGACGATGCCCCCAATTTTCGTCAGCAGCAATGTTCAGAACATGACGCGAAGCCATGGGGTGAAGAGTATCATACGTGGAGCGCCAGCTTTGAAGAAGGTAAGCAATTATCGAAATTTTAGGTTTTATTGCTGCAATTTTTATTCTGATATATTTTTACTAATATATTCTTTTATGCGTTAAATATTGTTTACTCCATGGAAAATAGACTTTCGTTAGTAACAAAAATGTAAGATTGTTTTTTTTTGCTGGAATGTGTTCATTTCGACATGCTATAAAACATATCTTGCTGGTAATTCTGAAAGACCTGTGCAAAAAAAATGGCGGGCCAAAAATGTTCATAAAAATAAAAGTTATATCGAAAAATATTTCGAACAAAAGTTGTAGAGAATTAAAGAACCTATCGATTCATATAATATGTTATAGATGGCGCCAATAGTTATCGAGATATATTTTTTTTCGACAAAAGGATCCCGCACTAATCAAATGGAAATTTGATCCTGGTCAAATTCGTTGTAAGTTTAGATGTCCTGATCAAAAGTTCCCATGGGCACAAGGTCCAAAAGTTAATAGTTTTTGAGATACAGAGGGATGAGTTGCGCCCGCACCAACCAAATGGAAATTGGATCCCGCTGCAATTCGTTGAAAATTCAGTGTGTTGTAGGTCTAGATGTCCTGATCAAAAGTTTTCAAGGGCATAAAATTCAAAAGTTAATAGTTTTTGAGATACAGAGGGATGAGTTGCGCCCGCACCAACCAAATAGAAATTGGATCCCGCTCAAATTCGTTGAAAATTCAATATGTTGTAGGTCTAGATGTCCTGATCAAAAGTTTCCATGGGCACAAAGTCCAAAAGTTAATAGTTCTCGAGATACAGAGGGATGACTTGCGCCCGCACCAACCAAATGGAAATTGGATCCCGGTCAAATTTGTTGAAAATTCAATATGTTGTAGGTCTAGATGTCCTGATAAAAAATTCTTATGGGCACAAAGTCCAAAAGTTAATAGTTCTCGAGATACAGAGGGATGACTTGCGTCCGCACCAACCAAATGGAAATTGGATCCCGGTCAAATTTGTTGAAAATTCAATATGTTGTAGGTCTAGATGTCCTGATAAAAAATTCTCATGGGCACAAAGTCCAAAAGTTAATAGTTCTCGAGATACAGAGGGATGACTTGCGCCCGCACCAACCAAATGGAAATTGGATCCCGCTGAAATTCGTTGAAAATTCAATATGTTGTAGGTCTAGATGTTCTAATAAAAAGTTCTCATGGGCACAAAGTCCAAGAGTTAATAGTTCTCGAGATACAGAGGGATGATTTGCGCCCGCACCAACCAAATGGAAATTGGAGCCCGGTCGAATTCGTTGAAAATTCAATATGTTGTAAGTCTAGATGTCCTGATAAAAAGTTCTCATGGGCACAAAGTCCAAAAGTTAATAGTTCTCGAGATACAGAGGGATGACTTGCGCCCGCACCAACCAAATAGAAATTGGATCCCGCTCAAATTCGTTGAAAATTCAATATGTTATAGGTCTAGATGTCCTGATCAAAAGTTCTCATGGGCACAAAGTCCAAAAGTTAATAGTTTTTGAGATACAGAGGGATGACTTGCGCCCGCACCAACCAAATGGAAATTGGATCTCGCTCAAATTCGTTGAAAATTCAATATGTTGTAGGTCTAGATGTCCTGATCTAAAGTTCCCGTGGGCACAAAGTCCAAAAGTTAATAGTTTTTGAGATACAGAGGGATCACTTGCGCCCAATCCACCATTTACATAGGCAAGGCGTAAGGGTCAATTTTCTCTATCTATCGATAGGTTTAGGATAATGAAGGAGAACATCAATTGTAATCTTGACTATGACCTTTAGATCAAGGGTCAAGGTCAAACACTGTCAAGATGTCATTTTTTACGGAAAAACTTTCTTTTAAGAAGTAGATTTAAAAGATAAAAACGTTTTTTTATAAGATATTTTTAGATTTTCGTAATATTTGAACGTTATATGACCTTGAGGTCAATGGTCAAGGTGAGGCTTGTAATTTGGATGATTATTTGTATGCAAAAGTCCATTTTTAAACTATTTTTTTGGTAGTTTTCTTATTCATGTTATTTTTAATCATTAAAAGGTTAGAATTTAGCGACTTATATAATTCTAATTTAATTATCAATAGGTTAGAATTTAGAGACTTATATAGATTAAAATACTCGATTTAATCTGAATCGAAAATCATGGTAACATAGCCAAGGAGCAGCGGAGCCATAATATTTGAATACGGATTTTTATAAATGATTTTATGTACCGTCGGCACTAGCATTACCCGATGTATATCACGTGGAGGTTGCGCGAGCGGATTTTATACATCATATAGCCCTTAAAAAGGCTGATTATTTTCTAAAATTGTTACAGGCCTTTAATTTTTAATAGTTTATTGTGGTTGATTGTTTATGTTTTAATGAAATGGTCTATTATCTGCATCATGCACAGTTTCTAGTGCTCTTTCAGATGGATATTTGACCTGTTCTTGATGTTGTGCATATCCTAAAAACCATATAACGCTAGCAACATGTGCACATGTACCAGCAGTACGAGCACCAGATTTGCATGAACAATAATTCCCAGGATATGATTTTCAACTTCACCTTCTTCAAACTCCATTTGTTCATTTTGTTCATCTAACCTTTTAATGACTAAAAATAAGAAAACTACCAAAAAAATTGTTTAAAAATTAACTTTTGCATACAAAAAATTATCCAAACTACAAGCCTCACCTTGAACATTGACCTCAAGGTCATATAAGGTTCAAATATTACGAAAATCTAAAAATATCTTATAAAAAACGTTTTTATCTTTTAAATCTACTTCTTAAAAAAAAGTTTTTCAATAAAAAAATGACATCTTGACAATGTTTGACCTTGACCCTTGATCTAAAGGACATAGTCAAGATTACAATTGGTGATCTCCTTCATTATCTTAAACCTATCGATAGAGAAAATTGACCCTTACGACTTGCCTATGTAAATGGTGGACTATTAACTTTTGGACTTTGCGCCCACGGGAACTTTAGATTAGGACATCTAGACCTACAACATACTGAATTTTCAACGAATTTGACGGGGATCCAATTTCCATTTGGTTGGTGCGGGCGCAAGTCATCCCTCTGTATCTCGAGAACTAATAACTTTTGGACTTTGTGCCCATGGGAACTTTTGATCAGGACATCTAGACCTACAACATATTAAATTTTCAACGAATTTTACTGGAATCCAATTTCCATTTGGTTGGTGCGGGTGCAACTCATTTTCTATTTTAAATCATTTAGATTTAAAATAGAACTTCTGATGAAGCTACAGTGTTAGCGAAACGCGTCAAGTTTTTTAGTTAAATATACTGGAAATTTGACAAATATTCGTCTTTTATTCATCGTTAAAAAAAAAATAATTTTTTTTATAGATCTTCAAAACATATAACAACACAAACAATTTCCATTGAAATTGAGCATTGTATCTTAATTAGGAAAGCGGAAAATTGAGGTTGAATTTTCAACTTTGACATCGAATTTCTCGGAAAATAAAAAAACTCACAGATTCCGAGTTTGACATACTTTTTTAGAGTGATAACACCTATATTTGTATTAAGTTTGAAATTGGTAAACCGTAAATTTTGTCGAAAAAAAAAATATATTTCGATAACTAGTGGCGCTACCTATAACTTATAGGTTTTCCGGTTTTCGCCGGAATTTTTCCACTATTCAGGCAGTTGCGGCGGTTGTGGAGGGCGCGGTTAAGGGAATAGAAGGTGGGGAAAGCGTGGGGCTCTCACTGTGTGACCTCAGTCGTGCCTTTGATTGTATTTCTCATGAACTTTTGATTAGAAAGCTTCATAGATACGGTGTAAGAGGCGTTCCCCTCGATTTGCTTTCATCTTTCCTGTCAAATAGAAGGCAGGCAGTCGCATATGGTGGAGGGCTTTCTGAGCCTACGGCGGTACGATATGGAGTGCCGCAGGGTTCGGTATTAGGACCTCTTCTTTTCATTATATATGTCAATGATCTCTTTAGGTATTTGTCACCAGGTCTGTGTATCTGTTACGCTGACGACACGGCGATAATTTGTAAAAGTAAAGACCCAGAATGTTTAATGAATTAAATGTCTGTTATGGGAGAGCGTGCGAGATGTTGCTTTGCTAATAATTGTCTTAAATTGAATGAAGATAAAACACGGAATTTATTTTTCATGAATGGACGCGGAGGTTGATGGTTCTTCGGTGACATTGTTGGGTATCAGCGTGGACGATGGTTTGAACTGGAACTCTCACATTGCATTATTGAGGAATAAGTTGGCACCCTCTATTTTTGTTCTCGGGCAACTTCGTGGGTCTCTTCAGTGTAACACCCTTCTCACTGTTTATTACTTCTTGTTGCATTCTCATATTTCGTACGGTGTTCACCTTTGGGGTTGCTGTGTTGGCGCGATTCAAATCTTTAGAATGCAGAAGAAGGATATTCGACTTGTCTCTGGTATCGGCTATAGGGACCACTGTAGGCCACACTTTATAAAATTGCGGGTACTAACGTTGCCTAGTTTATTTATCTTATACCAACTACTGGAGATTCATAAAAACCGTGGAAAATTCCACCAAAATTCCCACTTTCACTCTTATAGCACTAGAACAGCTAATTTAATTAGGCCTTCGAGGTATAGATTGGAGAGGTCTAAGAAAAATATATTGAATGTGTCATTGTACAGGGTGAGTCAACGTAGGTTTGTGCCTTTTCGGTGAAATTAACAATGAAACTATATTTATTGTTTGATACAGTTTATTTTTACGCAGATTTTAAAAATATTTAGGACTCTACAGGGTGAGCCAAAAAACTACGACAGCATAAAGTTGTATTTTTTTAAATAGAACACCCTATATACGAATCGTATTTTCGATTTAGCTTATAATTTTAAATCTTTTTTATTCAGGGTTTACTATAACAAAACTTTATAGTTTCTAAGATAATTAAGTTTAAAGAAAAAAAGTCACATTTTCAAGCATCAATTCAATCCTAAATAACGTTTTCAATTTTGTGACAAATATATTCAAATTTGGAATTGGGCAAGGCCAAGGGCAAGTTAACATAATTTTTACCTAATATTTGCAATAAAAGCTACAGGGTGTTGAACACATCGGCTCAAATTTGAACAAGTGTAAATGAATAAATATCTTTTTTTTAAATGGTGCACCCTGTATATTTTCATGTTATTTAATAGAGTAACAAAAACCCTAAAAGTTTTGTTCAATATATCCTATACCTATTTATAATAGTTTTTGAGATAGTTCAGTTTTTCTTATTTTCCATACTTTTTTACAGAAATAGTCTTCATTATCATAGTAGCCATGGCAAAAACAATGTAAAAGAACATTTTTCTGTGTGTCAAATTTATAACCGCAATCGCTTCTTTTGGTTTTTATGTAGTGTAGTTTGGTTTTTTTTGCATTCATCTTATATTGTAAAATGAATTTTCCAAAGAATGAGTTAATAGATATGATTTATACAATAGGAGAGGCTCAAAAAAATTGCCTTCTTGCTCAAAGAATTTACAAAATGAAGTATCCTAATACCCATACTTTTCAAAACTTAATGCAAAGATTTGATTTTTCTGGTACTGTTGATTATCCAAAACGTAAAGTGGTCAACAAACTAGTAACTAATGAAGAAAAAGAACTACAATTATTGTTAAATGTTCAGGAAAATCCTTATATTGGTAGCCGTCAGTTAGCAGCATTATGTGAAACATCACAATCCACCGCTAATCGTACTAGCAAGAAATATAGGTATCATCCATATCACATGGAATTACACCAAGAATTGCATGGACAGGATTTTGAAAGTCGTGTAAACTTTTGTCGTACAATAAATGCGGAGATTCAATTAAATCCAAATTTATTATGCAAGGTAATGTTTAGTGATGAAGCTACTTTTAGAAGTAACGGTGCCATAAATAGACGCAACATGCATTATTATGCCACAGAAAACCCATTTTGGATTAGAGAGGTGCAACATCAAAACCACTGCTCATTAAATGTTTGATGTGGTATTCATCATAATCGAATTATTGGACCCTACTTTTTTAATGAACCACTAAATGGCCATAGTTACCTGAACTTTCTACAAGAAGAACTACCCCAACTGCTTCAAGGTCTCGATAGGGATGAGCTCGACAGTATGTAGTTCCAGCACGATGGTGCGCCTCCGCATTACCATCGTGAAGTTCGTGCGTTTTTGGACCAATGATATTCGCAAAAATGGATTGGACGTGGGGGTTTCATTGAGTGGCCACCAAGGTCTTGCGACATCACCCCATTAGATTTCTTCCTATGGGGTTATATTAAAAATAAGGTGTATGTTAATCCACCAACAACAGTGGAAGATATGCGAAACAGGATTAGGGATACCTGTAGAACAATAACGCCACTAATTTTGTCCAGGGTCCGAGAAAATCTGCAAAAAAGACTAAATTTGTGCATTGCACAAGAGGGTCGTTTATTCGAACACTTATTAAAAAGAAATAATTAATCTCAGTATTTAATAGGTAATTTTTTTGTTTCAATTTAGTATAAAAGTAAATATGTATTTGCCTTGTCGTTATTGTTGTGTTAATTTTTTCACATTATGTTTAATTAAACTATTGCCGTTGTAATATAACGAATAATGTATTTCATCATATTTAACCACATTCTGTTTGTTTCTGTAGTTTCTTTTTATTATTTTACACGGCTACTATGATAATGAAGACTATTTCTGTAAAAAAGTATGGAAAATAAGAAAAACTGAAATATCTCAAAAACTATTATAAATAGGTATAGGATATATTGAACACAACTTTTAGGGTTTTTATTACTCTATTAAATAACATGAAAATATACAGGGTGTACCATTTAAAAAAAAAGATATTTATTCATTTAAACTTGTTCAAATTTGAGCCGATGTGTTCAACACCCTGTAGCTTTTATTGCAAATATTAGGTAAAAATTATGTTAACTTGTCCTTGGCCTTGCTAAATTCCAAATTTGAATATATTTGTCACAAAATTGAAAACGTTATTTAGGATTGAATTGATGCTTGAAAATGTGACTTTTTTTCTTTAAACTTAATTATCTCAGAAACTATAAAGTTTTGTTATAGTAAACCCTTAACAAAAAAGATTTAAAATTATAAGCTAAATCGAAAATACGATTCGTATATAGGGTGTTCTATTTAAAAAAATACAACTTTATGCTGTCCTAGTTTTTTGGCTCACCCTGTAGAGTCCTAAATATTTTTAAAATCTGCGTAAAAATAAACTGTATCAAACAATAAATATAGTTTCTTTGTTAATTTCACCGAAAAGGCACAAACCTACTTCATCCAATCGTTGACTCACCTTGTACAACACGTTGCCTGAAACATTTAAAGATTTAGACTTTATGAGATTTAAAATTAAATTAAAGGAATTTTTGTTAGAGCATGCTCAGGTTATTCAGAGTTACCATCAAGATAAGTTTTATAGGATACCGAAATGAACATATTCTAGCAAAAAAAACAATGTTACATATTTGTTAACAAAACAGCTCTTTTTTTATCTAATTTCCATGGAGTAGTTGGAATTTCCTCGTTTTTAAAACCCCACCAATCGACCGCCAAAACTCGCCATCCCTGTTGTGTCCATTATCATAAACCTTTTTTTTTTTCTTAGAGAAATTAGCCAATTAGCGATGAGTGAAAAGTTTCCCGGAGCTTTTCCAACGCAATTTTCCACGGAATGGCCGACCATCAAACGTGACTAACATAAAAATTTTCCAGTTTGTGAAATTTTGATTGCGGCAATTAAAACTTCGTTTTAAATATGAAGGAAGGCATCGCCGGCGAGATTTCGCGTAACTTTGCAGCGCAGAGTAAAGCTGGGTAATTTTTCAAAAAGTTAAGAAAAAGTTTTATTTCTCAAGAAAAGCGGCTTGGTTGTAGTGTTTTTTTTTAATGCGAATACCAGGGATGTACATGAGAAAATGCCCTCTTAAATTAAAAATGATTCTTTGTAGCGGGAACTAGGTGATTTAATTGTTGAACAATGTGCTGCCCTGCTTGAAGATTAAACATTTGTTTCCTGTGTTTTTCGTAATAACATTAGCGACACAACTTAGTTTCTGACTTGGCGCCATAACAAAAGTCCGACGGGTTAAGATCGGGCGATCCGGGAGGCCACTCTTTAGGTGCGTATAAATATGGCGAGTCGAGCGCGTGACGAGCTTGCAACGAACTGATCTTTGTCGGTTCGAACCCTTCTTCGACGCTCGGCGCCAAAAGAGATTTCTAGCGTCTGGACGGTGTAAACCAATAAAGGGTAAAAAAACAATATTCAAGTTTTGATTATATTCTTTATATTCCGAAATGAAATTTAGTTAATTTTTTCTTATTTTCTAAATATTTAATAATGAATCCCTAAATCTGCTTATATGGAGTTCAACATAACTGTGGTGCCGGGACATTAGAAATAAATCTAATTTTTGAAGCGATTTTATTTACATATTATCTCCTATATTTATAAATAAAAAATATACCTTTTCGTTGTACTTTTACAAGATCTATTGATAAATCTTGGAAATCAGCCTTTACACGAGTGTGTGTTTTCCCGTTCACTGGCCAATATTACAATACCTCATGCTGTCAAATTGGCTGAAATTTTTTTTATTATCATATTTTCCTTATATCTTTATATTCCGAAATAAATAAGAGGTAGTTTTTCGTATTTTCCAACTATTACTTAATTAATCTCGAAATTAGCTTATATGTAGATCGTCAGTAATCTGTACACGGTTCAATATGGCGGCTTTCAGGTTGCTGAAAAAGAACCTACTTTTTTCAGGAGTATTATTTTCTAATTATCTTTAATATTTCAAAGTAAAAAACAAAATTTAACCAGTTTGTTTACTAGTTTGTTTGGCGATGATTGTCGCGGCGAGTGTGGCTGCATCGATGCGAACTTCAATTAAGTTTTTCTTTAATAACATTGTTAATGCCGTTTCACCAGTCCTCGCTGATAATTTTTTTTTAATGTATTAAGAAATTAAATTACATTTTGAGTTATCCCGAGTTACGAATTAGTTGTGCCCATATAAGTTTAATGGATTTTAATTAATATGTTCGAAGCACAACATTTCCATGTTCTTCAGCCCATTCGTCTATCACATGTTTCTTAAATTGTCTTTCTTTCTCATTCGCAATTTTTACAAGTTCCTTCTTTAGTAAATCGTTCATAAAGGAAATATGTTTTTTTGATAACCAATCTGTAATATCGCTTTTTCAACTATGTTATTGGCAACTTTTTCACTAGTCTAGAATGATAATTGGCATTATCCAAATCTACAACTGACCTCTCCGGAATCAACTATATCATTTGATAAAAATATCTTTGAAAGATATCCGGCGTCATTTATTCATGTTAATCTTCGGTAGATTTCGGTTCAAACTGTTGCAAAACTCCTATAAATTTCCCTCCAATATGAGTTGTAATGAGTTTGTGGCCCTGAGCGGATAAGGGTTTTAAATCTGTCGATAACCCTTCTAAGAATGCTTCACGAAAAATTGCTATATTCTTATCTTTATACATTTCTTGTACTATCTGTCCTGTACTGAGACAGATTACATCCAGATGCCTTCCCAGTAGTATTTTCTAATTTCCCGCAAATACCGTTTTCTCTCGCACTCGAAATTTTCTTCTCGCTGGTCTCTGCATATTTTCTGAGGCAATTTCATTTCCCACATTTACTTCTTTTCTTCTCTAAACTTTTTGTCTATAACTCACAAATTTTGGAATTATTTTCAGGTCCCTCTATTTTCTTCCGATCACTCCATATTCACTTATGAACAACTTTTAATCAATTAATGCCAAGTGCTAAATAAATTTCATTTCATTAACAAAAAAATAAGAAAATCTCGTGTCTTCAGTCTCACTGCAAGTAAATTTTGAAGATGACTGTTGTCGTTCTTGTCTGCCCTAATATTTGGAAAGTTCTTTTTCTTGTAAGCCTCCTTGTTGTGTCAATTTCCTTAGAATGGGGGTTTATTCCCCAATTTCCTCGAACCGTTGACATTGATTATTGTCTTCAACAGAATGGGAAATTCTTCATTTTATTGCTACCCTAGGCACTGTCGGATAGAGTGAGGAGCTAACACGGAGAATAGGAATTTCCTGGATTGCCTACTTATTCAAAAATCTTCTCATTAACATAAAAATAAACTAACTAAAACTAAAATTGTAATTCTATTAAAGATCTTGCAAAGAAACATGAAATCAGAAATAGGAAAATAATAAAAATAACAGGATTGTTAGACATGGAAACAATTTAAATAAAGTTGGGATCCAGATAGTTACTAGTTCTGATTGGCACCATAAGGCAAAAGACAGAAGATACTGGAAGAATATCAGAGAGTTAAATGGACCGAGGAAGAAGAAGGAAGAATTATTTTTATTGAAAGCAAACTTTTTTACCGATTTCTAAAAGAAGGTGGTACTCAATTCGTCGACTATGTATGTTTTTTTTTATGTATGTACACCGATTACTCCGGAATGGAAGCACCGATTTTAATGAATTATGTTCAGGAAGTTACTACGGTGGTGCCATATTATTTTGGATGAAATTGGTGCAGTAAAATTCAAGATGGAGCTGACAATATGGCGGCCAAAAAAATTAATTTTATCCGATGTTCTCCAATATTGGTTTGGGGGAATTTTCGGGATTGTACCCAACGAACCTAAAAATATTTTAAAAAATTCAAAATGGCGGATCCAATATGGCGGATGCAATATGGCGGGCAAAAAATTCAGTTTTGTCCGATTTTCTCCAAAATTGTTACGGGGGAGTTTTCAGGATCGCACATAACGAACCTGAAATTATTTAAAAAAAAATCAATATGGCGAATCCAATATGGCAGACAAAAAAAATCAATTTTGTCCGATTTTCTCCAAAATTGGTATGAGGAACTTTTTGGGATCGCAAAATACAAATCTGAAATTATTTTTAAAAAATTAAATATAGGGGATTCAAGATGACGGATCAAAGATTTTACATATCTCAATTTTGTCTAAAATTGAGTATTAGGGGATTTTTGTTAGTGTTAATTACGAATATAAAATATTTTTTGAAAAACTCTGTCTGGCGAATCCTATACGGCGTTCTAAAATTTTTACATCTTCCAAAAATTGATATAGGGGGTTCTTGAGGGTGTAAATTATGAATTTAAAATTATTTTCATTTTACATTTTTTGATTTTGTTCAAAGGTGGGACTGAATCGTTTTTGAGGATGTAAATAGCGAATATAAGATTATTTTAAGAAAATCTAATATATTAGATGCAATGTGACGGTTCTGAAGTTTTAAATTTCCGGATTTCATCCAAAACTGGTACTAGGGGGCTTTGAAGAATTTAGATTTAGATTAGATTAGGACGTTACAATTATGTTTTATTTTTGAAATTCAATATAGCGGATCCAGTATGGTTGAAAATTTTACCTCATTAGCATTTTTTCAGATTTGGGTTTTCGGAGTTGTATATTACGAATATGAAGTTAATTTTTTACCACTGTTACGTTGGTAAGATACAATATGAGGTACTGAAAACTTCATATTTTTCTATTTCGTTGATATTGCGGGGTTCTTGGGGCGTATACAAGCTCAATATGCAGTATAAAATACACCGGACTAAGAAATTTACGTCTCAAGTTATTTAAATATCGATATTGGAAAGTTTTGGGGCCTATATTATCAATCTAAAATTAATTTGAAATTTAAGATAGTGGATTTACTATGAGAGACTAAATATTTGTTTGACACAATTTCATTGGTATTTGGAGAACTCTAAGAATCAAAAAATTTTTAGTAGTTAATTTGAGGATAATTTACAACAAAATTATTTCTAAATGAAATAAATAATTACTAATATATATAAATTATGGTAAGAAAGCAATTACAAATAAACTATTTTTAATCTGTTTATGCGAATCACATTTTGTCAGGTATTAGTTTGGCGCCGACTTCAAAAATTTCAATTTCATATAAAAATTTATAGTTATTTTTTATTTTTTAGTGTACTTTTAGAATTCGGTTCAATTTTTTTTACAAAAATTTTAATAATTTTAGTTTACATATAAGAATACATTCCAATAGTTCAAAATTTCATCATTCCTTCGTCATATTCAAGAAATAAAGGCTCCATTGCATATCATAACACAGTCGTAGATAAAAACAGATCAAACGCATTTCTCCTCTGATTGGTCCGAGTTTACAACTTTTATATGATCGTTTTATTACCTTCCATCGGCAATTTATAAACTCTTGTACCAACAGCATAAATAAATAGAACATTTAAATTTAATAGACCATTACCTGGTGGACTCCCCGTATTAACTTCAATTACCCCATTACAGCGATTAAATTTAAATTTGATTAATAGAAGATTAAACAAACCGGACGATTAGGTTTAGTTTTTCAATGCCACTGAATATGCAGCATGTTTATCTTGCATATCATCATTAGGCATTATATTTGAATATTCTACCTGCACTGACAGTTATTAGAAGCAATAAAAACTACTCTGTTTATCTGCCGATAAGCCGCGTTACATTTTATCTTTTAAAAGATACATTTTTCAGCTTACAACTTTTTTGTGTGTATCGAAATGTTTACATTTCTTTTCGCAAAAGGTAGCATATGGTTTTTTTATAATTATTTTATATTTTTCTTACTTATATCATTCCGTCAATTCTTACTATAGGGCAGTGGCGTAACTAAGAGTAAGTGCGCCCCCCCCCCACCGCAGATCTTTGAATGCGCCCTACATTTTTACAGTCATCTTGATCCTTCGTATTTATTCATTTTCATCAAGGGACTTGAGGGCGCCTCTCCACACCACGGGGTCTGCAAGGTCATTAGTTACGCCACTGGTACCGGGCCAACGTTTAACTAAACAAAACAACCACCATATTGTAAGGTAGTAGTTTTGGTTTTATTCTTTATCTCTGAGACGTCTCACGAACTCCCTGCAGTCTCTTTAAGTTGAAATGGAGATTTGAAATAAATAGTCTTGTGTGTGAATTTTGCTCTTAGTTTGTTACAGCTCCACTGACCATTAGGTGGTCAAAACTAGTATGGAGAGAGAATCGGCGTGAAATTCGCGGAGAACAGATTGCCTGCTCCCTTTCTTAATGGCCTCAAAGATGTCAAAAATTAATTATAAAAAATGTAGCTCAGCATTTCTTAAAATATTGACATGATATTAAAAAAACGTGTTTTTTATTAAAAATTACTAACATATTTTCTAAAAATTTAAAAACAATTGAAAAATAGGGGATCTTTTTATCTTTGACCTCCCTTTATTTCAGATGTACGCCTATGGACTTGATACTGATTTTTTTTATAGTATATAACTTCCTGCGTCGGTGTTCGATCCTTAAGTTCCACCTTCTCCCATCATTCCCTGTTCTTGTTCCAGATTTCTGACATTTATTGAATTTTCGTCTTTTCTGTGGTTGGCATTCCATCGTCAATTTTTATCGTTTTAGTTGTTTCAATGTATTGTTTTATCATTCCTTTATTTTTCATTTCCTTTTTTCTAACTTCATTTCGAATTTTCTCTATTCTAGAAATTCTTAGTGATCGCATTGCATCCATTTCCAGGGTTTCTATTTCTCTGCTATATATTTTTATAATTCTCCAGGTCTATACCCTATAGAGCACATAACTCTTAACTATGGTCTCATATATGTTAAACGTTCTCTTGTTCTTGATTTATTTATTCCAAAGAACAAGATTTAGATAGGATATACCTTCTTTTGCTTACATTATTCTTCTATCTTCCTGTCCACTATTCCCATATTTGTAAAAGTAATTCGTTTCCCGAATTAATAAATAAATTGAAATTTTAGTTAATATATTCCCCTTTTTGAGAGCTGTGTACCTAGACCTCAGGCACCGTGCCGGTAGAAGGATGATTAAGAATATCGTTTCTCTGATTTAAAGTATGGTTTCTCTACTATTTGGGAATCAATCTTGTAGTATTCTATGTTAGCGATTTGCTGGCAGCTTTTAAAATCAATTTTGTGTTCTGTCTCGAGTTGATGTTGCAAAAGGGCTGGTATTGTCTATTTATTTCTTATGCAGAGTTTATGGTCTTCTAGCTCTGTCTAGATTCTTTTGTTAGTCTGGCTTATGTATGTTTTACTGCAGATGCCACATGTGATCTTCTATTCGTCTTGGTTTTCCAGATCGATTTTGTTCTTTGGGTTTCTTAGAGATGAACCTATTTTTTGTAGGGTTTGTATGTCGTAGATATGAATATGTGAATATTTCCGGAGCAATCTGTCGATTCTATCTGTTGTGACTTTAATGAACGTATGGTGGTTTATCTATTATCGGTAGGTAATTTTATTTCTTGCATGGGTTCTTGTTGCAATTTTATCGCTTTATTTATAGTAAATGGTTTGTAGTCATTTTGTTTGAGAGGTTCGTTATCTTTTCTTTGGATGTCTGTTAGACGAAGGGTTCTTGATATTAGGGTATTGGCTACGCTCTAAATTTATGAGTGGTGATGGTGACAATCAGCAATGAAGTATCTGTTTGTATGGGTGGATTTTTGATATATTGTTGCAGGTGTTCATCGTTTGTCTTGATCACCAGAGCGTTTAGGAACGAGCTTTGATTATTTTTCGTAAGTTCCAGGGTGAACTGAATCTTCGGGTGGGGTTAAGAAAATCATGGAACCAGTTGAACCGTTGTTTACCACAGGATCATTTCACAAATACATCATGTATGTAGCTACACTAGAATTTAGGTTTGAGGTAGAATTTTTTGGTTTCAAAATCGGTCTTGAATAGATCTGCAAAGGCTAGAGATAGTGATGAGCCCATGGCAGCGCCATCTATCTGCCTGTATATCTATCGCTCAAATAAGGAGGAAATGCCTGGAATAATACGTGTGACGTACGACCGCTTATAAAGTTTCTACAAGAAATCTCACGAACTAACGGATATACTTCCTGATTAATATTGAATTACTATATATATATATATATATATATATATATATATATATATATATATATATATATATATATATATATAGTTGTATTCGTAACCACGATATACAATCTGAGAAATTGACCTAAAATTTTACAGCGGTGTTTCGTCCATGATACCAGCGGTTGGACTCATCAGTGGGTCCGCTGGCATCTTTCCCAGACACCCTGTGTTGACGTACTTATATATAGTTGGAACTAATATTTGTACTTATTTTCGGGCGGAATGTGTCGGTAGGATATTGATTATTTGTGGAATTTCTCTTTATCGACCAGACATCGTGATTTTTAATTTTATCCATAGTACTACGACAATATATATATATATATATATATATATATATATATATATATATATATATATATATATATATATATATATATTGAGCAAATAAAGTTGGCCACCCCCTACATATTTTACAGTGCTTGCGTCTGAACTATAGGGAAACTTTTTTGACACACTCTGTAGTGTCCCAAATATTTTTGAAATGTATACCTTCAGTAACTATACATATACTGTAATGAATATAATTTATAGAAAAATTTATCTCCAAGCTTACCTTATTCAATCTTTGTCTCACCTTTTGCATACCTGAAGTCTTTCGATTCTTACCATTTTAATTCTTTGTTTATTAAAGACAAGCCGTGTTCTCTATACTGTGTCAACGAGAAACATGTCATAAGCAAGCTAGAACCGACGGTTAAAGATGGAACTCCTTGTAAACCGGGTACCAAAAATATGTGTGTTTCCGGTACATGTAAAGTAAGTATATCAAATATGAAACCATATTTGTAAAAATTGTTTTTTCGTCTTGACATAGATAAAGTTGTATCGGTGTTAGGGACTAAATTTCTACTCAAGCTTTGAGCAGAAATACAGCTGTATGAAGTCATCTTACTTCACTCTCAAGTCACGAAAGTGAAGCGATATCGTTGTGTTCTGGAAGGTTCGAGAAGTGTATCAGTGTAAACATTTTTACTTTACAGTGAAAATCTGTACTATTTGACAAAGCTATGTCTATTTTTTAAGGTTGTTGGGTGTGATAATGTTCTGGATTCAGATGCGCAAGAAGATCATTGCGGAATCTGTAATGGGGACGGTACGCAATGTAAAATTATAGAAGAAACATATAAAGATGTGGGCCAAGGTAAGAGATATTTATATTTGTTTTATCTGAACATTACTTTCCAAAAATTTTAAAAAAATTTTTTTGAACAAAACCAGGAATCAGTGAAGGTTTTTGGCGGATATTTTAAAAGAATTATTTCGGGGAAAAATAGAGGTGTAAGTTTCCGTTAGTTTTTTAATGCTAAGAGAATTTATGCTGTAAAAATGACTGAATATTAGAAAATATGATGTAGCTTTCTGATTGGCACTTGTAAAAAGTAAGCTGGATTTAGTATCCATAAGTGTTTGGGTGATTTATTAGCCTTTAACTCTTTTAAGAACAATATTTTATCAAACGGACTTTGTATAAAGTTAATACCCTAAAAGGAGTGTGTTTTACTTTGTCGACGACAGACTACATTGTAGTGGAACAAATGTTAATTATTTTTCACTGTTTAATGTGAACTCTATTCTGTTAAAATAAATAATTAAATAATCACTCTGTGAATAGATTTCCCGTGGGAATAGGGTAGTTATATTTTTTATCACTATCCACGAAAGTCTAAAGGAAAAATAAATCAGTTATCGAACTTAACTTTTATGATCTTTGTCGTTTAAATGTTTTCTTAAAAAAATACATAAAGTCAGTTAATTTATGAAGACGTAGTAAGACCCTCTCTTAAAATTGCCTATAAATCTGTCTAAGTAATCCTGCCCTGGTTATGTAAATAAAACCGAAAGATAAGGGAGGTTTATATCATATGGTATATGCACAAACCGTTAAAATATCTTAGAATATTGAACGATTTTCCCATTATTAGGAAACAAAAGAATGATCAAATAAACTCACTATAATAGAAATATATCATTTGGCCATTTGTAAAAAGAATACTGAGTAATCAGTGTTTTTTCTATTCACAAGAAATAACGAGTTAAGATTTTTATTGCCAAAACAGCCAAGAAAAGTGAATAGTTTTCTTTACAGTCTTTAACATATATTCTTTTCGTTATAGGAAGACGTAGGTTAGTTTGTTTTACTACTCTGTTATATAAAAATTAGGATTTAGACGCTCAGAGGGCAATTCTGGAATCACACATCTGGTATAGAATAGCTAACGCCCTCAGCACGTAACGATCGAAACCTTTGAACATTAAGGGAAGAAAATTGACGTTTACAGGGTTCCATCGGCTAATATGGGTACAAACGGGAATCGGAGGGGTGTCGAGGGGAGTGTAAGATTCGAAGATACTCTTTTAAGGAATAGTAAAAGTCAGTCATAGTTTCAATGTCGTTAGAGCGGTACCGTGAGTACCAGTGCCGTAAAATAATTACATCACGGGTATAATCGTCGGGGAAGAAGGTTATCTTTGTTTAATTTGGGAATATCGTGTGTTATTTTAGTGGGGCATTTCGCGATTTTCATACGGTTCGATTAAGTAATATAAATAGCTGTTTTTCTGCGTTTTATTTCTTTTTTTTTGTTTAATATTTTATTAAGCTATTTATACGTGTTTTTTCAAAATTGGGTTTTACGTTTTTGGTTAAAATAACGGCCGAGAAGAGCAACTATGTTAGTTTTTTCGTAATTGCTATTAGTTTTAAGTTTCTCATTGTAAATAGTTCGTTTTTATTCTATTTATTTTGTTAATAGACTAAGTTGTTTTGAGAAACTTCTTTTATTCAATTTAATTAAAATCTTCCCGCGAATTAACTTGCGGGCGCGCTGCTGCGAGACCTACAAAACAAGAGATATCTTCTGATCAACTAATTAGCAGCCTTTCCTGAGTCCCGAAGTTCTGAATTGTGGTTGGTAAGCTTAAATAACTGTAGTTGTTTGGTACTAAAGCTGCAAGAGAGAAGATGCACGACCAGACTTCCAGAGTGTCTTTATTACTGTGAAATTTAATTGTAGGCTATTAAAATAGTTACTTATTAATATGGGGCAAACAATGATTATAGATAAAATGATTAACGCTACCTCAATATGTCATTAGCAGGAGTCTATAATCAAATTCTGTCACAACATTATGCAAATGCCTTCCCTTTGCAGCTTTAAAAAATCTAACTTTTTTTAACGCAGGCTCCACAACAGAAAAACTGTAAGAGTCTGCGGGTTTGACCGTGACTTTTAAGTTTACTGACGTAAATCCTCTTTTAAATAAGCTCAGGCGAACGAGTGGAATGTAATTTCGGATCGTCTTGAAACTATTCATTCACCAAACAATTCTGTTAGAAACTGCCTTGTTGGCCTGCTAAATGAGACATGGCTACATCTATTTTGTGAGGCTTTACGAATATAAATTTGTAGCAATTTTGATTTTTGCTCAATAGTGGGACTTTGAGTGATCAAAATTTCAAGTATTTAGTTTCTAAACTGCAGGGACGTAAGATCTTGGTTCCTAAAAGCACCTAGAAACTTATCTAAAAACCTTTTAAAATACTTTGATGTTTGTTTTTTCTTTCAGGTTATGCTAAAGTAGTCGTAATACCATCTGGTGCACGGAAAGTGGTAATACTAGAAAAAGGACCTTCGTCCAACATGATTGCTATTGCAGACAGTAGCGAGAAGAAATTTTATCTTAATAAGGACTTGTGAGTATTTTTAAAATAAAAAACTTTCTAAATAATCTTTATTATCCCCTTATAAAAAAAACAATCATAATATAAGTTAGGAAACTAGTGAAATATATTATTATACAAATTGTATGACAGACGCATTTGATAGGAATATTAATTTCAATAGTTTCTGAGATATTAGTTTCTAATAATTTGAATCTTGTTGTATTTTAATGGGCAAGAATATCTAAACCATGCAGGTTAATGTGAGATGTTCTCGTATGTTCCTATTCCATTCTATCATGCTTGTCTTAAAGAATTTAAACATATTGGACTGCTCGTTAAACCAAAAGGTAACTAAGATTTGTCATATCGCAGTAGGATATGGACAAGTGGAACAAAAATAGGAGCCATATTGCTCTTGTATTCCATATTTGAATGTTGCAGCTTGTCAAAGTATAAGAATGCATTTTGCAGACATAAAGCGGAGTTTACATTATAAGAGTAGGTAGTAGTACTCAAAAATGGCAGGAACTCAAAAAGTAGATGGAAGTAAAGGAATGGTGGGAGTGTTATGTATTGAGTAATGTCAAGAAAACACGAACTATGAATGATGAAATCTAAAAATCTTCAAAACTTCAAAGAGATATATCAGTAACGATGTGCAAAAAAGATATCATTGAGGCAGGTACAGTAAAGGAATACCAGAAACTATAGACTGGAGACCTTGAGCTGACAAACAAGATAGAGACAGATCACCTACAAGTTGAACAGGTGACATCATGGGGATCTCTGGCAATTGTTTGCAAGCTCCTCAGAATAAACAAAGCTGGAGAGTACAAGGGGAGGCATATAATGATGATAACAATGGTAGAAGAGGAATTTAATACCTAGCAAAGCTATTTAAAAACGCACGATAACCATAAAGTAACATTTATCTGGGGCAGAATCACTTGAAAGAACGAGATCAGAAGTTGAATATGCCATTAAAACAATCAAAAATTATGAAGAACCGTGTCAGGCTGGAATCCTGCTCTGGTACCATTTCTGGGGCCACAGTTTTTCTGTGGAATCAGTAGCAGCGTGATTCTGAAAGAACTGAAGATAGAAGAAGAAAACAGGATATCCAGTTATTGGCTGCAGGGATTGACACCAGCGAATATACTTCTGGGGAATTACACTATCACCAGAAGAAATTCAAAAAATGCATAAGCTTAAGTAAAAACCAACTCAGAGTTCTGACAGGGGTCTTAACGGGGTACTGTCACCTGAAGGAACACCTCAAGAAACTCGGACTGGTAGAAAGAGAAGAGTGCAGATTTTGTGAGGAAGAGGACAAAACCTCTATTCATATCCTTTCAGAGTGCAGCGCTCTGGAAAATCCTGGGATGCGGTTCTAGGGAATACACCAAATCGAAGAAGGGGAGCTACCCATTTTGAAGCCATCCAACATCCTAAAATTCCTGTTGTAGCCGATAAAGTAACTCTTACGATTGGGCAGCAGCAGGGGGGCACAATAAATCAGGTCGCAGGGTACAGACCCCAACTCTACGCATATATATATATATATATATATATATATATATATATATATATATATATATATATATATATATATATATATACAACATTTATTTGGGGCAGAATCACTTGAAAGAACAAGATCAGAAGTTGAATATGCCATTAAAACAATCAAAAATTATAAAGCATCATGTCAAGCTGGAGTTCTGAAAGGATGTATAAAGATTATGGAAGAAAATTGTATTACTTGATAATACGTAACCATATCCGAAAAAACTCATTTCCGAAGAAGATATAGAAGACAAATGTTTCAAAGGAATTGGTTGCAGAAGCTGCAGATGGATACAAGATGTGTTTATAAAAACGAAAAAAATCGATCATTTTAAAACATTCAGGTTTTGCTTTCTATCGCTACACTCGCGTACATCGCTATAATATACCAATAGAGTTTCAGTAGAGTAAAGTCAGAGTTGTGATGGAGAAAAGAACCAGTATAGTGTACGATTATACAGATTCTAATCATTCTGCTTTGTCTACAAGATGCTAGTATATATATATATATATATATATATATATATATATATATATATATATATATATATATATATATATATATATATATATATGAACAATATTTTAGCACTGAGTTTCAAGATGGCGTACAGAATTTCGGAAAAACTGACGGTGTTTATAGTCACGTGGAACCTAATATGGAAAAACTGGTTATTAACGGTCCTCTCAAAGAAGATTTAGTATTTTTTGTAAGTTGCCATATTTAAAGTAATGAATTAAAAAAATATAAAATATTTAAAACTTTAAGGTGGTATTTTTTGAACAAGAAAATGTGGGTTATACGTACAAATGGGCAGAACCGTTTATAGATTCCAGCTACGAACCACATTATCATTGGGAGATTGGTAGGTACAGCTGGTGTCATCTTTTAATATTTATAATTCAAATTTAAAATATTATTATTTATATATATATATATATATATATATATATATATATATATATATATATATATATATATATATATATATATATTATAAATTTCCCAGGAGAATTTGGTGAGTGCAGTGTTTTATGTGGAGGCGGTACTCAGACCGCAGCAATTGATTGTATGGAGGAAAAATCCGGAAAAGTCAGTTCGAATTTTTGTGCCGGAATTGATAAACCTAAGGATGAAGTAAAAAATTGTAATGAGGAGCCTTGTAAGCAATCGTAAGCAACTTGACATATCGATATTCTCTTTTATATGATATTTAAACATTTAAAATCTTGAGACTTGGAGGGGTGGCAGGTGAATATGTGAGACGTGTTCAATTCGAGTTTGCACTCGCTAGCGTCATTTGGTCATTCGTAGTGATATTTTATCTAAACCAGTTTTTTCTAGTGCATTCTAAAAACTCCAGCAGGCTTACGAAGACAGTGTCTTGTTAAGAGTTTAGGTTTTTCGATGGTTTAAGGCTTCTTCAGAAGGAAGAGAGTTGATTGAAAATGCGCCACGAAGCAGAAGACCTTCATTTTCACCAACCGATGAAAATGTCGACAGAATCCTGCATCTTGTGCATTCAAATCATCGATTCATAGTAAGAATGGTAGAGGAAGAGTTGGATTTGACTCACCCCATTGTTCATCAGATTGTGATCAATGAATTGGGGATGAGAATAATCTGCGAAAAAAAAGTTCCTACAAAAATTTTCACAGGACCCAAAGGGTAACAGAAGGGTAAGGGCCCTTTGAGAAAATTTTGTCTCCGTAAGCCTGCTGAAATTTTACAAAAGTTTCCGTTGCACTGTGCCCAAGTCTGAAGCAAAACCTGACAGCACGCCGCTGTTTAAAATTGACGTCACTCATTTTTAAAACCCACCCGAGAAAATTGTTTCGCGAAAAATATCGGTATGGAGAACCAAACGAATCTTCTTCTTCTTCTTCCTCTTGTTATAGGCTTACAGCCTGTTTTTTCCAACTCAATCATTCATCTCATTGGATGTTGAAATCCAGGACTCTCTTCATCTTTTAGGTGGTCTACCTGTTGGTCTTCTGGTTTCCGGTGTTCCATCTCGGGCGATTCTCGCTATCCTATTTTGCGCCATTCTTCCTATGTGCTCATTCCAGGTTCTTCTGCGCTTCCGTCCCCATCTTACTATATTCTGCATTCCATGTTCCTCGCGTATTGTTGAATTGCGTATGTGATCTATTAATGTGTATCCCGATATTCTTCTTAGTACTTTTTCATTTCGGCAGTTCTTAGAATTGATTTTGTTTTGTGTTATCAGCTCTCGTCTCTATTGCGTACGTCATTATCGGTCGAATATAGGTCTTGTAGATTTTTGTTTTTGCGTCCTTGCTCATGTATGTGTTGTGCCATATTATATCCGCCAGGCTTCCTGAGATTCTATTTGCCTTGTTTACTTGGTTTCTTACTTCTCTTGTTCTGTCTTGGTTTGCGGCTCTCTCAACTCCTAAGTAATTAAAGGTCATGAGTTGTTCTATTGGTTTGTCATCCACTACTAGTTTGCATCTTAAGGGCACTTTGCTTATTACAATTGACTTAGTTTTATCGATGGATATTTTCATGTTGAATTGCTTGCTTATGGTGTGGAATGCAAATAGAAGTCTTTGGAGGTCGTCTTCATTTTCCGAGACTATGACGGCGTCATCAGCGTAACATATTATTGTTATTTCCCCGGTATTCATTCTGTACCCTGGTGCCGCTCTTTTGACGTTCTCAATTATTTAGTCCATTACTATGTTAAACAGTAATGGACTCAGAGAGTCCCTCTGTCGTATGCCCGACGCTATCGGTACATCCTTATTTAGGTTGCCGCTTACTGAGATTTGTGTTGTGGTGTTGGAGTTTAGCTGTTCAACTATGTTAATTACGAATCTAGAAGGTTCAAACTCGTACCGAAGGAGTATCACATGTTCTCCAGCCGTCCCTCCAAATCTCGCATTCCAAGTGTTGGTAAATCTATTTACACCGTTTGATTTAATTGTTCAGTAATACATTTAACTTATTTAATTAATGAAAAATAAAATTTAAATGCTATGGTATGCTTGGACAAAGGTAGAATATTCTTCTTTCTGATTTGCAGATCAAATGACTGATTGTAAGATATTTAATCGATTAATCTACGGATTTCCTCAAATGTTCCAAGACAAATCCTGCTCTCTACAATAAACGCATAATTTTGAATATCATCTGTATATACACGGTTGTGCAAATGTTCCGTAACGACTTGATTAAGAACGACCGAAAAGTGGTGGTAGATTCGGGTGTTCCTTATCTGCCAGAGCTATTTGATTATGCATTCCATCTACCAGGAATGTTAACTCATGTCATCGCTTGCTGAAGGATAAAGAAAACAGGATCAGCTTTCACTTTCCATTCGCCCTCAATCCAGCTGTTTCGGAGCGTTAGTTAGCATAACTTCATATGAAAAGATACATTAATTTTGAAGCGCAGTGTATTTATCAAATTGCCTTATTAATATTGTACAATATTTAAATATTATGGATAGAATTTGTTTATTTACCATGTTTGTTTCGTTAAATTTAATATTTTAGATGGAAGGTAGGTGTATTTGGTCCCTGTAGAGCATGTAAAAACAAAAGTGGAGTTCGTGTACGTCACGTGGAATGCATTAAAGAAAATCCTAAAAGAGGTGCAGATGGTATTCTTGTCGAGGACAAAGAATGTGAGGGTAAGAAGCAAGACACAAAAAAATTCTTATATATTTTTGCAAAATCATAAGTTACTTTAGATATTTTTATTGTAATTTTCTTTATTAGGTCCTAAACCTGGAACTGTTGAGCTTTGCACTGCTGAAGAAAAATGCAGCAGGAAAAGAATGACTTCTTACATACCTGGAAAATACCAGGAACATATTTGGTTGCAAATGAATAAGAAACGTGTTAGGAAAGAAAATAAGGTAAGTTCTAAGTTATCTCTTAAGTGATTTAAATAAATACACTGCAAAAAATGTTATTTTAAAATTACTGGGGGGAAAACTAACATTCAACCATTATTTCCTTCAGATTTTTAAGAGAATAAGATACACAGTTTATTTCCTGCAAATCTAACTCCGATTTTCTATCTAAAAATTAAGAGCACAATTCACAGAAAACATCAGTCTGTCTAAAATATAAATTCCAGTCTCAACATCTAAACGTACATCGGAATAGTAAGAAGCAAAGTTATATATATATATATATATATATATATATATATATATATATATATATATATATATATATATATATAAAGTAAAATGAGGACAGTAAATGCAAACTTCGCTCCATCTTATCCTTTCTGTGTTAGAGGTTGCACAGTTTGATAAATTGCTACAGAACACAATTTATCCCATTCTACCACCATCGAGATGATGGCCTATCTGTACCACCATATCGAGAAGAAAGTCAAAACTTACTCTTCCTGTACAGTGGCCAGTAGAGGTACATGTTTCGTCACTTACTAGACCCATCAGGCAGGGTACTGACATGCATCTGTTTGTCTTAGGACATATTGGAAGGAAGTATGCAACCCTGAACGCGGCGTCGCTGACCACCTGCCGGATGGTACATGTGTTTAAGCGGCTTTGAAGGATTTCTCCGTGTGAGCTACAATAGCAGTGGCTATATCCACATTATGCTGTTGTACTGTGAGTGTGGATAGCTTACATCCACAATAATCATAAAAGAAGCTATAGAAACAGAGAAGAGACCAAAGAACTTAAACAACCGAGATGATAGCCAAAAATACCAAGCATCTAGAAAAACATATTCGTAAATTTTCGCGCAAAATCAGATTTACCCCTAAAAATAACCCAACAAATAAAGTTACCATTGAAAATACAGAAAAAGGTCACGAAATACAAGAAACAGATGATTCCGTTACACGCAGGCAAACACCCATCCTGACTGGTCAAAACCAACGAACCAATCACAACGCGCCGCGAGTACACAAAACCAGCTAACCGGAACAGGGTTGCCAGATATAGGGAAATTTTCCTAAATCTAGGGAATTTTGCGACATATAGGTAAAGAGGGAATTATATGTCTATTTTGAATATGATATAACTTTTTCAGTTATTATATAAAAACTAATAAATAATGTTTCTTGTTACTGGTTGACATACAAAACAGCTTACAAATCTTGAACGCAGTTGTATATGTATTAAGAAATTTCGGTGATTTCACATTGCGGTGACGTCACATGTAGGGCGTCAATTGGTTAATTTCAAAGGCCGCGCCGAATACGTGAAATATGGTAGGGGTAAAGAAAAGAGAATAAATGTAAAATAAATAGGAATTTTATCGTAAACTAAAGCGTACCGTAAATTAGAATGTTGTAAATTGGAGATTCTAGTGAACTTGCCCAGGGAAATCTAGGGAATTTTTTATCAAAAATCTAGGGAAATAAAATCATCTGGCAATCCTGGCCCGAAACTCGCTTGCATCAATCGGTCTCCAGCTTGCAAACCATGCGGCTTTGAAAAAGATGAATGAGATTTCATCGAAACGTCAGCACTTCTCCAGCCACATACCTGGATTTTTACAATTGACACGGGAAACCCGAAAACCTTCAATCACATGCCACACTGGTAAAAACCTTCGAAGTAACCTATATATATATATATATATATATATATATATATATATATATATATATATATATATATATATATATATATATATATAATAAAATAGAATAAAATATTGGCGAAGCGGACGTGAAAATTTGTCAATCTACATGTTTCTCGTATTAAAAAGTGCGGAGCACTCCAAAGTATGGAATAACTCCGGGTCCGACAGATGGCGACAGCGCTGTTTCGTCCTAATATGGGACTCGTCAGGCCACCGCAGTCGGTACAAACCATCATCTCGCCTTTGCATCGTATAAGCCATACTTATAATCAAAATACGGCAAATAAGACGACAAAGGCGACATCTCGATGGTCCACTTGATAATACAAGAACCATACAGATTAACAAAGTTTGTAAGAGAACCGTCATATGGTGGCGCGACGGTGAATTAAAACAGAAATATGTAAAATCGAGTACACGAAACGCGCTGTCCAAAAGATAGGGGTCGCATTTTTCGGTACTGGCAAGCAAGCATACCGCTATTTAAGCAGCCAAAGCCACGTGCCGCACCAAACGATCCCACCATGAGAGCATCGTTTAGCGTGTTTCAAAGCCAAACAACTAAATAAATATGTAGATAAGTTTTTGTCCGTGTAATTTAAAATAAAATAGAATAAAATATTGGCGAAGCGGACGTGATGGTTCTTGTATTATCAAGTGGACCATCGAGATGTCGCCTTTGTCGTCTTATTTGGCGTATTTTGATTATAAGTATGGCTTATACGATGCAAAGGCGAGATGATGGTTTGTACCGACTGCGGTGGCCTGACGAGTCCCATATTAGGACGAAACAGCGCTGTCGCCATCTGTCGGACCCGGAGTTATTCCATACTTTGGAGTGCTCCGCACTTTTTAATACGAGAAACATGTAGATTGACAAATTTTCACGTCCGCTTCGCCAATATTTTATTCTATTTTAACTCTCATTAGATAAAATATTAGTAGATTTAGAGATGTAATCTGTTTTTTCCATTATGACTGTGGTATTGCCCTTGTCCGCTTTAGTTATTATTAACTCTGGATGTGCTTTGAAAAAGTTTTTTGTTTTGTAGAAAAGATTTCTTAAAAAAGTATTATTATGAATTGATTTGTAGGTAAAATTGGTAAGAACATTAGTGATTTTCGATCTCAAAATATTTCTCTTGTTTTCTGGATACATAAAAAGGATGTGTTCAATATTAGCTAAAATTTGTTTGAGATCCAGGTTTTGCGAGTTTGGTTCAATGCTAAATTTGTGGCTAAGTGCTAAGAATTGTTTGATATCTGTGGGAATATCAATGTTAGATAGATCCTTGATCCAATTATCTTTAGTGTCTAAAAATTTGGTAATCTCTGATTGTTTTAAGTTATTTAATTTTTTGATGTTGTTTTTTTTAAATTTTGTTGAATAACCTTTCGTGAGATATATTTTGATATACGAAAAACTGTTGAAGTGTTAAATGAGGAATTATTTCTTTTAGTTGATTGGAAATTTCAGTTAAAGATTTCCTTATATTAATTATATTTTTTAAAGTTGTTGATATTTCCAAGTTTAGAATTTTTCTCTCTAACCTTGAAAAAAACCCTATGGTGTTCCCAGAAGTCCTTCCATCTGTTGTGTGGATTAGTAGTGGTAGATTTTTAGTGTTGTTGGTTATGTGTGATGGTGTAATTCCATTAGTTCTACATGCTATAAGGAAAATTTTCCGATTATTCAAAGATGCCAATTTGTTGTTAAATTTTGCCCATTTTTTTAATTGTGTAACAGTTTCTGCTCCATATTGTTGCAACATTGTACGGTAAAATCCCATTCCTAAAGTCTTGGGATAGCGGTCCCAAGACTTAGAATTTTTCCTATATATATATATATATATATATATATATATATATATATATATATAGCTAAAATTTTAATTTTGGAGCTTCTCACTACTCCGGTACATGTATAGATGTTGTTTGACTGTTGATATTTTTGAATTTGGCATCCAGGTTTAATTAATATCTTGTTGATATGTCTCGGAATTTAAATTTTATATAGATAGTTGTTTACTATGAATGTTACTCTTGGTTCGTTATAGCTCTACTGATGAGATCATTAAACGTTGAAAACGCGTACGGAGAAATGAATTCTCTATCTTTTTCCTTTAATGGTCTGGAGGAGAAAAACACAATTTCGTGATTTATTTGTGATTGTGCAAACTGAATTTTCATAAAATTTTAGCAGGTTTATTTACCTCAAATATTATACACCAATTTTTAGCTAGTCACCACTACAGAAACATTAAAAGAAGAAGACTCTTTCGGAATGGAAGATATTGCTCAAGCATCAGAAGATGATAGTTCAAAAATACCCGAAAAAGACGATTCCGGGATAGCTGAATCATCAGAAAAAGACGTATTAAAACGATCCGAAGATAATGTGTCAACGACACCTAAAAGCGAAAAGGTTTCTGAAACGACAAAATATGTTTTTACACCGTGTGCAGAAGACACTTCAAAAGTGTCAACAGCTTCTTCAGGAAAGAAAAGTGCTACTTCAGCAGTGAGCAGCCCCAACAAAGGATCAACGAAATACGATATAAAAAGCAGATTGGGTAAAGTGGTTCACGATTTTCGACCAATGGAAGAACAAGTTCTTAATAAATATACCCTAAAACCCAATCCCTTCCGAAAGAATATGTCGGATAAAGCCATTGCTCAAATGGGTGACGATATTGGAGATGTCATTGATACGGCTAATAAAACAGTATTTAAAGGTATTTTAAATTACTTTAATTTACTTATCTATAAAATGTTAATCTTGCATAGGTGCAGTAAATAATTTCTAAAGCAATAATATTTGTTAATCTCAAACGGTGTGGGTGTTTGATAAAACCGCCGATTTTATTTAAATATCAATAACACTTGTCTCAAATGTCATAAACACAGCGTTGAATAATAGCCTGTTATTTTATATAGAAAGTCAATATAGCATAAGAACAGACAACCAGTATTTATAGCTTCGATCATACCTTAGATTTAAACAACAATAGATTTGTTTAATGGCTGTTTATGCTCAGTGGGGGAGAGGCTTTTTTGATGTTTGACAGACATAAACATATTTACTTATCTTTTCTTTCAGTTTAATTGCTTGTCGTGACTCTTTTTGGTGTTTTTAAGTGTTAGAAATTACTATAAATGCGAAGTTTATAATTAATATTAACAAAAGGAGGATTCAAAAACTTTTTTTTATTTGTGAATATTGTTAGATATTGTTTACATATTGGAAATACCAATAATTATAATTTAGGCAACCATATATTCATACTTTTATGTATTCAGAATTGACGTACCGATTTTAATATTATACTCGTGTAAATAATGCAATTAGACAAAGATAGCATAAAGTCGGTATGGGTGTACCAAGAAATGAAATATCTACTGTTTATTAAGACTTTTTCAAATATAAATAAAAATATTATTACGTTACTCAGCGTTCAAACAACCCTAGTTCTAGCGTTATGCTAATTCTACAGGGGTATGTTCAAAGATTTATAGTAAACTGATATAGTGTAAGAACAGACCAATTGTGTCTATAGAAAACCGATATAGCATGGGAATAAACAAATTGCGTTCCAATGACAATATAAATACCTGCACTCGCTCTGCTGTCCTAAGTTTAGTGAGTTATTACAAAAAATTACGTTCCATTTTTAAAGTTAGAAGTTATTCTTTATCACAGTGTGAATCAAATTTTAAGAGTCCAAATTAAAATAAATACTGTTAGTCGTGTTGCTGCAATAAAGGTTTTTTAAAAGTTTATCACTCTTTCATCACATTATATATATATATATATATATATATATATATATATATATATATATATACACATATATGTTTTATTATATATATATATATATATATATATATATATATATATATATATATATATATATATATATATATATATATATATATATATATATATACATGTTTTATCGTAGGTTTTCACGGATGGTAGAATAAATAGTTTGGTTATTCCCGGTTTCAATCCGTTCGTTCAAAAAATCGTTTTCACGATGTTTCACCAAAATCTCACTTGCTATTTTCAAGTGCGGTTCGTCTCGTTACTCGCTGAGAACTGATGATGGCCTCTGATGAATTTCGAGTTTTATTTAGCTGGCTCGCTTCCTGATTGGATGAGCGGCTTCGCAGGCTCCTCCCCTCTACCGAGTGCGATATATTTTGTTCTTGTATGCTGGTCTCTCCTGTACTAGTTGACTTTTGTTGTTTTCTTTCTTGATTCTTTATTAATGTTTTCCATGTAGATGAAAAATTTATAGTATCGTCTCTCTTATTTAGCTGTCCCGCTTTTTCGATTTCTAGGACCTCTCTTATGCGGCGTACCTTGTAGTTCTGTACTGGTGCTATTTCTTTTGTTTTTTCGAAGTCGATGGTATGTCCGGTTGTTTGGTGATGTTGAAATAGGGCTGAGGTTGTCTGTTTATTTTTGAGGCTATTTTTATGTTCTTGGATTCTTGCTGATATGCGCCTGTTTGTTTGTCCTATATAAGTTTGATGACAATCTGCACATGGAATGCTGTAAACGCCATGATTTTCAAGGTTGAAAATATTCAGAACTAGGGTTATGGATGGGATGCAGTCTATTATAAAGTAATATGGAATAATCCTTGTCTGGTTCTGTTAAGCTTTCGAGAATTTATTTTTCTCTTAGGGACCTCGCTACACAAAGTAATTATAAAATTAGAATTTTAATTCTAATCTAATCTAAAATTAATAAGAACCCGCCAATGTGGTTTAAATATAAAACAAGCAAATATATGAAAAAAGCAGGGAAAGAACCTAGCCACTACGCAATAAGATTGTTCAAATTGAACTGAAAAAATTTAATTATTTTTCTTAAAAATCTACAAACAATAACATTACACTCGACTATTTCGCCATTTTGTCGTGTCAGATATCAAGTGTCAAGTAAACGGTGATGTAGGTTACTAAAGTAGTAAAATTAATGAAAATCAGTACAGTGACATAGCTATGTGTACAAGTCATTCTGCAGCACCTCACATTTGGCGACGCCACTGTACTGGTTTTTATTAATTTTACTACTCTAGTAACATACACCACTTCTTACTTGACACTTGACATCTGTCATGACAAAATGGCGAAATAGTCGATTGTGATGTTATTGTTTGTGGATTTTTAAGAAAAATAATGAAATTCTTCCTGGTCATTTTGTACGATCGTATTGTTTTGTGGCTAGAAATATAATTGAAAAGGTTCTTTTCCTGTTTTACAACAAAAACACACTCTTGTGCGTGTTTTGCTAATAGGTTTATCGCCATAGTAAAATACACTCATGTGCAAAATTATTGCATATTTTTTTACATTTAGACTACGTCAAAAGTTATATTTATTCTAAAATATCTTAACTCACAACGTGTAAATCATTTTTTTTGAATAATAAAAATTATTATCTTGAACCTATTTAAAGTAAACTGGCAAATTACAACTTAAAAAAGAAAAATGCTTAGTAGTTCAACATTTGGTTTGTTGTGTTGTTTCGGAGATGTTGTTAGCGGCCTTACAGTTCTGAGAGGGACTCGGCACATACATGGTATACCCGAAAACACTCGATTACACATCACACCCATGAGAATATCCTACATAACATAAATACAGTGACGTAAATAATCACCCGAAGACCTTGCGGTACGGGAGGTCATAGCCAATCAAGGGTGCAAAACAGTAGGGCGCATTCAAAACTTTGCGGATGGGCATATATATATATATATATATATATATATATATATATATATATATATATATATATATATATATATATATATATATATATAGATATGGTATATCGTAGATTTTCATGGATGGTCGAATGAATGGTTTGGTTATTCCGGGTTTCAATCCGTTCATTCAAAAAATCGTTTTCACGATGTTTCCCCAAAATCTCATTTGGCATTTTCAAGTGTGGTTCGTCTCGTTACTCGCTGAGAACTGAATAACAAAGATCAACCAATACACGAGAGATCAGCATACAACAACCAAATATACCGCATTCGGCAAAGGGGAGGAGCCTGCGAAACCGCTCGTCCAACATTTGGGGAAGATTGTTAATATATAATTAAAGTCTGAAAATTATGGTGGTCACTGCGAAAAATTGAAACAGTGTTTTCCTGAAGTCAGTCTTGAATAATTCGTGAAGAGGGTATATTAAAAAAAATGTTACCTATACCTAGGGATTTTTGTTTTTTTAGTTGGTACCTAAATGAAATTTAATATATCGTTAGAATTTGAAGAAAAGATCATTTATTTTTAGATAAGTGGTATAGGCGGTTTATGCGACAATCTGAAGTTCTGGAATGTTCTTTTTCAGAAAAACGTGTGACCTCTTTTTTTCGTACTGTTAAGGAATTACATAATTAATATTTTATACAGTTATAACAGGTTTTCAAATAACGATAAGAAATATTTGTCATTTTAATAGCATTATTATGAGTGGCCTAGCAAAATCTACATTTTAAATTAATAATACATACAATTCCTACGTATTGTACTGTTGACCGTTTTTCATTTTTAGGTAAAGTGGCAGCAAAATTAAAACACACATTAGAACATCCGATTAACAAAACGTTTAACATTACCTGTCACAAAAAGAACAAGGACAGAAAAAGATATATACTTGATTTTTCTACTGACTAGTATACCAGCATAAAGTATACGACTTAAACATTTTTTATATCTAGGGTTTACATACGTATTATTTATTTATAGAAATAAATGTTACAAAAGTTTTTACTTGTGTTTTTGTTTGTTAAATTTTCATGCAATCCCTAATTTCATATAATAGTTTACCTCTCTTTGAAATAAATTTAATTTATCCGATAACGCGCTATATTTTTAATTTGCTTTGCCATTAATTATGCGATCTCAAATTATTCATAAATAACTTCAAATTTATAACTGTCGAACGCAGAATTTTCGGATATCAAAATGAAAAAAGGTTACAAGACTGAAAAAAATGACATCAAATAAATAAGCAAACTAATAATTGGGCGTCTCCAGTGGATGAATAATAAGTTGGTAAAAAATTTACGATGCTAATCATGTACGGATACCAGTTATCTCCAAACTTTTTGAGAAACTGTTAAAGAGGTTAAAACCAATAATGGAATGTAACAAACTAATCCCAGAATACCAATTCGGTTTCCGGCAAAAACACTGTACAGTAGACCAAGTACATAGGATTACTGATATAATCGAGAAAGCCCTTGAGGAGAAACAAATATGTTCAACTGTATTTCTAGACGTAGCCCAGGCCTTCGACAAGGTGTGGCATAAAGGCCTGATACACAAATTAAATGGATTACTACCGAAGCAGTACGTGGAAATATTGACCTCTTATATTACTGAGCGGACATTCAGAATAAAACAAGATGACTACTCACAACTGAAAGATGTAAAAGCAGGGGCCCCACAAGGTAGCGTACTGGGCCCAGTCTTATATGTACTATACACAAGTGATATTCCTTGTATGGATAATTCAACAATAGCAACCTTTGCAAGATTGCAACAAATTCTTAGAATGGGCAGAAAAATGAAAAATAAAACTAAATGAAATGAAGTCGATACATGTAAATTTCACGAACAGAAAGATTAAAACTCCACCAAGGCTTTTGCTAAACGATAACACTGTCCCGCTTGATAATGAGGCAAAATACCTAGGGATGACTTTGGACACAAAATTGTTATGGAACAAACATATTAACAAGAAAAAAAACAGAACTCAAACTCAAATACAGACAATATTATTGGCTAATAGGAAGAAGCTCAAAATTATCAATACAGAATAAACTCCTGATCTACAACCAAGTTATCAAACCAATCTGGACCTATGGAGCTCAACTCTGGGGATGTGCCAGCAAGTCAAATATCAAACACATACAAAAGCTTCAAAATAAAGTATTGAGAAATATGATCAATGCTCCATGGTACATTAGAGACAAAGACATTCATAGAGATCTAAAAGTCCCACTCGTTAGAGACGTAATCAAGGAAAAGGCTATTAAACATGAAGAGAAACTCCACTGCCACCCAAACGCAGAAGCCCTTCAGCTGCTGGACAACCAGAATCTCGGTCACTTGTGACCAGTTTTCGTTGGAAACGTGTAACTAGGCCTATATGTAAATAAAAACAAATGTACGGATACAGGATTTTCCTGAGGGGGGGGGGGGGGCAGTTCAATTTCTGTTTGATGTTACCCATCTTCCAGAAAACTTGTCCTAAAAAAAAATAAAGCAGTTTGGTTTTGTTCAGTTCAAGTGTGTGTGTGTGTGGGGGGGGGGATTGCCCGTCTCTGTTTATCAGCGCCTGAGGCTAAAAAATAAACTAAAAGTTCGAAATATCTCAAAAACTACTGACTGATAAAAATTAAATAATTTTTTATAGTTTATGAAATAAAATAAAATATATAGAGTGTGTGACTATTTTAAATATCTATATATAGAGTTAATGGAAAGAGCATAAAAAATTATATAGGAATTATAAAAATTGCGAATATTGTTGAGGTGTGATCTACAGGGTGTTCAGATATTAGCATATTGATGAAAAGTTAGATAGAAAGATAAATATTTTAAGTGCTTAATTGTGAAGGTAAGAGGTATTAAAGTTAAAAATTAGAGATGTTAACATGTTTTTCTTTTCAAAAATCGACAAAGAAGGTTCTCTTTAAAAGTTTCAAATTTGAATTTTAAATTAACAATTTTTGAGTTATTTGACCTGCATTTTCAAGCTTGTGCAGTGTTTTTTGTTAATTATTACCAATTTAAAAATGGAAAAAAAACACAAATAAGACACAAGAGGAAAAGTTTTTATTTTTTGATAATTTGAGTGGCTTTTTCCTTTTCATATTGTATTTAATTTTTAGATTGGTAAAGATTTAAAAAAAAACCTGTACAAGCTTTTACTCGAGGTCAAATAACTAGAAAACTGTTGACTATAGTATATTTAAGGGTTATTCATCTTTTGAGGAAAAAAAATAAGGGATTAAAGACCAAGGAAATAATTGTCGTTCACGTCATAGATGGAGTTAAGGAACCGCCTTCCACTGTAACATGCTATAGGATAAAAATCAATTTTCATTTTTTTATGAGAGCTATCAGCTGTTTGGTAGCTTCAATGCAACTGATAGGCCTTGGCACTTACTTTTTCTTGACTTAAGTAAAGCTCATGACTACGTATCTATGCAAGAGCTTTAGAAGTCGGCAAACTGAACCATAGAATAATACAACTTATCCAAGAACTCTGCCAAGATAACAATATAAAACTTACAGTCAGAGAAGCACCGTCATAAGGATTCATAAGTGGTAACAGATGATGTCTGTCGCCAAGCTTCTTTAAAAGTATATCGAATACTCCCTGAGAAATTGGAAGTTCGCCGATGACCAGATACTGATAAATCCAAGACAAGGACGACCTGTGGTCTAAGGCAAGAAAAATTAAAGAAAAACACGAAAAAGCCGGATTAACAATGAACCTGCGAAGTAGTAGATATCTGTTGGACTTCCATTGTCTTTATTTTTTGTTGAATATCACGACATTTCGGCTAGTAAAAAAATAAAGACAATGGAAGTCCAACAGATATCTACTGCTTCGCAAGAAACATCGTTGTCTATGACCTTCAAAGAAACAATGAACTTGCCAAGGGTTATGTCTTATAATGGAGTATCATTGGAAGAGCACGAACATATTGCCAATGCTTTTGCACAGTATTTCAGTTCAGTGTTTGAGTTGTCATCAGTGTCCAACGGCGACCCTATAAATATAAATAGATGGGGAGACTTGGAATTTTCTTTAATATCAGAGGAGACTGTAAAGAAAAGTATAAAAAAACTAAAACCAAAAAAAAAGCACAGGAGAGGATAATATTCCCTCATATATCTATAAAGGCTGCTCAGACTTTTTAGCAGCCCCTATTGCTCATATTTTTCAAGTTGCCCTAAAAACAAAAATTTTTCCCAATAAACTAAAAACGGCAATTATTTCTCCCATATTTAAAGATGGTAAACAAACGAATGTTGAAAATTATAGACCAATTAGTATACTTAATTCACTTGCTAAGATATTTGAGATGATCCTTTCAAATGACATTGTGACCAATATCACTCATAAAATAGTAGAACAACAGTAGTCCACAGTAACAAATTTATGTGTGTTTACAAATTATGCCTCGGAGGCTATTGATGGCGGGAAGCAATTGAATACAGTGTATATTGATTGTGCAAAGACATTTGATAAGGTGGACCATCAGGTGTTGCTGGCTAAGCTTGTCGGTGTTTGGCTTTTCTAGGAATGCTTACCTCTTCATGAAAAGTTATCTTTCGTGTAGGCCGCACATGGTGAGAGTGGGAGGGTCATTTTCTCAGGCTTTTATGGCAACATCTGGTGTACCGCAGGGTAGCAACCTGGGCCTACTGTTATTTTTAATGTTTATAAATGATTTACCTAATAGTGTTAAACATTCTGATGGTCTCTTATTTGCGGATGACTTTAAAATATTTAAGAAAGTAACAAACAGTAATGATTGTAGTGCACTGCAAGCAGACTTAAATTCAGTAACAGAATGGTTTCAATTAAATAAAATGTTTTTAAATACTAATAAATGCTTCTTTATGTCTTATACAAATAAAATAAATCCTATTAATTTTAATTACTTTATTGATGGAGCAAAACTACAAAAAAAGACTGAATGTAGGGATTTGGGGGTGCACTTCCAGTCTAATTTGAAATTTAATACCCACTATCGCGATATTATTAATAAGGCTTTTAGGATGCTTGGTTTTGTGATTAGAAATACAAGTCAGTTTAATAACCATAATATAATAATAAAATTGTGTAATGCACTTATTCGTCCTCATCTAGAATATGCATCTAATATATGGTCTCCTAGTGCAAATGTGCATTGTGATGCTATTGAGCGTGTTCAAAAAAGGTTTTTGAGATATTTATATGTTAGGAAAAATAACTTATATCCATATCTGATCTCTTATAGCAGTATGTTAGAAAACTTTAAATTTCAAACTCTTCAGAAAAGAAGGCAAATTCAATCTGTGATATTTGTTTATTGTATTATCAATAATATAAAATTTAACAATTGTTCTTTGATTAATAATAATACCTCTTCATGTACTAAAGATAGGATTAAGGATACACAAGGAAAAATTCTTTCATGTCTCCATTGGTAGTCGTTCTCCAATGAATTTAATGTTAACTGGGTGCAACATACTATATAAGAATAATGATATTGACTTTTTTAATTGTACCAAGAAATTGCTATTGCAACTTATACAGTGACCTTTAGGTTTATTCAGGTTCTTGTCTGTGCTGTCTTTGTTTTGTGTTCGTTAAGTCTGTAAAATTTCTCTTACTTATAATTACCTTGTAGCATGTTATGTTTAGGTGTTTGTAAGAGTATCAATAAATAAATAAATGAATAAATATAACCTAAATATGTATGTACTAGAGAAAAAATGTGCGAACTAATATTAGAGAAAATAGCAGAATATGTCAGTTATTAGTATTTGAGATTAAAAAAATAAATTCAGGAAAGCATATCACAAGAAAAATGAGCCAAATAAAAACTGAATAGCATATGGTGGAGAGATACAAAAAATAATCATTTTAAATTTTATATAACACAGTATTAAAGGGTATAGAACTGTATGGACCTGAAGCATGGCGATAAAAGATGACTAAAAACAATCAAGGTTAATGTAATTAAAACAATTCATGAAAAAAAATCCTATTTTTTGATAATTTTTCTCATCATTTTTATTTTTTAATTTTTGTGATAAGAAAATAATAAATTTTCTCCGTTCCATAAAATTCGATCCTACGTTCTAATAAGGTTTAAATTGGATTCTGGATATAAAGGAATGCTTCAAACGCTTTAAGTTCATTTGTCAAAATGTGTTTTTCGGAATAAAGTGATACGCACGATTTTACTGGAAAACCAGAATTCCCTATCTGGAATCAAAAAAGGGAAACAAGAGCTATAAGTTAAATATATAATTAAACCTTGCGATTCTACCGGTGTTGTTTATTTAAATGAGGTTTCAGGATCGTCTTTAGAACATTTTGCGAAAAGTAATATAAAATTTATTACAAAAAATATCGGCATTAATATGGGGGTGTTCATTTTCTAATATCATTTATTAATACAATTGCATTAATTAGTGTGGACTCTAGATACCATTTTAATGAGGAATTGTTCATTTTGATGATCCCAATGTCTTAAAGAAACTTCTATAACTTTCTTAATGTGTTTTATTTTTTTCTGATTAAATAAAACACATTTTAAAATAGCATGATATTATCGTATGCCACAGGTCACATAATAAATTAAATACACTGTTCACAAATTTAAAAAGTAAAACTCCTCTCATGAATAAATCAAATGTAGTATATTCAATCTCTTGCACAAATTGTCCCAAAAAATATATAGGCATGACGAGCCAATTACTAAAGAATAGATTGAATGGCCATAAATATACGAAAAATGCCTCAACAAGGTTAAACAAACACACAGGATGAAAAACGTATTTTGATTATAACAGTACGATAATTAAAAACAAAGATATGGATTACCAAAAATTACACATTAAGAAAATGATGGAAATTAGAAAATATAAAAATAGTGTTAACGACAGAACGGATATAGGAAATTTGAGCCATATTTACATTAGCCCAATTTAAAGAAAAATATTAAGTATTCGATCCTATTAATAAACTTCAAAAATTGAATATCTTCTCCCAGATAGCACAAGATTTCCATTGGATATCCAGAATAGGTACATATAATGTCCTGTATGTCCATGGACCGTTTATGGATGTCCATTAGATATGATGACTTGTAATCTATATGGACGTCCATATCTGGATGTCCAGTGTAAGTCCATCAGACGTCCATTAATTAAATTTCGGGTTGTCGGTAAAATCGGATACTGTTATATCGGCCTGTAGAACTGTCATTTCTTAACCCGCCATGATCACAAAATATCCCTTCAGATATTTTGTGCCCATTATTGTGTTGACGTCGAGCTAAAAAAGACCTTTGGAGTTTTAGTTGAGCTAAAATCAAGTGTGCCTTTTATTTGAAGAAGATGCCACCGTTAAAGGTAAGTATAGTTTTTTTAATTATACCAAAAATTACCGAACGAAACTACAGACATGGCCGACGAAAAGCTGATAATTTAGCATCAAACTCGCACAAATTTGAAAGTGAACAAAATATTCAGTATCAAAACACGTATGTTAAAATATAGCTTTTGTAGCTGTACTTTTTCATACAATTACTTATTTAAATGGAAATTACTACAAATAAGTGCAAATATTTTGATAGGCCAATGAATTTTGTATCTTGTTGGTTAAAATGGAGCACAGATAGAGTAGTAAATTTGTGTAATAATAAAATTGTAAATTTTAGAGAAAATTTTCTCTGACAAAGTCATTATTGAGTAATCAGTCTAATAAGATTGCTGGCATTAATAAATGTTATCAAAATTTATAATGGAATAAAAGCTATAGCAAATTTGAATAATTATATTAATTTTTTTATGACTATTTTGGATTAAACGCTAGTAAAAGTTTACATTGATGTGTATTTTTGTGCAGTATAATTGTTTAAAAATATATAATAAAGTTTTGACAGTTCGACTCTAGGTTTAGACTTATAATTTAATTTATTTTAATTATTTTTTAGATGAATTTTCCACAGATTGGTCCAAATAAAATTCCTATGTGAAAGCCAATTTGTACCAAATTAGAGAGGATATTCAGGTAATCTTAAATAGGGAAAAAACAACAAGTATCTACAAAGAATTTTCTGCAGGAGTTCAACTATCCTTTTACTTAAGAAAATGATCAGCTGCCTCAAGTCACATAAGATCTTCAGGACAATTTAAACTTCAAAGATGCAGTAAGTTTATTACACTTCTCCTGAAATAAAAGCTGAAACTTATTCGAGTAATGCTTCTTTATGTGTATGAGTCTACTGATAAAAAAAAACTTAATTTACAGGATTATTTTATATATATTTTTTTACTTTGATTCTTAAAATCAAAAATATTCTTAGGTTAGCATATGTGGAATTAACGTTTAATTATCTCAATAAAGTAATATAATTTTAGGTTTTACAATTAGCGAAAATTGGAGGAAATTATACCTATTAACTTATTAAAAGATATTTTATTATAACAATGACAGATAGCCTTTCCAAGAATTATAAATATGATGGAACAGTAAAGTGCCCTTTAAAGAACTTATGTTCACTATTTGTAGGTAAGTTACCACTTAAATATAAAAATTTGATGAAAAAAATCTCTCTGTTTTATTTGTCATACTCGTAAATAATAAGAACAAATTAGCTGTCAGATTTCATACGTTGAACTCTAGATCCTCTTGTTCTGATAATACCCAGACAAAAATTGTGTTAAAATTTTTTTTCTGGCCTGTTGGTTTAAGCACTCTAAGCAATAACGATGCATTTGGTTATATATATATATATATATATATATATATATATATATATATATATATATATATATAGAGAGAGAGAGAGAGAGAGAGAGAGATTTAAATTCCTACAAAACCATAAAATACTGCATCATTTAACGTTAAACCTTATTAATTTTCAGCTGCGGTAGAAGAATGGGGGGCCGATAAAAAACAGCCGAAGACGAGATTAGACAATGGCAGAAGAGATTAAACGACAGAAATAAATCTAGAAAAAAATAATTATTGTAACAATAAAAAGTCTTTATTTAAATAATTGGTATATTTTCTATTACCCAATTGAAATTGTACCTATTACTATGGAACCAGATAACTTATTCATAGCGATCCTTCTACAGCTTGAACAATTTAAATCAATTGAAGCTATATTTTGTAGCACTTGCAATTCGACTAATTATAAAATTTTATATTCTTATATAGTATTGTATTAAAAACTTGACAATTGTAATCAATAAGTGTAATATGTGGATCCAGTTCCTGTTACCTGGTTCGCTAATGTAATTTATATCTGTTTAATTTTTGGGACTAATAGGGCCATCTATGGTTACTTGTTATCGACGTTTTGATGACATGAGTGGTCTGTATCTTCAGAAGTGCAGATTAGTTAGGTACTGTAAGCTCTCGGACCCTAAGCAAATTCTGAAAATATCTACCATTAACGTTAGCGGAACGTCAAGAAGAGGGAACAATAGATTATGACCTATTAATCCAAAAAGCACAATACCATCGGATAATATGTCCACAATCGGGTCAAGAATGTACACTATATGGACAACCAAAATTAGTCCTATTAATATCCAAAAATGATCCATACCTGGACAATATATGTAATCCAAAAAGACGTCCATGAGTGGGACAAACGTATAGTCCAGTGGATATCCATAGGATGTTGGTGGACAAATTCTGGACATCCCATGGATACCCAGTATGACCAGCTTTGGATAAACGATGGATATCCAGTGGACTGAAGTGTGCTATTTGGGCTTAAACATAAAATTAAATGCATTCTTTTTTGTTTTTTTTGTGTGTATTGTAAAATAAAAAAAAATATTAAAAAATAAAACACACTCGCATTCCATGTATCCTCAGTAGCTAAGCAGGCGATGTAAAGTTTGAATTTCATTATTAATTAATAAACAAAATGTCAAGGTGTGTGTACTGGTAGAATTAAATATTTAAAAAAAAAATTTGAATGGTGTTTTATAGTGTTTATTTGTACATATGTTTTTGTGTAAATGTTTTAAATTATATAAAAAATATTTTTAGGAAGGAAAATAAACAAGAAATTTTGTAAATGCCTTAAATAGAGGAAGAAATGTCAATTGTTTGAATGTTGGAATGTAGGAATTAATTTATAGACAACAAAAAGGATACAATAACGACTTAATACTAGATAATAATTTTACTGAGCAGTAGAGAGTATTTGTATACTTATATTAAACTTGTGGCTGAATATCTAAAGGCTATCCTCCACGGCTGCATCAATTGCTGAAATACCAGTCGGAATTATTCTTAACTCAACAGAATGGCAAGTTGTCCGTCTCAAAATTTCTCTCTCAAACACATATCTTCGATTGACAACGGAATGTCGGTATTGCCTCGAACTACCTAGCTAGCTTGCCCCAGTTGGATTTCACCAGGCATAAGATTACAATTTTCCGGAACACATAGAAATATTTTTTTTTAAGAGATAATATAGCACTAAATATATTTTTCTCCTTCAGAAATTAGTCACCGGAGGGGGCTGCCGCGTCATCGAGCTTCTATTCCTTGGAAAAAAGAAAATTAATTTAAAAAAGGGAAGGGGTAATAAAACTCTCAAATTTTTTGCACACTGCACTATAAAAGTGTAAACTTTCCAAATATTAAATTTAATAAAAATGGAAAATGCCTCTCACTTTATGGCAATTGCTCAGTTACGGGCCTGGCGCTTGGCTCGTATCAAATTATTAAATAGGGAAGCGGTTTTCCAACCAAGGCGGGAGCCGGCATTAGGACTAAAATTATCGTAAAATAAATTAAAATAAACTGAAAATACATGCGGGGGTGCTGAAGAAAGTTAGGAGTAAAGAATTAGGGCGAAATACGCGTCTTATCGCTCCTTCTCAGGCCAGTCGATTCGTCAAGGGTGCCCTAAGGATTAATTATTGCGTATTTTTGTGATTTATGGGGTTGAAGTTGCGAAAACAAACTTGGCAGTTCAAAAGTTTCTGGTTAAATTGTAAATTTTGAGGAATTTATGCATGGTAAAAATCTTGCGCTGACATACTATCAATCATAATTGAAGCTGGGAAGGTTGCCATTTCGGCTCGCTCTAAATTGATGATATTTTAATTTATTTCAATATTATAACGCATGTAATGTTCTTATCAATTATTATCATATACGAGAATTGTATGAAAAATTTCCGCCATTGGCGTTCCAGTGTTCGGAAAAAAGGAAAGAAAAAAAAGTAACATTAAATAGATCATGATTTTATTATACACTAGCGACCCGCCCCGCCTTCGCACGGGTGCAATGCTGATACTAAATACACTACAGAAAAACTGTGACTATTTATTTTATTTTTACAACAATTATTACATCGGCCTCCGACGCGCTATTTATAGGCACGCTGCCGCCGCCCCGGTCGGCCAGTACCGCCGCAAGCGCTACTTCCCGCAATTTTAAATCTGTAATATCTTCGAAAATATTCATTTAAATCTTGTGCTGTAAAGGACCATATAGATCTATATTAAATCAACAATGTATTTAAGCTATTTAATTGGATAAGGATTAATGCTGTATTGGTTAAAATCGCTTCAAAATTTGCCATTATTTGTCGTAAAAAGTAAATGACAAAAAAATGTTATTGTGGGATATCCATGAGAGATAGACATATACCATCGCGGAGTTTTCTGTAGACCTTTTCAATGTGTACAAATAATTAGTACATTATTTTGATAAATCTCGTAGGGTTCAGCCTGCGTTTGCAATGTAAGCGGAAAAAAAATATGATAATTAACGACATCACATTAGAAACCTCAAAAATAACAGTATTTCTCCACTATTTAATGGATGTTATTATACATATAAACCTTCCTCTTGAATCACTCTATCTATTGAAAAAAACCGCATCAAAATCCGGTGCGCAGTTTTAAAGATTTAAGCATACAAAGGGACATAGGGACAGAGAAAGCGACTTTGTTTTATACTATGTAGTGATTTTGTACGTTTTTAGTTTAAAAGCATGTTCATTAAACCTAGTATATCCAGTATCGATACAATTTGAAACTTTAACGGCATTATACAAAAATTATATATTTAAAAATGAACGTTTATATTTCGGTATATTAAGTAAACAAGCAGATTTAATCAGTGGCATAGCGCGTAAAAATTTTGTTAATAAACTGTTAGATAATAATAATATAAAGGAAAAAAAAAACAGTATAATATGTGATATATAATTGAATATTTGTAAGATTTTCTTTATAATTTTTTGTAAAAATTTTGTTAATAAACAAATTAATATGACTAAACTGAATTGCCATCATCGTCTTCTACATCGCAGGAAAAAAACGGTATAATATGTAGGGGAAGGGAGCCCAAAGCAGGTCACTGAAGATTTATTTTAAAATAAATGCCACATTTTTATATCTAAACTGGTTTTATTTGAATAGTCTGCATACTTATTTAACAAACCTGGAAAGTAACACCATAAATCACGCAACTTTTAACAATTTTCTTAGTTATAACGAAAAATATACAGTGTGTCATTTGACCTGCTTTGCCCGAAAGGTATGCCCAAAGCGGGTTTGGTATCTGGGCAAAGCGGGTAAAGACAAATCAGATAAAAATATTATCTTATACTAATAAATCGTCAGTCCGTTGTCCGTACAGGTCGCTACAGTACCTGGTGGTGCTCCATCTAGTAATCGATCATTCATACGTTTACGTCCAAATATCGTAAACGGTGGTATAAAAGAGCCAGCAGCATTGCAGCAACATATGACCGTCGTCAGTTTTCCTCTTTCGGTGCTGGAAATTACACCAACTTGTTTTAGTGAGCACTTTAGGAGGTCTGTTGCTGGTCGTCAGAACACCTGTTTCATCTACATTATAGATCCTTGTGCAATCAATTTAGTGCTTATCGATTTGCTCCTCCAGGAGATCGAAGAACCTTTCTACTTGGGGTCTATTAAAACCACGGGCACGAGCCACTGAAGTCGGTTCTGAATGTCTCAAAGTAAGCTCAGGGTGTCTTTTTCTAAAAGATTTGAAGCAGTCATCGCCTGCAGAATTATTTTTAAATGGATGTGAAATGTTGTTGGCTTCTGCAACCTGATAAACCAGAGCGCAAAATTCCTGTCTGGTCAGACCAAAAAAGAGATTGTCCATATGAAACAAATACTCAAGTAATTCAGTTTCTTGACTAGCTGAAAATACGCTGCGAAATCTTGCAAGTTTCTTTTCCGCTGAACCTTTTTTATTGTGCCTTTGCAAAGTTGATAAATTTATACCATATTTTGGCTGCACTTCTGATGGATGTTCGATTTGCTTCTTCCATGGCGAGCCTCATAGTTGCTTCTCCCCAAGATGCTTGTTGAGATTTTCTTTTATATTTTTGTACCATCTGTAAAATTAATAGAAGTCAATCAACCACAACACAAACCTTAGATCTAAGAACGTAAAAAAGTACCATTCTATTTGTAGTTACCGGGGCAAACGGGTACCTGCTTTACCCGTACCTCCTTTGCCCAAAGGGTCATTTTTTAAAAATGTGTAAAATATAACCTCAATGTATGAGTGAGAAATGTAAACGTTTTTTGCGAATTCCAAGCTAGATTCATGCTTAATGACAGACATATATTAAAGGAAGCATAACTCTAACCATCTTCGAATAATTCAAATTCACTTACCTTGATATTTTTTAATAAATTCCACCAAAAAGAATATTTATCGTTCTTGCCAAAATCACGCGACTCCGACGCCTTGATTTGACTGATTCATGTCGGAGCGTGTTTAGATGTTTCCGTCGCATTCACACATATGTGTTATTTCATTGCGCAGATACGTATTTACGCCGACCTGCTTTGGACGGGGTACCTGCTTTGGGCCCCCTTCCCCTAATATATAATTGAATATTTGTATGATTTTCTCTGTAATTTTTTGTCAAAATTTTGTTAATAAACAAATTAATAATTAATATGACTAAACAAATTGTTACTATCATATAAATTAATAAAACAACATCAATATTATAAATATTACTTGTGATGCATAAGTTTCCTTGAAGCGCCAATGAATAATGCGCCTGAACTATGGCAACCCGCCGACAGCGGCCTGCAGCAGCTATTTTCAATTAGATTCGGTCCAATTTTCGAAGGTTCACAGATCGTATGGAAGTGCATTTCTTGGATCCAAAAAATTCACAGATAAAGTACAAGTATTAAAAAGCATCTTCTGCAAATTTGAGACCTTAATATTCATTTGTCACGCCATTATGAATTTTTGAAGAAAAATATTTTTTTTTAAGATCGGAAATGATACATCTAAAGACAATGCACGCGTTAAAAAAATTTTGTCTCCATCCGGTGAAAAGTTATCGCAATTTATTTTGTGCAAAAATTGATTTTTGCAAAATTTCTCGGCCCACAATTGAAAAAAAAAAAAAATTTAATAGATCTTCAAAATATAAAACAATGCAAACAATTTTTATTAAAATTGAGCATTGTATCTTAATCAGGAAAGCGGAAAATTCAGGTTGAATTTTTAAATTTGACATCAAATTTCTCGGAAAATAAAAAACTCACAAATTCCGGGTTTGGCATACTTTTTTAGAATCATAATACCTATATTTACGTTAAATTTTAAAACGGTAATCACTACATAGTATAAAACAAAGTCGCTTTCTCTGTTCCTATGTCCCTTTGTATGCTTAAATCTTTAAAACTACGCACCGGATTTTGATGCGGTTTTTTTCAATAGATAGAATGATTCAAGAGGAAGGTTTATATGTATAATAACATCCATTAAATAGTGGAGAAATACTGTTATTTTTGAGGTTTCTAATGTGATGTCGTTAATTATCATATTTTTTTCCGCTTACATTGCAAACGCAGGCTGAACCCTACGAGATTTATCAAAATAATGTACTAATTATTTGTACACATTGAAAAGGTCTACAGAAAACTCCGCGAGGGTATATGTCTATCTCTCATGGATATCCCACAATAACATTTTTTTGTCATTTACTTTTTACGACAAATAATGGCAAATTTTGAAGCGATTTTAACCAATACAGCATTAATCCTTATCCAATCAAATAGCTTAAATACATTGTTGATTTAATATAGATCTATATGGTCCTTTACAGCACAAGATTTAAATGAATATTTTCGAAGATATTACAGATTTAAAATTGCGGGAAGTAGCGCTTGCGGCGGTACTGGCCGACCGGGGCGGCGGCAGCGTGCCTATAAATAGCGCGTCGGAGGCCGATGTAATAATTGTTGTAAAAATAAAATAAATAGTCACAGTTTTTCTGTAGTGTATTTAGTATCAGCATTGCACCCGTGCGAAGCCGGGGCGGGTCGCTAGTTTATTTATAAATGAACATTTATATTTCGGTATATTAAGTAAATAAGTCAATTTAATCAGTGGCATAGCGCGTAAAAATTTTGTTAATAAATTGTTAGATAATAATAATATAAAGGAAAAAACAGTATAATATGTAATATATAATTGAATATTTGTATTATTTTCTCTATAATTTTTTGTAAAAATTTTGTTAATAAACTGTTAAATACTAATAATTTAAAGGAAAAAAACAGTAGAATATGTAATATATAATTGAATATTTGTATGATTTTCTCGATAATTTTTTGTAAAAATTTTGTTAATAAACAAATTAATAATTAATATGACTAAACAAATTGTTACTATCATATAAATTAATAAAACAACATCAATATTATAAATATTACTTGTGATGCATAAGTTTCCTTGAAGCGCCAATGAATAATGCGCCTGAACTATGGCAACCCGCCGACAGCGGCCTGCAGCAGCTATTTTCAATTAGATTCGGTCCAATTTTCGAAGGTTCACAGATCGTATGGAAGTGCATTTCTTGGATCCAAAAAATTCACAGATAAAGTACAAGTATTAAAAAGCATCTTCTGCAAATTTGAGCCCTTAATATTCATTGGTCACGCCATTATGAATTTTTGAAGAAAAAACGTTTTTTTCATCCAAAATACTTTTTTTTAAGATCGGAAATGATACATCTAAAGACAATGCACGCGTTAAAAAAATTTTGTCTCCATCCGGTGAAAAGTTATCGCAATTTATTTTGTGCAAAAATTGATTTTTGCAAAATTTCTCGGCCCACGATTGAAAAAAAAAAAATTAATAGATCTTCAAGATATAAAACAATACAAACAATTTTTATTGAAATTGAGCATTGTATCTTAATCAGGAAAGCGGAAAATTCAGGTTGAATTTTTAACTTTGACATCGAATTTCTCAGAAAATAAAAAACTCACAGATTCCGGGTCTGACATACTTTTTTAGAATCATAATACCTATATTTACGTTAAATTTTAAAACAGTAATTTGTTAATAAATGTCTCTCTTTTTTTTTAAACAAAAATCGTAAATTTTGTCGAAAAAAAATATATATCTCGATAACTAGTGGCGCCATCTATAACTTATATTATATAAATCGATAGGTTTTTCAATTCTCTACAACTTTTGTTTAAAATATTTTTCGATACAACTTTTACTTTTCGCGAAAAACTCAAAAAAAAAAAACGAAAATCGTGACCATTTTTGGTCCGCCATTTTTTTTGCTCAGAGTTACCATCGAGATATGTTTTATAGGATGCCGAAATGAACACATTCCAATGTTACATTTTTGTTAACAAAACAGCTCTTTTTTGATCTAATTTCCATGGAGTATGACGATTGAAAGAAAAGGAAATATATATAAAAAAATTTAAAAAAGTATATGCAAAATTTTTGTCCGTGAGAGTATTTTCATTAAGCTGAATTTCATTTTCTAATAAAATGAGGGAACTAAAATATTTATACTCATTTATCTGCAAACATTGAATCCTGAAGTTGAACTTCCTTAGCATTCTATCATGAACATTGAAAATGGTGATACCTGAGACTTGTAAAGACAGATTTGAATCATTTAATTAAGAAAAAATGTCGGTTAAGTGTATAAGTTTTTGCAGCCAAGGAATATCAGATACACAAAACGACAAATGAAACAGATTGCCAAGAAAAAATGCTTGACATTCAGATTTGAAACAAGTGGGTCAAAACCCTGTCAAGAGAAAGCCATCTAGCTCGCTCCTCTATATGAAATAGTAAAGAAATGTGAATGGCTTCCAAAATCCTTACAAATCGGACGGAATAGACGAGAGAAGCATGCGATTTTGTAAAGTTAACCTTTAGTACTAGATAACTTTGCTGGAATGCGCTTACATACCAGAGCTTATCTATGAATACAGCAAAGAGTTCATTCGATATTCTCGATGATCTTTATCCTTACAACAAGACAAGAAAATAGTTTGTTATATATGTAATTCTTCTTTGAGGCAGAGAATATGAAAAATATATGTACAAACAGTTTATTTCCTGCAAATATCGCTCTGGTCCTCTCTCCATACGCGTTTCGATCACCTCATGATCTCGTCAGTGGAGCTGTATCGGACCGAGAGCAACATTAGCAGGAAATAACTGATATATGAACCTAAAATTTCAAGGTATGTCAGCAGGATATTACACCTGCCGTCTACCAACTTCGATGTCAGACTGAAAAATATCGCCAGTCGAACGACATCTATGAGTCAACGGAGTAAAGTGAAATTTTTAAACAATCAAAATTTCAGTAAGAAATGAAGAAATCTTTCTGCCGTATTTAAATAGTTTGTTATATATGTAATTCTCCTTTTAGGCAGAGAATATGAAAAATATATGTACAAACAGTTTATTTCCTGCAAATATATATATATATATATATATATATATATATATATATATATATATATATATATATATATATATATATATATACAGGGTGTCCAAGATAAGGATCCTAAGCATGGGGATCTCGGAAACAGTTGGAGATACGAGGTCGGTTAAATTAGAGAAAAGTTGCGCAATTTAGTTCTAAATTAAACGCAGTTAAAAAAATTTAAAAATTTCAAACAGTTCCGGAGATTTCCGGAAAAAAACGAAATTTGGCAAAATCGTTTTTAATTTTTACAGGCTTTATTTAAAGAGATATCAGAAAATAAAAGGTAGATTCTCATTGCCACTTTCTATTTTTTATAATTTGGTCTAAACAAAATTTAAATCCGACGTTTCATTTCTGAGATACCATCATGAACTTTCATTTTTTATATGGAACAAAAAAAAGTATTCCATGTATTTGATAGCATTTTTTATTACAAATTCAACGGTGTATCACCCTTGCATATCGAATACGTAGTTCAAGTACTTTCCATAAGAGCTCCGTGAGAGCGAGAGAGAAAGGTATATCAGTTTTATAAAAGCCAATGAACTACACACTTGATATGCAAGTGTGATACACCGTTGAATTTGTAATAAAAAATGCTATCAAATACATGGGATACTTTTTTTTGTTCCATATAAAAAATGAAAGTTCATGATGGTATCTCAGAAACGAAACGTCGGATTTAAATTTTGTTTAGACCAAATTATAAAAAATAAAAAGTGGCAATGAGAATCTACCTTTTATTTTCGGATATCTCTTTAAATAAAGCCTGCAAAAATTAAAAACGATTTTGCCAAATTTCGTTTTTTTCCGGAAATCTCCGGAAGTGTTTGAAATTTTTAAATTTTTTTAACTGCGTTTAATTTAGCACTAAATTGCGCAACTTTTCTCTAATTTAACCGACCTCGTATCTCCAACTGTTTCCGAGATCCCCATGCTTAGGATCCTTATCTTGGACACCCTGTATATATTTGCAGGAAATAAACTGTTCGTACATATATTTTTCATATTCTCTGCCTAAAAGGAGAATTACATATATAACAAACTATTTAAATACGGCAGAAAGATTTATTTATTTCTTACTGAAATTTTGATTGTTTAAAAAGACAAGAAAATATTCCGGTTATTGATTTTGCACCATTTTGCACAAAGTCAAATAAAAAGATCAATTTGTTTAATTTTTTTCAAAATAGTTATTGATCATATCGAAAATTGCTACACCTGTGGTATATGTTTTCAGTGGTTTTATAAATAATATATCTTCTTGAAAGGAATTCTTAAAAATAAATTTTACATAGACAAGCAATACTGACATGATCAAATAAACATAAAAAAATCATGATATCTACCTACTTCAATCCGGGTGTCCCTTTTTCGAAATAATATCAAAATTCATGAACTTTTTTAACTTGGTAATTAGTAGTTAATTTATTCCGAAATCTTCCCACGTATAAAATGATTTTATTTTTCGTCGTTCAAATTCAAGCATTTGTTGAATCTTGACTAAATGGCGAGAATAATTTTAAAATAATTTTAATCAGATAAATTGTAGTTTACTTTATGAATAACCATTATATTAATTTCTATTCAGAACTACAAACTTTTGTAATCTCATTATAAAGAAAATTACATTTTGTAGACCATTTTTATAAATTGGCATCTCCTGCTATTTTATTTGTAATTTATGCAATAATTCTCTATTCCATGTCATTCCTAAATATAGATAATATCTATAATGGGTTTAAGACAATTTGGTGGTAAACATTTATACATGTACACTTTTGGAATCACTACATAGTATAAAACAAAGTCGCTTTCTCTGTCCCTATGTCCCTTTGTATGCTTAAATCTTTAAAACTACGCACCGGATTTTGATGCGGTTTTTTTCAATAGATAGAGTGATTCAAGAGGAAGGTTTATATGTATAATAACATCCATTAAATAGTGGAGAAATACTGTTATTTTTGAGGTTTCTAATGTGATGTCGTTAATTATCATATTTTTTTCCGCTTACATTTCAAACGCAGGCTGAACCCTACGAGATTTATCAAAATAATGTACTAATTATTTGTACACATTGAAAAGGTCTACAGAAAACTCCGCGATGGTATATGTCTATCTCTCATGGATATCCCACAATAACATTTTTTTGTCATTTACTTTTTACGACAAATAATGGCAAATTTTGAAGCGATTTTAACCAATACAGCATTAATCCTTATCCAATTAAATAGCTTAAATACATTGTTGATTTAATATAGATCTATATGGTCCTTTACAGCACAAGATTTAAATGAATATTTTCAAAGATATTACAGATTTAAAATTGCGGGAAGTAGCGCTTGCGGCGGTACTGGCCGACCAGGGCGGCGGCAGCGTGCCTATAAATAGCGCGTCGGAGGCCGATGTAATAATTGTTGTAAAAATAAAATAAATAGTCACAGTTTTTCTGTAGTGTATGAGTGTACTGAGCATAAATTTTTGAGGAAGGATGGCTGAATTTTACGAAATTGACTTTTAATTTCTTTTTTTAGCTCTGGAATTAAAGAAAAAACTGTAAGAAAAGAATCTAAACGGTTTAATCGCAATTTCTTGGCTGCAAGTTTTGGTCTTCCAAATGAAAGATGGCGCTACCTGGGAACTTCATTTGCAACAATAATACTGTTGTTACATTAATTTAATCCGATTTTCCTTCTTTTTTTCCTCCTTTAAAAGGTCATACGCTTGTTTAATTCCTTTTTTTTTTAAATAATTCCTGTTTGTTTGCCGACTATCTCGCCGAAGTTTTGTGGTGCCTCTATATTTGTCATTATTCTGTTTACTTGCTAATTCCACATCTCATTATGTCATCTTGTTTTATCCGTAAATATACATCTAAAACAGCTTGATATGAAAGATTTCTTCATGCAATAAAGATTTTTTTGTTATTGAAATGGAATACTGAAAAAAAAATTAATTTAATTGGTCTTGATTCCTTTTTCCGCTTGTTAATTGTAACGAATTTTTTGTCCCTGGCGCTTTATATTCATGAATCTTAAAAAAATATTAAATTTATATTTTCAGGGATATAAAGCACAAAAATTTTAATTTTTGATGGTTTTTGATGGGTATTACAGTTGAAAATATTTAAATAACTACCCCAAAAAATTTTAAAGGATTATTTTATAAAGGGTATTTTTATAGAGGTATAGAAATTTTAAATGGAATAAAACAAAGATAACTTTTTTAAATTGAGATGAAATTTACTTTATTCGAAAGATAACCTTCTGGCATTATAATTTAAATATGACTTCTGGCATATGACCAAAGAAGTACGGACCAATGATTCCACCAGCCTATAAATCACACCAAACAGTCAGTTTTTCTGGATGTAACGGTGTCTCAACATACACTTGAGGATTATCATGACTCCAAATACGGCAGTTTTGTTTATTGACGTATCCATTCAAACAAAAGTGAGCTTCATCACTAAACAAAATTCGCTTATGAAAATCGGGATCAACGGCAATCTTGTTTTGGGCCCGTTCACCGAATCTACGCCTTGCTAGGATATCGTGTGGCTTCAATTCTTGCACGAGTTGGATTTTGTAAGCACGCAAACTAAGATCTTTCCGCAAAATCTTCCATAAAGTGAATGGACAGATATCCAATTCCTGTGCACGATGGCGGATAGACTGATTCGGGTCTTCCTCTACGCTACGCTCTACAGCAGCAATGACTTCTTCTGTACGCACTGTACGACGTCTCTGTGGATGCGTATTATCATTTAGAGTAAACTTGGTGCGAAAACGTTCCATAGTTAATCGAATTAATTGCTCTGATGGACGATTATGTTGACCGTAAAATGGCCGTAGTGCGCGATACGTATTTCGAACAGAACCATGATTTTCAAAATAAATTTGCACAATTTGGAAGCGTTGTTCAGGCGTCAGTCTATTCATGTTGAAATGCCAAACCAAACTAAACATAAATCACTTGACAGCTGATAAAATGGCCGCCAGTTAAAAAAGTGTTGCCAACTTAAAGTTCTATACCTCTATAAAAAACATCCTTTATATATATATAAATATATATATATATATATATATATATATATATATATATATATATATATATATATATATATATATATATATATATATATATAGTGCCTTCATTTCAAAACGAACCATCCTTAATAACTTTGTTAAATAGAAAAATTTAAAAAAAAGAAAAAACACGTCAATTTAGATATACAGGGGGAAGTTTAATTTTGCATTTGTTAAAAGTCTGTCAATCACCTCCTCACCTCCAGCTAACCTCACTTTGATATGTCAAATGGGAACCCCCACCTTGTGACACATCATTGTAAGCAGCATAAAATTGTCTATCCAACCGTATAAAAAAAATTAAATCGGTTGACGTACAAGCGAATAGTGTGCAAAAATGTCTTGTAATAATGCATAATATATCGGCCTCGAACTTTGGTATGTCAAATGATTACCCTATAGTGTGATACATCATTTTAAAGGACGTACGATCTGCTATCCAACGATGTCAAAAAAAATTAAGTTAATAGACGTTATAGGCAATTAGGATGCAAAAATATGTGTTAAATATAAGCAGTTTATTCAGTTTTATTCAGTTGAAGAAAATTATTTTATTAAATGTTCAAAATGTGCGCCGTTATTAGCGAGACAATAAAAAAGCCTATTTTGAAATTCCCCACGAACATTGGCAAGGGTTTCTCTGCTAATTCCTCTACATTCCCGAACAATTCGATCTTTTAAATCGTCAATATTTTCAGGTGGGGTTTTATAAACCTTGCTTTTTAAATACCCCCAAAGAAAAAAGTCTAGAGGGGTTAGGTCTGGAGACCGTGCTGGCCATTCAATTGCACCACGTCTGCCAATCCACGTCCCTGGAAAATGTTCATCAAGCCACTCTCGAATTGCCAAAGTGTAGTGCGGGGGAGCTCCATCTTGCTGGAAATGCAAATTATTTTCATTTAGTACCATAACAGCATTTTCATCCACTTGATTTTCTAAAGATTGCACAATGGCAGGGTATATTGTGTTTTCTAAAAGGTTTAAATAAATTTGCCCAGTTAAATTATCTTCCAAAAAAAATGGCCCGATGATTTCATTGCCATAAATTCCTGCCCACACGTTAATTTTTTCGGGATATTGAGTATGCCCTTCTCGGAAAAGGTGCGGATTTTCATTATCCCAGTATCTGCAGTTATGTCTGTTAACCAGTCCATTTAGAAAAAAAGTTGATTCATCACTAAAGCAGATATTCTTAGGTAAATGGGGGTCCTCGTCAATTCGTTGGCACATTAATTCGCAAAATTGAATTCTCCTATCAAAATCGTCTTCTCCGAGTTCTTGAAGAATTTGAATTTTGTAGGGAAAAAACTTATTTTGTTTTAAAACTTTATGCACAGAGCCAGCAGAAATGTTGGTTAAATCTGCGATCTTTGAGATGGATAAAGTTGGATCTATTGCAAACTGTCCTAGTACCTCGATTTGGCATGCTTCATCTACAACCCTTTTCTCAATAGATTTTTTATTACAAACGGATCCCGTTTCTTCAAACTTTCGTACCAATTCGAGTACATATTTATGGCCCACGTTTTTGTCTTGATGCCTCTCGTTAAATGCTCTGGCGGTTCTACGAGCGCACCGATCTTCAGCTCCATAGAGAAAAATTATTTCTATTCTTTCGGCTAGCGTATACACCATTTATATTCACGTTTCAACTAGGCGTCACAATGACAATTTTAACAATAATAAACAACTGATGTTTAAAGATCTTAAAAATTTTATTTATTGCAGTGATTTTTTGTACCTATCAGGTACCGCAAAAAATATCATTGAAATAAATACACTAGATTGATTAGACTGCAATGAATTTTGCGATGAATTTTAAAACAGGCTTAGTTTTTTTCTCGCAAATATTTTAACTGTTTATTATTTTAAAAAAATATTTATTTTAAATTTAAAATAATATTTTACTCTATGAAGTAGCCATTTGACATAATAAAGTTTAATGTGATAAGGTGTCTATTATTACCACACATCTTTTCTTACTATTCGCTTGTACATCAACAGATTTTGTTTTTTTTTATTGGCTAAATAGGAGATAGTATGCCCTTTAAAATGATGTATCACACTATAGGGTAATCATTTGACATACTAAAGTTCGAGGCCGATATATTATGCATTATTACAAGACATTTTTGCACACTGTTCGCTTGTACGTCAACCGATTTAATTTTTTTTATACGGTTGGATAGACAATTTTATGCTGCTTACAATGATGTGTCACAAGGTGGGGGTTCCCATTTGACATATCAAAGTGAGGTTAGCTGGAGGTGAGGAGGTGATTGACAGACTTTTAACAAATGCAAAATTAAACTTCCCCCTGTATATCTAAATTGACGTGTTTTTTCTTTTTTTTAAATTTTTCTATTTAACAAAGTTATTAAGGATGGTTCGTTTTGAAATGAAGGCACTGTATATATATACATATACGCCTATTTCTCCAAACCTTATTTTGATATCTATGGTTAGCAAAATGTCAAAATTACCAAATATATCTGGAATACAAACCTTTTCATTATCAAAATTGTCTAAAAAGAGTAAAAACAAGCTGGAGAGTAATTCATTAAAATCCATTTTATGTTTTAATGGTTCAAATTTAATATGCTATGTCAACTCTAAAATTGCATGTTATATCATTAAACAAATTGCATTGCCCCAGAAATTTTAATTAAAATAGTTAATGGCCATCATAGATTAGAGCTATTTTTTTCTTATTATTTTTGCTTTAATAAAGTCCTTACATAGCTACGATTTTTAATCAAATTATAAAGTTATTAATTTTACTAGGTTATATAAAACTACGAATTAAATATTGGATGTTTCAACGAGATCTTGGAAAGAGACATATTTTTTGATGTATTATTAAGTTTATAATTATGGTAGTCAAATCTTTGTCTGATCTTGCTAAACATAACCTCAAAAGGCCAGCAGTATTTATTATTCACACTACAATACTAAAAACAATGTGCAAAATTTTTTACTGTTGGGTGTGGAATATTATATTGATAAGGGGCGGACTAAAGGTGAGTTTGAACTCTTCGGGCCCTCTTCTGACCCTTTTTTGAAATAAATAAATAAATCGGTAGTCTTTAAAAGTATTTACTTTGAAAATCAACAATAGAAAAACAAAAAAAAATTTTTTTGAAATTTAAAGTGTCAAAATAAAATTATATTCATCATCATCATCATTACATAGCCTGTAGCGTCCATTGCTGAACATAGGCCTCCCTCAATCGTTTCCAATGTTCCCGATCTTGTGCTGATTGAATCCAGTTTGTTGCGATTCTCTTGATATCATCAGTCCACCGTGTTGGAGGTCTGCCCCTACTTCTAAATGCCTGGAACCTAGGACGCCACTCTATAATGCGTTTAGTCCATCTAGCGTCTTCCATTCTCGCCACATGTCCGGCCCAGTTCCATTTCATATGTGTTATACTTACTATAGCATCTTGTTCTAGTTCTAATAAATACACCGTACGTGAGCACAGGGAGCACACACTGTTCATAAACCTTTCTTTTCAAGCAAATCGGTATATTGCTTTTAAATACGTCCTTTCTCAGCTTGCCGAACGCCGCCAATGCTAGTGTTATGCGTCTTTGAATTTCGCAAGTCTGGTTATCTCGGTTTATTCTCAGTTCATGGCCCAAATATTTAAAATATGTTACATACTCGATTTCAGATTCGTTTAGGGATATGTTGCTACTTGGAACTAAGTTTGTCATACATTGAGTTTTTGTACGGTTAATTTTTAGACCTACCACATTTGACGCTGCACTTAGTGTCCTTAGTAACTCTTGGGCTTCTTTAAGGTTGTCAGAAATTAACACGATATCATCAGCAAAGCGTAGGTGGTTTAATCGTTCACCATCTATATTGACTCCCATGTTCCCCAATCTATTTTTTTAACTTGTATTCTAGCAGCATTGTAAATAGTTTTGGTGAGATGTTATCACCTTGTCGTACGCCACGTTCCATTCTAAATGTAGATGTTATTTTGGAATGGACTTTCACACTTGCTGTTGCGCTATTATATATGTTCTTAATTAAAAAACTCTACAATCAGCTAGTGCAGCAAATATTTTGTTTTGGTCCGCTGAATCGAACGCTTTCTCGTAGTCTACAAATATTAAGACCAGTGGTTTGTTGTACTCCACTGTTTTTTCTATGAGTATTTTCATAACTAGCAAGTGGTCGTTTGTACCATAACCGGATCTGAAACCTGCTTGTTCTCTAGGTTGGTAGAAATCTAATTTGGAAGTCAATCGTCTTGTTATTATTTTTATAAATAGTTTGTACATGTGGGAGAGGAGACTGATTGGACGGTATTTTTTTAAGTCGGTGGGATCGCCTCTCTTATGCATGATTATCATTATGACATTATTCCATGAATTTGGGATTTGTCCGGTCTCTAAACATCTATTAAATAGGACTTTGAGAGCATTTATTAATTTTTCCCCTCCTGCTTTAATACTTTCAATAACAATGTCATCTTGTCCTAGGGCTCTGTTGTTTTTCATTTCTTGTAAGGCCACTTCAATTTCTGATGACGAAATTGCTGGTATATCTTCTGAGCCTTGATTGCAGACATTTAGAATTTTTGTTAGGTCATTGTCAATGTACTTTTTGTATAACGCGATGCAGAAAATTATATTACTTAAGACTAAATAGGTTTTCAGATTTTATCACAGTCGTGCACTTCTTTCTTTCTCTCTTTACTAGATTCGAATGAAATATAAAATCTGGATCTTCAACCACACGATATGCAACGTATTTTGTTCTGGAACGTTGAAAAATAAATAGGCCAATAAAGAAATGTCGGTTTGTTGACGTAGGAATCACGCGCTTTTAGCAAGGACCCAGAAATTTCAACACATAGACTCTCGATTATTCCTCCGATTTTCCTGCAAAAACAAGTAAATTCGAAAAATCCAGATTTTTGCCAAGATGTTAGGGAAAATGTTATTTAAAAACGAGCCATCTCGCTATAGGAAGTGAGTTAAGAATCAAAGTTAAGAACAGTAAGTTAAATCAAGAGCTGACATCGAGAGCTAAAAGTTAAAGTTAAAAATCGGTAATTAAAAAGTTAGATCAAAAGACAGTGAAAGCATTCTTTCATTTTATTCTTTTTTTTTGTATCACATTTTACATTTTTTTGAAGAATTGATAAAGTGTTAAAATATACTCTTCACTAGAGAATTAAATTGTTAGAAGAAAAATAAAGTATAATAGTAAGGACTCTAGAACCTCGATCCTGCTCTAGCCTATAGAAATTAAATAAAAACACAGTGAAAAGAAAAAAAACCAGATGCTACAGTTACCAGGTAATTTATTTTGTATTTAATTTAGTTTTGAATGGTTTAAATTGATATTTGGTCTAATAAATTTGATGGGATCTAAGATTGCTGTCTCCTGCACAACAAATTTCTCAAATAATCCTTTTGCATAACGAAAAATAGACAAACTTTAACAGTAAACATTAACGACCGTTCTTAACTAACCCAAATTACAATTTCCTTGGAATGCAATAAGATCCTGCCATTAACTTTTACCAGCTCAGTAACTGCGACATCCTATTGAACTGCAGATTCCTGCTATAACTTTGGTCCTTGGCTGCATTTTACAGAGTTTCAATCAGGTTTAATGCAATTTAGGTCGACAGGAAACAACATTGCAGGAGAAAAGAGCGTAATTAGGTCAGGTTCAGTTGTAAGTTTTATATGAATCAAAGTGTGTGCTTTAGCTTTCGAAAGTTTGCGACCTAACAAATTTCTTCAAGGTAATTAAATAGACGGTTTTAATTATTGTTATATCTTAAGAGATCACTACCATTTGTATGCTACAGGGTATAAATATTTATTTACTCCAGAATTCACTAGGAAGTGTTAAAGTTTATGCCTGATCTAATTATTATAAAAAGGTAGTTGTAGTTGGTTTGATGTGTTTTGATTATGATATTGTCCCAAAAATCTGTTACTTCGATCATAGAACAATAGATTTATTTGAAGCCTATTTATGGTCGGTGGGGGAGACGCTTTTTTGATGTTTGACAGACATAAACATATTTACTTATCTTATCTTTCAGTTTAATTGCTTGTCGTGACTTTTTCGGTGTTTTAAGTGATAGAAATTACTATAAATGCGAAGTTTTCAATTAATATTAACAAAAAGAAGATTTAGAAACTTATTTTTATCGGTAAATATTGTTTACATATTGAAAATAACAATAATAATAATTTAGGCAACCATATATTCATACTTTGTTTTCAGAATTGACGTACCGATTATACTCGTTTAAATAATGCAGTTAGAAAAGGATAGCATAAAATCTGTATATCTGTACCAAGAAATTAAATATCTACTATTTATCAACACTTTTTCAAATATAAATAAAAATATTATTACGTTATTCAGCGTACAAACAACCGCGCCCTAGTTCTGACGTTATGCTACTGTAGCATTTAAATTTACCAGTTCAATGCTACATGTTTTTAGTAATATGACATAATTTGTATATTTTTACCTGATTAAATTTATTTATTTATCCTGTAATTTAAAATAGTAAACATGGAATTTGTTTTTTTTTTGGTTCACAACTCTTTTGGTCTTGTAACTTATCATATTATTTGGTTTGAATTTAAAAGTCATAAAATATTTTATTTTTAATAAATTCTCATTTGTTTACATTCCATTTCAGTATTAAAAGTATGAGGTTATAGTCGGTAATGTTGTGGATGCACGAACTTGAGATATAAAACTGGACTGCTCGTCTTCCATATCTCCCTTATAAAAAAAATGACCCCACCGTGCTTCGTGCCATTTGGTGCAAATAATTGCTTTGGCAACAATGAATTCACTAAGTTTTTATGATATTGGTGAAAGTGTATTTATGACTTTGACTGAATACTTTTCATTTTGACAAAAATTTATTTTTGATTTTGCTGTTTTATGGATTTTATCACATTTTATGTACGTTTTACTGAAAATTTCAAACAGGAATGTGAACTTTAAGGTTTTTTTTTGTGTTTTAAAAAATGTGATTCTTCATCGCAAGACGTGCAAATACCTCATTGGGTAAAGTGGAATTTATTTAATTGGTAAGTTATAAAGCATTCAATAATAATTATATAAAATTTTACCTTAGAATCAAATTGTAAATCTAAGGGTAACAAGTTTAATCTTATGGATATGATATATGATAATTATTAAATTCTATCAATATTTTAGTTTTCTAAGAGAAAAGAATCTTCAAATTCAAGAGCTGAAGCAAATTGGTCATGATCATAATTCTTTTATACATCAGATAAGTAACTCTGTTCAGAGCATATTTTTGGAAATTGTTTTATACAAGAAAATGAGCAAAAAGTTTGTATTGTGCTTCTTACAAATAAACTGCCTGAAAAAAACTACGGAGCACTGTTTGATGTAAACATCTTGAAGCAACTAAACTTGGACTTAATAACATACACTGGCTCTACAAAAAAAAGTCCTAAATTACGTGTGCATTAACCAACAACAATAACGTTTTACCATAAAGTTAATGTTCCGCTGACATATAAAGCTGGATATCGAAACTGGTATGCTGTTAAAATTTAAAATGATTATACGTTTAAAAACCAATATGCCATATTAAAATAGAAATAAATGATTGCATATAATATGAAATTTTTCAATATTATTAAGGATGTTTGGAAACTACATAAATTTTACTTTTATGTATTTGTTTTATCTATAAATAAAATAATAACCTTTTGTTTGAATATGTTATTAATTAATAAAACAAAAATTCTTGATTTTAGCCCAGATAGGAAATTTGTGTCATGAAAATCCTTTATCAAAGTAGTGAGAAGCTGCGATTGATTACCATTTCAAAAATTCAACTGTAGGAAAGGTCAATTCCAGATCCTTAGACAGTTAAGTAAATTGAAAGTTTGACCTAGTGTAAAAATTAAAAGTTGCTAGTAAATCTTTATGTATATATTTAGATTAAAAATGATGGTATTAATGTAAGAATTCTCTTGTATTTACAAGCTTCTTTATATTTAAAGTATCTTAATAAATATTGTTTTGTTTACAATTAAATATAAACTGCTTTAACACTATCCCCTTTAGAGTTTAATTTTTTTTTATATAAACGGTTTAGTACATAATGTTACTTTACTTCATTTAAATTAAAGCTCCGTTTTTATGAAGGAAATGTCAACATTATTATGAATGTTGTTAACCCTATATAAAAACCTAACATATCAGTTCCCTAAAAGCATCGAGGAGAAAATAATTTTAACAAAGACCTAATCGAAGCTATTTTTAAATAATGAAACTATCTTACTTTGCAATAGATTATGTGGACATTTCGATACCTTACATTAAACAATATACTATGTATATTAATTCATGATATAAAATTTTTAAAAATAAATGCCTTAATACTTTTTTTCATTAACTTCTTATACTATACGTCCGAAAAAGGATGTTTCTAAAACAGATATTTCAAAAAAAAAATTAGTCTCGATTTGTTTTTGGCGCATATTTCACATTTTAGCTATTTTATTAAATAACAGTTTTACTGTAAAAAATAAAATAAGTAAACAGTCATAGAAAAAGCATTTTCATTTATTTATAAGAACTGACATTTCATGCTTGTTATCTAAAAATAATAAAATTGTTACATATTTACGCTGTTCCAAAGAAGTTAAAAAAAATTTGCTTTATTGGAGTTGCTTTAAACAGAAAAATTATAATTTTGAGGAAACTAAAGGTAAAAATTCAAGTTAAATATTGTTTTACAGAAACAACTATCCTGGGCTGCGATTCTATAAGAGTAAAGGGAAAGAAAATGTCATAATAAGGATCTTCTATCTTTGTTCAGTCTGTATTAATACATAAGTATATCACTGTCCTAAATAAGATAAGGAAAGAGAATGTCAAAAAATATTCTTACAGAATCGGAGCTCTGGTCTTTTTTATTGAATATACTCGATTAACCTGTCAAGTAAAACAAGGAAGAGCGATTTATTGTTTTAGATATAGTATAGAAAGAGATAGTTATTGAATAAAGTTGTTAGTTAAAATAATAGAATTGACATTCATTCACGCCAATACCTCTATAAAAAACACCCTTTAGATTATTTTTGTAGTTTTGAGAAGAAAATAACGAGAAATGAAGTAGGCTTGCTGTTGAAAGACTTAAGTTTAATAAATTTTTTAGTTCAGGGTTTTCGGATGCTAAAAATTTCATTTTAAAAGAAAATCTTTTTTCTATTTGATCAGTTTTCGAATGTGTTGCATGTATGGTTCAAAATTAATCTTTTTAAATGAATAGTTCGCCAATATTTTAAGGAATGGACAACACAAACTTGCTACTTCAATGTCGTAATTCTATAGAGCTTCGGGCTACTAACTGATTTAAATGGAAATCTTCTTAGAATTTACAAATGTCGCACAATTAAGGTGTCCAGTTTAATTAATGCCACATCCTGTTAAAGACGAGGGTTTCTGCTTTAACTTGTTAGTTGGTTTTATCCCGCTGAGATACAATTAGGTTTAGAATTTTCGCAGAATGGTTAAAAATAGGGCACAGTTGGGTCTTAAGATGAATTTAAGTTTAAAGAACAGTTAAACAACTGGACTATGTTAGTGAATTAGATACAATTTCTATATTAAAAACATCGAAAAATTGCCGCGATTAAAAAAATGTTGAGAAACACTGTTCATAAACACATTTTATAGATTCTGAAAATTGTTTTTAATTAATAAAATATAAATTTATCTACTAAAAGCAGTTTTTGCAAATAAATAATGTAGAAAAACAAACTTGCTAAATTAATTTGTTTTGATGTGGATGTTTTATTCAACAGATTGTCAATATATTTAATATTTCAACGCGATAACACTGAAATATCATTTGTAGGTGTGGGTTATAGGAGTTTTTTTTGATACTTAATATTATCTTTTAAGAACGCAATAAGAAAAAAAATCACAATTATGATTCATTGATTGATTGATTAAGCGATTTGACTGCTGAATAACCTTGTAGCTTGTCAATGCGCATCATTCACTATTACATATATATATATATATATATATATATATATATATATATATATATATATATATATATATATATATATATATATATACTTAGTCGGTTTATAACGTCCTTCTACGTCTTCCGATTTCCAGTCGCCACTGATCCCGATCTTGCCAAAGATCGTTATCCAGTTGCCTTATCCTGATTTCTTCGTCAATTCCTCCTCTCCAACTTCTTCTTGGTCTTCCTGGTTTCCATCTTCCTCGTGGTTTCCATTCTAATATCTGCTTTGGGAGCCGTTCTTCAGGCATCCTTTGAACATGTCCATACCACGTAAGTTGTTTAATTTTAATGTCGTCCACTATGTCATGTGTAACTCCCATAATCTCCTTAATTCTTTCGTTAGTCACTCTATCCATCCTTGATTTACCTGCCGCACGTCTCCAGTAGTCCATTTCAGTAGCTCTTAGTTGACCCTCCGTCCTCTGTTTGATTTGCCACACTTCGCTGCAATATGTGATAATACTTTTTACTATCGTATTAAATATTCGATGTTTATTAGTTTTTGATACCTGCTGGTCCCATAGAATTCCGTTCATCATAGCTATAGCTCTCCTGCCTTGAGTGCTCCTTTCCTTTATTGCTTTATCCAGTGTACCATCATTTGTTATTTTTAACCCTAAGTATGTGTAACTCTCGCATTTTTTAATACATTGCCCATCCTCCAATTTAAGATCTTGCTGAATCCCTCCAATACACATGTATTCGGTCTTTTTTATGTTAACCTCCAGACCCCACTTGTTATATTCTTCGATTAACTTCCTTGCCATGTAGTTGAGGTCATCGTACTCATGAGCCACCACTATTTGGTCATCTGCGAAGCATAAGGTGTACAGCGTATTATCGTTTAATGGAATACCCATAGCACTACATTTCCTTTTCCATGGTTTAAGTACTTGTTCTAAATATATTTTAAACAATGTGGGTGATAGGCAACATCCCTGCTTAAGTCCTCGATTAACTTTAAATCCGTTCGACATTTGATTTTCCAATTTTACATGTGCATTACTATTTTCATAAAGGTTCTTGACAGCTTTAATAAGGGTCGCACTTATATTTGTTTTCTCGAGGGCTTGCCATAAGCGGTTTTGTGGTACACTGTCATAAGCTTTTTTAAGATCCACGTACAAAAGATGAACTTCCTGATTGTAAGCCAGCTTCTTTTCGATTACTTGGGTGATAGAAAACAGATGGTCCATAGTGGATCTTCCTGCTCTAAATCCGGCTTGTTCCTCGGCCTCCATGTCTTGGTATTCCAGTTCTATCTTTTCCTTTATTACTTTCCCATATATTCGGCTTAAGGTACTCGTAACGGCTATACCTCTGTAATTTTCACATTCATCCCTTCTTCCTTTTTTGTGTATGGCGGATATTAGTGAAGTTTTCCATTCGCTGGGTACCGTGCTTCCATTTAGGCATTTCTGAAATAAATTCGTCATCTGTTCATACAGCTTCCTAGTTCCGTATTTTATCAACTCTGCTGGGATATTACCGGGCCCTGGCGCTTTTCCGTTTTTCAGTGATTTGCATATCTTAATGACGTCGTTTAGGTATATTCTACATGGGGAAGCTATTACCTGTATGTGTTGTTGTTTTTCCTCCTTCTGAAATTCCACCCTATCTTCCTGGAGCAGAACGGAGAAATACTTATCCCATTGTTCGAGTGAGATTGGTGCAATTACATCTTTTTTCTTTTCCTGTCTCAGGGATTTTATAATTCTCCAGCTTTCCGTACTTCTCTGTCCCCCCAGAAACATGTTAATCTTGTTACATTTAGCCTCCCATGTTTCGTTCTTCTTTAGGACTATCTTTCTTCTAACTTTTGTTTGTAACTCTTTATATTTTATCTTGTCTTCGTTGGATTTTGTATTTAAATAGGTTTTGTATTTGTCCCTTTTGTCCCTAATGTCTTGTTCAATATCTTCATCCCACCAATACGGTTTTCCTCTCTGTTTCTGTCCCCTTTCTTGGTACCCCAGTGCTTCTGTTGCTGCTTCCTGAATGCAGGTCTTGATGTGCTGATACTGTTCTTCCGTATCTTCAAACTTTGAAGAAGATATATATATATATATATATATATATATATATATATATATATATTATATAGGAATTAATTTTGGGACAATCCAGATCTAATTGTTTTACAACCCGATAAATCAAACAAAACAGTTATTATGAAAAACTCGGATTAGGATGCAAAAATCATGCAATTACTCAATGACGCCAACATTTATAAAGAAGTTAAAGCTGATCCTACCAACTTATACCAAAATGTAGCAAAAGACTTAATTACAAACAACGCTTCACCACCACGTATATATGGGCGACCTAAATTACATAAACCCAGAACTCCACTTCGACCAATTGTATCTTGTATACAATCGCCTTTTAATGCACTCTCAAATTACCTCAAAAATATCTTAGCAAATGTCACTGGCCAAAATAATTTTTACATTACAGACTCATGGAGTTTTAAAGAAAAAATACAAAACGTTAAAATCCCAGAAAACCACGTGTTGATCTCATTAGACGTTGTATCTCTCTACACAAATATACCCATAAATGTGTCCTTAAACATAATCAGAAAAAAATGGTCAGAAATAAAGAAATACACTGATATACCAATAGATGATTTTCTTGAATCTGTAGAAATATGCCTAACTTCTACATACTTCAAATACAAAAATTTATTCTTTAAGCAAATTGAGGGTTGCGCGATGGGTGCATCCATATCGAGTGTTATTGCTCAATTAGTGTTAGAAGACCTAGAAACTGAGGTTATCAACAGCTTAAAATTCAAACTACCATTCTTTTACAGATACGTAGATGATTGCATAACAGCTATACCAAAAATCAAGATTCTTATATCTTAAACAAATTTAACAGCTATCATGAAAAATTACAATTCACCATAGAATTTGAAAATAATAATAACATAAACTTCCTAGATATGACGTTGCATCACAAAAATAATACAATACTAACTGAGTGGTACACAAAATCTACATGATCTGGTCGCTACGTCAACTACAATTCCCAACACCACATGGCCCAAAAAAAAATCAGTAATAATTGGAATAGCCGATAGAGCCATCATCCTTAGTAGTCCCGAATTTAAAAACAACTGTATCAAAGAAGTAAAATAAGTCCTTATGTCAAACTCTTACCCAAATAAACTAATTAATAAAATTTTTAAAGAAAGGCTAGAAAAACACAAACATGGAAACACTAAAACAGAAAATTTAGAAGACGATAAAACCAAAAAACAGTATCTTTCCTTGCCATACATGCCAAAACTTTCCGAAAACTTTCAAACTTTTTTAAGAAACATAATATAACCACTAGTCATAATTTACTTAAAAGCAATTTCAGCAAATTAAAAAGTGATATTCCAAAAAACAAAAAATCAAATGTTGTCTACCAAATACCCTGCAAGGATTGTCCATCGAATTACATCAGCCAAACTAGTCAGTATCTGCAAAATTGTCTAAATGGACATAAATATGACAAAAAAAATATTACAGCCCTAAAAAAACACGAAATGAAACACAAGCACACCTTTGATTATGAAAATACAACTGAATATATATATATATATATATATATATATATATATATATATATATATATATATAGTATAGGAATTAATTTTTCTTGAACCATCACTACATAGTATAAAACAAAGTCGCTTTCTCTGTCCCTATGTCCCTTTGTATGCTTAAATCTTTAAAACTACGCACCGGATTTTGATGCGGTTTTTTTCAATAGATAGAGTGATTCAAGAGGAAGGTTTATATGTATAATAACATCCATTAAATAGTGGAGAAATACTGTTATTTTTGAGGTTTCTAATGTGATGTCGTTAATTATCATATTTTTTTCCGCTTACATTGCAAACGCAGGCTGAACCCTACGAGATTTATCAAAATAATGTACTAATTATTTGTACACATTGAAAAGGTCTACAGAAAACTCCGCGATGGTATATGTCTATCTCTCATGGATATCTCACAATAACATTTTTTTGTCATTTACTTTTTACGACAAATAATGGCAAATTTTGAAGCGATTTTAACCAATACAGCATTAATCCTTATCCAATTAAATAGCTTAAATACATTGTTGATTTAATATAGATCTATATGGTCCTTTACAGCACAAGATTTAAATGAATATTTTCGAAGATATTACAGATTTAAAATTGCGGGAAGTAGCGCTTGCGGCGGTACTGGCCGACCGGGGTGGCGGCAGCGTGCCTATAAATAGCGCGTCGGAGGCCGATGTAATAATTGTTGTAAAAATAAAATAAATAGTCACAGTTTTTCTGTAGTGTATTTAGTATCAGCATTGCACCCGTGCGAAGCCGGGGCGGGTCGCTAGTTAAATATATTTTTAGTTGGTTATTTTCTTGGGAATATGGTTCATTTTATATTGAAACTACATATATAAAGTAGTCATACTTATTGTATATATATATTTTTATTTTTCAGGACGTTTCGATTCTTTCGAATCTTTTTCAACTGACGGTTTCGGCGAATGCTACAAAAATGTATATTTTTAATATTCTTATATATGGAATAGGAGATTAAAAACTTACCATTAAGAACAGAGATTTTTGTTTTAAACAAAAATTAATTACATCATAAACCAATTATAATCACTCACTCTTTTGTGTATTAACTTTTCAAAAGTATTTTTAACAGTCTAGTTAGAAGAATGGACACTACATTTTTAACCCTATAACTGCCTTGACTTGACTGAATGTGGAACCCAGATGGTGTATGTTTTAGGTACTTTAAGTGGCGTAAAAAGTTTGGGTCTTTTAATTGAAGTGATATCTTTCTGAAAAAATATCGTGATTCAATTTAGAAGAATTGAAAGCGGAGAATTATTTTTATTTATTGTTTTATTTATTTTAGAAATTCCCTTATATTGGTTTTATTTTAATATGTTGAAATAAATTTGATTTAGATTATTAATGTCTGTTTTATCGTTTTCGGCATTCGGATTTTATTTTCTTGCGATCATTTCGTAAAATTCTCGTTTTCCTTTGTTGGTTTCAGTTTTCAAGATTTTTGTATTTTCATAATCAAAGGTGTGCTTGTGTTTCATTTCGTGATTTTTAGGGGTGCAATATATTTTTTTTTATTATGTCCATTTAGAAAATTTTGCAGATACTGACAAGTTTAGCCGATATAATTCGATGTACAATCCTTGCAGGGTATTTGGTAGACAACTTTTAATTTTTTGTTTTTTGGAATATCACTTTTTAATTTGCAGAAATTGCTTTTAAGTAAATTATGGCCCTTATGACTAGTGGTTATATTATATTTCTTAAAAAAAGTTTGAAAGTTTTGGTATGTATGGCAAGGAAAAATATTGTTTTTTGATTTTATTGTCTTATAAATTTTCTGTTTTAGTGTTTCCATGTTTGTATTTTTCTAGCTTTTCTTAAAAATTTTATTAATTAGTTTATTTGGGTAAGAGTTTGACATAAGGACCTCTTTTGCTTTTTTGATACAGTTGTTTCTAAATTCGGGACTACTAAGGATGATGGCTCTATCGGCTATTCCAATTATTACTGATTTTTTTTGGGCCATGTGGTGTTGGGAATTGTAGTTGAGGTAGCGACCAGACTATGTAGATTTTGTGTACCACTCAGTTAAAAAAAATAATAATACTATACTAACTGACGTTTTAATCAACCCTGTATATTTTTTTAAGACCATTTTTATTTTACAATAACTTGTAATGCTTTAACTAAAAATCAATACAATTTAAAACATTTAACTTGAATAGGCAAGGCTGGCACGCCTTTATACAGGATGATATAGAAAAGTAGGGAAGCATCAAATATATTTTTACATTTTTTTACGGCGGTGCCAAATTTATGAAAAAAAAATCTATAACCTTTGAAAAAAAAATAGGGTAATTTTGTTGTATTTTACGACATAGTTATGACAATGATTATAAGTAACTAAACAAACAATAATCCAAAACAAATTCAATGAACTCCAGAAAATAACCCCCGTACCTGTATTTGCCATGGTCTTTGAATTTAAGATTAGGATTGGTTTATCTTTATGTATATTATGTCCTATCCGTTTTCCTATCTCGGGGAAAATAATTTACAAACCAAATTTCGAGATGCATCGAATCAGAAAAGAGCTCCATTGATAAGATCCCGGCACAGAAGTGAGTTTCATTCAAAATAAGGTGACCGTACCGGAAGATTACAGCATACACGGAAACAAGATAGCACCGGAATTTATTGAGTTTCAGTGTACAGAGCCGTGTTGTATGTAATGATTATTTTTATACAGTTTTTAAATATAAATGGTAAACTTGAACCTCATAATCCATATAAAAGATTATAAAATTAAGTTTAAAAAGAACAAATAAGGTTAGGGTAGGTATTAATAGTATTTTCCAGAAACCACAATCCCTAATTCACTGATATAGTCTAACTTTAAAACCGCTCTAAATTGACAGTAGAGGGCTTAAACTGACAGGGGTAATAACAATTCAAACAAGTTTTGAAACTTAAAAATATAAGGATAAAACAATAATTTTCTTGTATTTTTTAATCGTTAAAAATTGAATTTTTTGTTTATTTTCGTCAGTCAACTTTCCTTTAACGGATTTCAAGTCTTAATCTCTATAGGTTGATATTCCTTAATATTCCTATATAAGGGTTGATTTGTCGACATATACAATACGAATTAAAACAATATCATTAGCAAACCAAAACTGGCCGACTAGAAGGTCTAACTTACATGGCAACTAGATCGGATCTAAGTCTTAAACTTTCTTAGTGAATCTGGCTAATAGTGTTTATTTTAGTAATTTTTAGGTATATAAAATAAAATTAGCATAAAACTATCTAATGTATAAGATTTTTCACAGTAAAGAAGTTGGGATATTATATCAACAGTATATATATATATATATATATATATATATATATATATATATATATATATATAATAATAAAATAGAATAAAATATTGGAGAAGCGGACGTGAAAATTTGTCAATCTACATTATTCTCGTGTTAAAAAGTGCGGAGCACTCCAAAATATGAAAAAACTCCGGATCCGACAGATGGCGACAGCGCTATTTCGTCCTAATATGGGACTCGTCAGGCCACCGCATTCGGTATAAACCATCATCTCGCCTTTGCATCGTACAAAGCTGAATTTAAAATTAAAAACAGCAAACAAGACGACAAAGGCGACATCTCGATGGTCCACTTGATAATACAAGAACCACACAGATTAACAAAGTTTGTAAAAGAACCGTCATATGGTGGTGCGACGGTGAATTAAAACAGAAATATGTAAAATCGAGTACACGAAACGCGCTGCCCAAAGGATAGGGATCGCATTTTTCGGTACTGGCAAGCAATGCTACCGCTTATTTTAGCAATCAAAGCCACGTGCCGCACCAAACGATCCCACCGTGAGAGCATCGTTTAGCGTGTTTCAAAGCCAAACGTAAATAAATAAGTAGATAAGTTTTTGTCCGTGTAATTTAAAATAAAATAGAATAAAATATTGGCGAAGCGGACGTGAAAATTTGTCAATCTACATGATTCTCGTGTTTTGGTGCGGCAGGTGGCTTTGGCTGCTAAACTAAGCGGTAGGCTTGCTTGCCAGTACCGAAAAATGCTACCCCTATCCTTTGGGCAGCGCGTTTCGTGTACTCGATTTTACATATTTCTGTTTTAATTCACCGTCGCACCACCATATGACGATTCTTTTACAAACTTTGTTAATCTGTGTGGTTCTTGTATTATCAAGTGGACCATCGAGATGTCGCCTTTGTCGTCTTGTTTGCTGTTTTTTAATTTTAAATTCAGCTTTATACGATGCAAAGGCGAGATGCTGGTTTGTACCGAATGCGGTGGCCTGACGAGTCCCATATTAGGGCGAAACAACGCTGTCGCCATCTGTCGGACCCGGAGTTTTTCCATATTTTGGAGTGCTCCGCACTTTTAACACGAAAATCATGTAGATTGACAAATTTTCACGTCCGCTTCGCTAATATTTTATTCTATTTTATTTTAAATTACACGGACGTTAAACAGTATTTTAAAAAGTAAAAACAAAGATATGAAGTACCAAAAATGCAGATAAAGGTAATGATAGAAATTAAAAAAGATAAAATAACTGTTAACGACAGAACGGATATAGGAAGTTTGAGCCACATTTACACCAGCCTAATTTAAACAAAAATAATAAGTATTCGATCCTGTTAATAAACATCAAAAATTGAATGTCCTCTTAAACATAAAATTAAATATATGGGTTCCTTCGTTTTTTTGGTAAAATTTAAAAAATAAAACACACTCAAATTCCATATATCCTTAGTATCTAAATAGACAATGTAAAAGGTGCATTTCATTAATAATAAATGAACAAAATGTCAAGTTATATACTAGTAAAATTAAATACTTTTTAAAAAATTTGAATAGTGTTTTAAAGTGTTATTAAGGTAAATAAATAAAAACAAAAAATTTTGAAAATGCCTTAAATAAAGGGCAAATTGTTTTGTATTTTTTGTTAAAGAAAGAATCTAACCCAAGAAGATACAAAATAAAAAAGAAAGTACACACACAAATATATATATATATATATATATATATATATATATATATATATATATATATATATATATATATATATATATATATATATATATATATATATATCCAATGTGTGTGGAGCTCGTGTCAGGACTGTAAGACAGATGACTTTTCGGTGAAATCGCATCCACCATGTTATATATTACATTGTTCGAGTATAAATAGAATTGATTAAGAATTTGTTCATGTCAGGCCTACTGCTTGGGCCTTATATTTTACTTAATTCACACCTGTATACAAATACCGTCCCAGGATTAAATTTTTGACATTTAATAGGTGAAAAAAATTTTAATATTAATTTAATATTTAATAAAAATATTATTTGTAGAAAATAAACCTTAATGTTATTACAGTCATTTTTTGAAAATGTTTTAAATAAAGAATAAAATGTCAAAAGAATTGTAAACATATTTTATTGTGAACCTAATCGAAAAAAAATAAAAATAAATACAAAAGTTCAAGAAAGCAACTTCATATTTATCTGATACGAAATTTTGGAATCGAACTTTCTTATAAATAACCTAAAATACATTTTTTTCCAAATTTTAGAAGAAATGCTTATATTGAAAACAAGAAAACTTATTCCTGTACTGTTCTTAAACCCCTAATTTCATATGTATATTATGTATTTCCAGATAAGAGATCTATTGCTCCATATCCCTAAATCTTCTAGTGCTGAAAATTCAATGCCTTTTTAAAATAACAGCGCGGATTCTGTGGAACGGTAATGTATATTTTCTTGTTTGTGAAATATAGGTAATGTGGAACGATGGAAAAGCTGGGAAAAGAACGACTTAGCAAAAAAAAATAAAAGAGCTTTTTGAGAAATAAGATAGAAAACAGCACCTTAATTAATTGAAAGTTATATGGGATTTAATTTACCCTGATTTTTGGAACAGTTCAGATGCTTTAATATTATTAGGTTTGCAATAAAGTAATTTCGGTTTTGTAGTGTGAAATAAAACGCTTTTTTTATGCAAATAATAAACTTTAATCAGTTATATATTTTTCATTTTGTTCAGTGATTTTTCACCATCTTTCTTGCAGCCGAGTTCATAGAAATTTTGGTTCTGATCAGCAAAAAATTGAATCAAGTGCGATTTGAGGTCACCATCTTTTGTGTAAGTTTTACCGTTCTAAGATATTTGCAAAATTCGAAGTAAATGGTAATCACATGGTGCCAGGTCAGGGCTGCATGGAAGATGTGATATTATTTCCCAACCAAGCTCCAATAATTTCCAATAGAACTTAAAAATAATGTCCTTCACTCGATTCTAAATTTTATTATTCCATGGAAAATAGACTTTCGTCATGAACAAAAATGTAACATTAGTTTTTTTGCTGAAATATATTTATTTCGGCATCCTATAAAACATATCCCGATGGTAACTCTGAAAGACCTGTGCAGAAAAAATGGCGGACCAAAAATGGTCACAATTTTCGGTTTTTTGAGTTTATCCCGAAAAATAAAAGTTGTATCGAAATATATTTCAAATAAAAGTTGTAGAGAATTAAAAAACCTATCGATTCATATATATAAGTTATAGGTGGCGCCACTAGTTATCGAGATATATTTTTTTAACAAAATTTATGGTTTTTATTTAAAAAAAAAGATATATTAATTTGTTTATTAACAAAATTAATACAAAAAATTATAAGAAAAACATTCAAATGCTCAATTATATATTACATATTGCACTGTTTTTTTTCCTTTATATTATTATTACCTAATAGTTTCTTAACAAAATTGCCTATACAAATTTTCGTAAAAATTTTGTTAATAAACTATTAGGTAATAATAATATAAAGGATAAAAACAGTATAATATGTAATATATAACTGAATATTTGTATAATTTTTTCTATAATTTTTTGCAAAAATTTTGTTAATGAACTGTTAGATAATAATAATATAAAGGAAAAAGCAGTAGAATATGTAATATATAATTGAATATGTGTATGATTTTCTGTATAAATTTTGGTAAAAACTTTGTTAATAAACAAATTACCAATTAATATGACTAAACAAATTGTTACGATTATATAAGTTAATAAAACAACATCAATATTATAAATATTACTTGTGGTGTATAGGTTTCCTTGAACCGCCAATGAATAATGCGCCTGAACTATGACAACTCGCCGACAGCGGCCTGCAGCAGCTATTTTCGATTAGATTCGGCCCAATTTTCGAAAGTTCACAAATCGTATACAAGTGTATTTCTTGTATCCAAAAAATTCACAGGTAAAATATAAGTATTAAAAAACATCTTCTGCAAATTTGAGCCCTTAATATTCATTTTCCACGCCATTATGAATTTTTGAAAAAAAAACTTTTTTTTCAGCCAAAATTAATTTTTTTTTTGAGATTGGAAATAATACATCTAAATGCAATGCACGCATTAAAAAAATTTTATCTCCATCCGGTGTAAAGTTATCGCAATTTTTTTGGCGCAAAATTTGGTTTTTGCCAAATTTCTCGGCCCATGATTGAAAAAAAAATATATATTTTTTTAATAGATCTTCAAAATATAAAACAATTTCTATTAAAATGGAGTATCGCATCTTAATTAGGAAAACGGAAAATTGAGGTTGAATTTTCAACTTTGACATCGAATTCCTCGGAAAATAAAAAACTCACGGATTCCGGGTTTGACATACTTTCTTAGAATGAAAATACCTCTATTTATGTTAAATTTTAAATTGATAATTTATTAATAAATGTCTTTTTTAAAAAAAAAAAACAAAACCGTAAATTTTGTTGAAAAAAAATATCTTGATATCTAGTGGCGCCACCTATAACCTGTATTATATGAATCGATAGGTTTTTTAATGTTTTACAACTTTTGTTTGAAACATTTTTCGATACAACTTTTACTTTTCGAGATAAACTCAAAAAACCGAAAATCGTGACCATTTTTGGTCCACCATTGTTTTTGCCCAGGTCTTTCAGAATTACCATCGAGATATGATTTGTAAGATGCCGAAATGAACACATTTTATCAAAAAAAAAAACAATTTTACATTTTTGTTAACAAAACAGCTTTTTTTGACCTAATTTCCATATTGTGTAAGAATGAAGTTCAAATTAATAACCTCAAAGCATTATAATAAGTCCTTCAAAGCAATTACAACGCCCTCTATGTGTGAGAATCAAAAATACTATTTTCGTAGCAGTATATTCTAATGAAATGTGTACTTTTGGGAGAGATACTTAAAAAGTTTTTCCTTAACAACGAGAAATTTGATTTGATGTTTTAATCGTTTTGTGTTATTCAACAAGAATAACTCCTCCTTATTTCCATATTGTAAACATGTCTTTTACAAACATTTTAGTGAAATACACTTTTCATGACTTTTTAAGCAATAAAGGGCAAAAAATTTGATTTATGAAGACTTTTGTAAATTATTGCAGACTAGCGACCCGCCCCGGCTTCGCACGGGTGCAATGCTGATACTAAATACACTACAGAAAAACTGTGACTATTTATTTTATTTTTACAACAATTATTACATCGGCCTCCGACGCGCTATTTATAGGCACGCTGCCGCCGCCCCGGTCGGCCAGTACCGCCGCAAGCGCTACTTCCCGCAATTTTAAATCTGTAATATCTTCGAAAATATTCATTTAAATCTTGTGCTGTAAAGGACCATATAGATCTATATTAAATCAACAATGTATTTAAGCTATTTAATTGGATAAGGATTAATGCTGTATTGGTTAAAATCGCTTCAAAATTTGCCATTATTTGTCGTAAAAAGTAAATAACAAAAAAATGTTATTGTGGGATATCCATGAGAGATAGACATATACCATCGCGGAGTTTTCTGTAGACCTTTTCAATGTGTACAAATAATTAGTACATTATTTTGATAAATCTCGTAGGGTTCAGCCTGCGTTTGCAATGTAAGCGGAAAAAAATATGATAATTAACGACATCACATTAGAAACCTCAAAAATAACAGTATTTCTCCACTATTTAATGGATGTTATTATACATATAAACCTTCCTCTTGAATCACTCTATCTATTGAAAAAAACCGCATCAAAATCCGGTGCGTAGTTTTAAAGATTTAAGCATACAAAAGGACATAGGGACAGAGAAAGCGACTTTTATACTATGTAGTGATTATAATACTTAGATATGTCATTACTGTCAAGTTTTTTTTCAAACATGGACATTGGCACTTTGAAGAAGAACATCACATCATCTAAGTAGCTATTGCTACAAGCTCTAATAGTCTTCATCTGTACTGATGAGATCTGTAGATGATAGAAATCTGTTTGCAAGAGAACCAGGCGTGAGCCCGTTTTTATACTTGAATTCAAAAATGTTATCCAAACTGATTTAAGGTTGTATTCAAGTTTTCAATAGTAGAATAATGTAACTACCTGTATAATTGAAAAGTAATTTATAAACTGTATCAAATCGCAAAGAAAGAAGCGTGCGATGTAAACATCATTATCCTTAAAACCAAAAAGGATTCTAGATAACAATTAAGGTATCTAGTCGAATCAAAGATAATTCAGGGATTTCTCTGCTAAGCTTGGCCCTTGCTACGAAGAGGGTTTCAATCAGATTTAATTTAATTTATTTCCCAGAAAGTCAATACCGATGAACGGTAATAAATGTACACCGATGAAAATATTCGCTCGAATTTAACACTGTGGAAGACTAAAAAATAGACACTTTAAACAAATAAGTGAGTAATTAAATCAAAGGTAGATATTTGTTTTAAGAAATTATGTTTTGGAACAAGTTAGAGCCAGAGATAATTTTGAATAATTGGTAATCTGGTTCGATGAATATTATTAACAAGTGCTGGTATTTTTATCAGATACAATACCAGACGTTGAACGGTGAAAAATCGTTATATTATTTATGAAAGGAAGCAGCAACGGCGTTTCGGATTTGGTTACCCCTGGTTTTATCTTAGGAATACAGATTAGGCAGAATTTATGACATGGAACTCACAATAAACAGTTCCCTTGGCGATGATACTCGTATATATTTCCAGCAAGACGATACATTGAGTCACAACCCATAGTGAGACCTTTTTTGATAACTAATTTTCCTCAACGGGCCTTTTAGTTGGCCCCCCAACTATATTTATTCTCCTGAGGCTTTTTACGAAACATGACATCGTCTCTATCTGTACATCTATACATATAAATAAAAGTGTCTGCAAGTCTAACCTTCGAAACGGCTAAACCTATTTCAATAAAACTTTACAAAAGGAACAGGAAGTTCTCAGGAGTAATATAAATTAATTTTTTCTGTTTATCTTTGAGTCTGTATGAGCTAATCTTCGAAACAGCCTAACCTGCTTTTTTTCTGTTTGTCTCTATGTCTGTCTGTAGGCGCTAATTTTCGTAACGACTACACCAATTTCAATGAAACTTCATAGACATGAAGAGGAGCTTGTCAGCAGTGATATAGGCTGCATTTTTTCTGTCTGTTTGTCTGTCTGTACAGGCAGATCTTCGAAAGAACAAAACCAATTTCGATGAAACTTTACAGACATGAAGAAAACGTTGTCGAGAGTGATATAGGATGCATTTTTCTGTTTATCTGTCTGTCTGTGTGTAAGGGCTAATCTTAGAAACGGCTGAACCGATTTTAGTGAAACTTTAAAGATATCAAAAGGAGGTAGTCAAAAGGGATATATGCTGCTTTAAAAAAATACGGATTTTTATTTCACGCAAACGAATCCGCGGGTAAAAGTCTATATATAATAGAGATACCCTGCAAAAGTGTCGAAAAATGCTCATCTTGTACATATTCATAATTTTTTAATATATGATATACTAGCGACCCGCCCCGGCTTCGCACGGGTGCAATGCTGATACTAAATACACTACAGAAAAACTGTGACTATTTATTTTATTTTTACAACAATTATTACATCGGCCTCCGACGCGCTATTTATAGGCACGCTGCCGCCGCCCCGGTCGGCCAGTACCGCTGCAAGCGCTACTTCCCGCAATTTTAAATCTGTAATATCTTCGAAAATATTCATTTAAATCTTGTGCTGTAAAGGACCATATAGATCTATATTAAATCAACAATGTATTTAAGCTATTTAATTGGATAAGGATTAATGCTGTATTGGTTAAAATCGCTTCAAAATTTGCCATTATTTGTCGTAAAAAGTAAATGACAAAAAAATGTTATTGTGGGATATCCATGAGAGATAGACATATACCATCGCAGAGTTTTCTGTAGACCTTTTCAATGTGTACAAATAATTAGTACATTATTTTGATAAATCTCGTAGGGTTCAGCCTGCGTTTGCAATGTAAGCGGAAAAAAATATGATAATTAACGACATCACATTAGAAACCTCAAAAATAACAGTATTTCTCCACTATTTAATGGATGTTATTATACATATAAACCTTCCTCTTGAATCACTCTATCTATTGAAAAAAACCGCATCAAAATCCGGTGCGTAGTTTTAAAGATTTAAGCATACAAAGGGACATAGGGACAGAGAAAGCGACTTTGTTTTATACTATGTAGTGATATATTTTTTTAAGAAAACTAAATCTAACAAAAAATCTACTTATTAAAATATTTTCTTACTTTATTTTTAACGTAATTTGCTTTTAAAAGATTTTTCAAAGTAATTCTCCTTTACTTCATAATTATTTTAAAATATATTAAATTTTTAATAGGGTGTTCCTACGTTTCATCGACAAATACGTCTTTGTCACGTTATTTATATTAAATCTAATATTTTCAATAGAATGCGTAATATATCCTTTTTCTGTCACATTTTTGCACTACTAAAAGACTATCAAAAGGTATTTGACAAAGTTCAGCATAATAAAGTGATGGAAGTCTTGCGAAATCGTGGAAATGACGATAAAGACTTGTGCGTAATCGGAAACCTACCACGAGAAAACAGAGTAGGTGAAAATTCTTCAGGAGATGTACATTTCCACATCTCATATTCAATCTGTACTCGGAGGCGATTTTCCGAGAAGCTCTAGAACACATGGAAACTGGAACTTTATTAAATGAGGAACGAGTAAACAATTTCATGTATGCCGATGACACCTTCATTTTTTCCGACCACGCTTAACTTTTAAAGAATTAAATTGCCGAAATTAGTAGAAAATATGGCTTGGTAATTAACACCAATAAAGAAAGGTCATGATAATCAGCAAGGAAAGCAATGAAGGGGCACATTTTATCATCGATGAGAAAGCAGTAGAACGAGTGTCAACAAACATATATCTTAGCACAATTCCTATGGAATAAAAGCAAGAATGCTGTATATTATCCACTTTATTGTATGGAGAGATTTGGACTTTGATTGAGGCAACAGCATTCGAGTTTTGGACTTATAGAAGAATTCTTAAAATATCATGGAAACAGAAATAATGTACACAGCAAAGAAATGAAAATTAGAGTATTTGGGACCCGTCACGAGTATGAGTTGCTGAAAAGCATCCTGCAGGGAAAAGTGCAGGGTAAGAGAGGCGTCGGAAGAAGACAAATATCCTGCCTAAAGAATTTGAGGATCTAGCTTGTAACATCCACCACAGGACTCTTCAGGGTACCTATTCTCGTTCTTGAGAGAACGATCATCTTGATGGAAAGTGGGCGTGGTTCTCACGAAAAAGTATGAAACCGTATTCTCTTAATTTTAAGCGATGATCAAATCCATCAAATCTTGAGAGAACTCGTTCCACTAGTCCGGACCAAGAGAACGGCGAGATTTTGAGAGAACGATACTGTCATTCCCATCATTATGCGGTATTTTTAGGTTATAAAAGTTCAAGAAAATTTATGATTGTTTTGAAAATATTGTAAATTTTATAAAATATTTTTCCTCGCAAATATACATATATAAAATGGGTTTTGAGGAAGTAATTTTGAACCACGATGGACCTGAGGATGTCAGATTAACGGAAAAGCAAATGGCAAATTATAATCGTCGATTTCTACCACGGTTGCGTCGATTTGGAGATTTAAATGATTCAGAATTCACGAAGCTGTTTAGGTAAGTATCTATTATATAAGTATTTGTGGGACTTGGCGGACTCTACTTCCTTTAACTTATTTTACTGGCTTGGTAAAGATCGAAGAAGATATCTTGTACTAAAAATAACCCAATTTATAGAATCCTCAGGGCTTAAAAGGAGGAAACATCATCTTTGCCAAAAGTCATGGTAATGTTTGGTAACTATAAATTTAGCATATGCAAGAGTAGCAAGTCATTAATGATTTTTTTACTTAGTTGGATTATACATATTTGTAATATATTACCTGCTTTAGTTACTCTTAAAAAATTTGGAGAATGTTAAGCTAATATTAATTTTTCTTTTTAGATTTAAGTACCCATATTAACATAATTTTATTAAAATATAAATATTTGTAGATTCTTGGATTTTTTGTGACTAGCAGCTACCACAAAATTACTGGGTTGAATATATTTCTGGAGTGAGTCGCCCAAGTGTCAGTTGGAGTATTGTAGAAGAAAAACCGAGATGCTTCAAATAGAGACGATGCTATTTCAGAGTGGATCTAATTGCTACAAAATTTAAATGAATTATGAGCTTGTCCAATTGGGTAATTTTCTATTAAATTGTAAATTATATACAGCTAGCAGTAATACGTATTTTGTAAACTTAAAATTTAAATGCAGTTTTTTTTTTTTAAAGAATTAAAATTGGTGTTAAATAGGTAATATATAAGATAATTTTGAAATATACAAAATTTTTATAATGTTTTAGGTTTTATACTAAACATAATTTCCCTGGTATTTTAGGGTACATTGACGGCACTCATGTTGTAATTACAAGATCAGTAACAGATGACCTAGAATTTGTGATGAGACTTTATAAATCATGAATATAAATGCTAAATTTCTTGGTAGTACCCATGATTCTTATATTTGGAATGAATCGAACATTTTAAATATAATGGAAATGATCTATAGAAGAAACCCAGATTCATTTTTCCTCATTGGAGATTCAGGTAAATTAATTGTACAGTAAAGTGATAATTTGTTATTAATTTAGAATATGTTTAAATATATAAAGGAAAGTGAGCCAAGTTTAATTTTTTCAGGATTTCTTTTAAGGTCATAGCTTTTGGAAGATATTTCACAACTGGGGACACCAGAGGAAAGATTTAATAGATATCTGTTCATTATGGAGTACCGTTGAAAGATGTGGTGTCTTGAAGAATAAATTTAGATGTTTTTCAAAAGATAGATAGATAATAATTTTTTAATATGGGAATATATATATTTCATGTATGCAGAATGTATTTTATTTCGTTTTGTTTTTTTTACTTTGTATATTCATTCCCTGATATTTATGGGTAGTATAAAAAATAACATTTTTACAAAAATAAGGGAAATCTTTCTTTTTCCAACCCAGTAGAAAATAAACTAAATTTGTATTTTAGGAAATGAAAATGTTAATTTTATTTCGCATGATCTTTGTAGGTGATACTAATTTTACGCATAACGGCTATTTTACCAGTAAAATATTTCGATTTGTTTTTTTACATATTTATTTTTACTTTATAAAACTCCCTTTCTAATTCTTTTCTCTCATTAAGAATATTAAATAGGTTAAAAATATTAATTATATTAATTTTAAATTCGAACATTTGCTTGCTAAGTAGGGTTATGTCCATATTCACATTCTTTTTTACGGTTAAATGCACAATTTATATGATTACATATACTATTGAGGCTTGGCAACATAGCTTACTAGATTTTGTTTCCGATCTCCCATCACATCCTACGAGAATACGGTAATACACGATCGAGAGAATAACCGTAGGATGGGATTGTCCCTATTCTCTCAAGAGAATGATCACTTCCTATGAAGAACCAAAATAGCTACCCAGAGCAGTAACAAATAAAACTTTCATTGTCAGAATGATTGTCACTATTCGGTAACGGATAGGAGCCAGATGAAAAAGAATTAAGTTGCAACAAATTTGAGGCAGCAGATAAAAATCATCACGCCCAGAGATTACTCTCACATGCGCAGTGAGTTCGTTCTATTTTTTCCTCTACTCTTCGTACTATTACATCAATCTAGTTTCTACACCAAAACAAAATGTACGCATCCACTTTAGCATTTAAAGGTTGGAAGTACTGCAGGTCTGGAATATATTACTTGGTTTATTTATAAAAATATCTTTACGATACGTGCCTATTTCTAAACGAAACGTTCGATCTAACATCGGGGCTATTAGTGAGGTTTATGAATAAAACAACAATAGTAGTAAATCAGTCTATTATCGCCTGTTGTTCGTGCAATATTAACAACCGGTAATTATTTCGACTTTTTGTATTTTAGTATTATGTTTACACGATATAGAAACGCAAAGAATAGAAGTTTTATAGTTCTTGGTATTTTTTTGCGAGCTATTTTTTAGCAATTTTAAATTATTAATTTTTGGAGTACTTTCTACGAAAAGCTATACAATTATGTTTTTTAAATTATAAAATAAAATATAGTTATCGTTTTTCTCCTCCACGCCGTTTGTCTAAAATCGGATATAGTGCAGAAAACATTGATATTATGCGTACACTAAAAAAGCAGGATCGTCATGTGACATAGCATAGATATTCTTGGGGATTAGAAACACCAGAGTATATAATATGCTCGCTTTGGTTCCCGCGCTATTCAATAATCGCTAAAGTAAAGCGTCGTATCAATTGATGCAAGAAAATGCTCAAAAACATTTATAAGATCGTAACAAGTAACAAGTTGTGGATTTATGCTTGTGAGCTCAAAAGTAAACGGTAATAAAGAGTGTTTTTTATAGAGGTATAGAACTTTTAAATGGAATAAAACAAAGATGAATTTTTTAAATTGACATGAAATTTACTTTATTCGAAAGATAATCTTCTGGCATTATAATTTAAATATGACTTCTGGCATATGACCGCCACGGCTGACTCGGACGTAGTCTAATCTGGAGGTCCAATTTTCGATGACTTTTTCCAACATTTGTGGCTATATATCGGCAATAACGCGGCGAATGTTGTCCTCCAAGTGATCAATCGTTTCGGGCTTATCGGCGTAGACTAGCGACTTCACATATCCCCACAGAAAATAGTCTAGCGGCGTTAAGTCGCACGATCTTGGAGGCCAATTCACGGGTACGAAACGTGAAACTATGCGGTTACCAAACGTTTCCTTCAATAAATCAATTGTGGCACGAGCTGTGTGACATGTTGCGCCGTCTTGTTCAAACCACAGCTCCTGTACATCATGGTTGTTCAATTGATGAACGAAAAAGTCAGTAATCATGGCTCTATAGCGGTCACCATTGACTGTAACGTTCTGACCAGCATCGTTTTTAAAGAAGTACGGACCAATGATTCCACCAGCCCATAAAGCACACCAAACAGTCAGTTTTTCTGGATGTAACGGTGTCTCAACATTCACTTGAGGATTATCATCACTCCAAATACGCCAGTTTTGTTTATTGATGTATCCATTCAAACAAAAGTGAGCTTCATCGCTAAACAAAATTCGCTTATGAAAATCGGGATCAACGGCAATCTTGTTTTGGGCCCATTCACCGAATCTACGCCTTGCGAGGTGATCGTGTGGCTTCAATTCTTGCACGAGTTGGATTTTGTAAGCACGCAAACCAAGATCTTTCCGCAAAATCTTCCATAAAGTGAATGGACACATATCCAATTCCTGTGCACGATGGCGGATAGACTGATTCGGGTCTTCCTCTACGCTACGCTCTACAGCAGCAACGACTTCTTCTGTACGCACTGTACGACGTCTCTGTGGATGCGTATTATCATTTAGAGTAAACGTGGTGCGAAAACGTTCCATAGTTAATCGAATTAATTGCTCTGATGGACGATTATGTTGACCGTAAAATGGACGTAGTGCGCGATACGTATTTCGAACAGAACCATGATTTTCAAAATAAATTTGCACAATTTGGAAGCGTTGTTCAGGCGTCAGTCTATTCATGTTGAAATGCCAAACCAAACTAAACATAAATCACTAGACAGCTGACAAAATGGCCGCCAGTTAAAAAGTGTTACCAACTTAAAGTTGCATACCTCTATAAAAAAACACTCTTTATAGGATAAAAATCACAATACAATATTTAAAATTGGACTTGGAAATCCATTTAGAGAGCTCTAGCATGAAGAAAGCCGTAATTTCGATTAGGGATACTGGCGTGGTGATAATCAATAATAAAAATGATATATTTTAATATGCTTTGCACTTTAAAAATTACCATAACTAGGGACTCAAGAGGCGAGAACTAATAAATCTCCCTTACCGTGCTCAAAATGAATAGACTGTTATTTGCAAGCAGCATTACTCCGACGTGTAACTTACGAAAATAAACTGTCATCGTAGCCGTTCCAAGACCAGTTACAATCCAATTTTCTGCAATAATCCGGCTATGCCGAAAATTACTTCTATTACTCCTAAACTAGAAACCAACTGTTCGTGTGCGGTTTTCGCGGTTGGCATATGCTAATTGGAGGCTTTAAATTTGGTTACGCCGCCATTGCAATCGTCCATATGCAGCAGCTAACCATAACCTCATTCATGCGTGAGATTAATTCAAAATTCGTACAGTTATGCGTAGTGTAATTCCAGTGACGGTACATAAAATATTGATATATATATATATATATATATATATATATATATATATATATATATATATATATATATATATATATATATATATATATATAAATAGGATAAAATATTGGCGAAGCGGACGTGAAAATTTGTCAATCTACATGATTCTCGTATTAAAAAGTGCGGAACACTCCAAAGTATGGAATAACTCCGGGTCCGACAGATGGCGACAGCGCTGTTTCGTCCTAATATGGGACTCGTTAGGCCACCGCAGTCAGTACAAACCATCATCTCGCTTTTGCATCGTATAAGCCATCCTTATAATCAAAATACGGCAAATAAGACGACAAAGGCGACATCTCGATGGTCCGACTGCGGTGGCCTGACGAGTCCCATATTAGGACGAAACAGCGCTGTCGCCATCTGTCGGACCCGGAGTTATTCCATACTTTGGAGTGCTCCGCACTTTTTAATACGAGAATCATGTAGATTGACAAATTTTCACGTCCGCTTCGCCAATATTTTATCCTATTTTATTTAAATTACACGGACAAAAACTTATCTACATATTTATATATATATATATATATATATATATATATATATATATATATATATATATATATATATATATATATATATATAGAGTCGACCGCGCAACGTGTCTGTTAAAAAAAATGTTTATTTTTCATAATTATTATAATTAAATTGTTTGTTTTCTAATGGCTAGTGGCTTTATAAATAAAAATTATTGACAGCACATATACATTACTAAATTACTATCAGGCAAGTCAAAAATTTCTAAAACGTACACAATAGATAAATACCTTTTAAATCTCCAGAAATTTTTGTTTATATCCACGTTTTATATTTCCTAGTTCCTTTTTTAATAAAGAAAAATTTACAAATCCTTTCTCTTTGCCAATTATTTAAATATTTTTCACAGCTGCTTGCTTATTGACATAATTTATTTACTGATAACTCTATGTTTCTTCCTTTTACTTTTTTGAAAAAAATTTAATGAATGAGACTAGCAATGTTTTCTTTAACACAGTTTAATCTGCACCGTATTTCTTTTACTTTATTTATGAAATAACAGAAGACAAATTTTTAGGTCAAGGTCCACTATAACCGATCAATAATCACTCCTTCTTTTACTTTTCAAAACATCAACTGAAAATATTGAGGTTATGTTAATTTTTTACGAACCAGACTAGTGATGTTAACCGTACAAATGATGGACCTGTTTCACGTAATACAAATTTTTGTTTTAATTTTTTTCTGATTGATCTATCTGAATAGGACGGATTCTAAGAAGAAACAATATCCAAACAGCTTACAAACCTCATCAAACCATAAGATCGACACTTAAAAACCCCAAGGACAAAATTAAGTTAGAGAATCCAGAGGTCTACAGTATATCCTGCGGGTCCTGTCACAAATCATATATAGGACAGACAAACAGAAGAATATCAGCTAGACTCGAAGAACACAAGCTATCTACTAAGAACAAACAAACCACGTCGGCACTATTTCAACACCACATCCAAACAGGACATAAAGTTGATTTTGAGTCATGCAAAGAAATAGCCAATGTTAGTAACCTCAGAACAAGACTTGTTCGCGAAGCAATAGAAATCGAAAAAAGAGGCGAACTAATCATCAAACGAACAGAACACACCACATCCACATCGGTAAAACAAGTACAACCGGCAACGTCGGCAAGCACACGCGGCACGAAGGAGGAGTCACCACTGAACAATCTTCGGTACAACCTATGATCACGAACGATTACGAAAAATATAAAAAGCCTGCGCAATCTAAGGAACCTCAGTTCACTTTCCAAACTTCGATCAGTAAGCATTGAAAATGCCAAGTGCGACCTTGGCGAAACGTCTGCAAGATCCTTCAACAGGAAACAATGACGAACAGATGAACTTCATGATAAACAATAAAGCACATTTATCCATCCGTGACACACTTCAAACAAACATATATATATATATATATATATATATATATATATATATATATATATATATATATATATATATATATATATATATATATATATAAATATGTAGATAAGTTTTTGTCCGTGCAATAAAATAAAATAGAATAAAATATTGGCGAAGCGGACGCGAAAATTTGTCAATCTACATGATTCTCGTATTAAAAAGTACGAAGCACTCCAAAATATGGAAAAACTCCGGGTCCGACAGATGGCGACAGCGCTGTTTCGTCCTAATATGGGACTCGTCAGGCCACCGCAGTCGGTACAAACCATCATCTCGCCTTTGCATCGTATAAAGCTGAATTTATAATCAAAACACAGCAAATAAGACGACAAAGGCGACATCTCGATGGTCCACTTGATAATACAAGAACCACACAGATTAACAAAGTTTGTAAAAGAACCGTCATATGGTGGCGCGACGGTGAATTAAAACAGAAATATGTAAAATAGAGTACACGAAACGCGCTGCCCAAAAGATAGGGGTCGCATTTTTCTGTACTGGCAAGCAAGCCTACCGCTATTTATATATATATATATATATATATATATATATATATATATATATATATATATATATATATATATATATATATATATATATATATTTATGGGGCTTTCACAGATTCCTCCATGTGAGATGCAATGGCAGTGGATATATCCACATTATGCCGTTGTAGTCCTGAATCACATTCAGCAAACGTACAACTATATGCAACTTCGTGTATAAATAAAGTAAAATGCGAACAGTAAATACAAACTTCATTTCATCATATCCTTTTCGGAAAGGGGGGACTATGGGGGTAATTGTTAATTTTGAATAAGCGCTAAAATTGATCCCAAGCACAAAGTCAAGATCGCAACTTACATCAAATGAAAATTGGAAATAAATTGTTCTTTCTACAGTTATAGTTGCGTCATAAGTATTCGATATCATAAAGTTAATTTTAAGGATTATTTAAAATAGGAACGAGAATGATTTCGTCAAATTTATTGCTTATATATATTCTTTATAAAAATTTTTTACCAATATTTTTATATAATTTTTTTTTCTAGAGTTTTCTTAATAATATTTTAGGCTTAGAAATCAAAATTTTATTTTCACCTCTTGGACTCTCACCAAATTATCTCTAAAATATACAATTTTTTTTGTATTCTAAGTTTTCTGTTTTTCTTTTCATATCTGGTACTATACTGCAAAACAACGTAATCACGCTGGCGTTAATTTTTTTTATATTAATAAATAACACTGTTACGCTACTGAAAATGGCTGTTAAGCTGTAACTGTATATGGTTAGAGCTATCTAATAGTCGTTGATGCCTGTTTTACACCGTTTAAAAAGTAAAAAGTATTATTTTATTGATAAAAATGTTTTTACCTGTTATAAAATCGAACTCTTTAAAAGATGAAACAACAAATTAAAAATAATAATGGTTATTTTAATCAACGATGAAAATAGCGATTTATCATCATACAGTAAGTGCAATGAATACATTCTAATTACCTTTTCCATTAGAATTAAATATAAAGAATTAATTTACCATTTTACATGAGCAGATACACAGTTTGTTTCCTATGAATTCCACTATAGTACTGTCTCCATAAGCGTTTTGATCGCCTAGTAGCCTTGTTATTTGAGCTATAACTAATCAAGAAGAGGTTTGTAAGAAGAAAAAGGCTGGAAAGCGTTATTTTTTAGAAATTGTATGTTAATTTATATGAAATATTAGTAAAATTTTATCCCATCAATATAATTTTATGTTTTGAAACTATTTTTTAAAAATATTTGTTGACAAAATTTTAGACGTTCTGAATTCAGTATTTATTCCTCGTTTCAAATAAAAACTACATTTTTCCATTATTGCCTTTAAAATTTAAATATCAAAGGCAATTCGTATCATTATGCTGAAGTAATATTTGGATATTGAGTCGAGTATTTCAATTTTCAATGTTCTACTGAAATGGTGATTAGCACAAATCTCGGTAATAGTACTGCATTGTTATAACGCTGGCTAAACACATGTGTTTATTTATTTAATTCGTTACTAAAATTAAACAAACAAACGTACATAGTTTGCGTGGGCTATATGAAATATTTTAATTTATAATTAGGTTCTAGGCGCATTAATTTTGACAGAATGAAAAGCAAGAATTAATTCGAAATTTCATTTGGATGTATGAACAAACGCTTCGTGTAATCAAGTGTTAATGATTTGTTTATAATCAAGATCGATAAAATAGTTGTTAATGTCTTTTGGCTGCTCAACAAAATTAAGGTATAGACAAGATATTATTCCTCATTGCCCAATTTGACTGTAATAAAAGAATTTGATACAAAATTAGCGGTTTAGAGAAAACAGCACGAAATATAAAGTTGTCTTGGTATGTAGATTTTTGTAGACTAGGGTGACGGCACCAATTATGGACATGTTAAGGATACCTTTTTCTGTTTTATAAAATAAAATTCGTGTTTTTATGTGTACAGATACCGTATAGTGGTAAATGAATTTAGAGATAATATGAGAAGACGTATCTTTAAGTTGAACTTTAAATAGTTGGATATAAATATGTTATTTTACTTAAAAATGTAGAAAGTTCAAAATCACCATTAATGGACACCTAAATCCTAGTAATGATCAACCAGTTATCGACAAGTTCAATGAAAGAAACCCAGTCATTGGCAGTAACCTGGCTTTTTCTAAAAAGCATTCAATTACAAATTTAGGTAGGTACGTAAATGATAGGTATATTTAAAAAGAATAGGCACTTATTAATCATAAATTAGCTTTTATTTGAGTTTTATTTGAACTCACATTATTTGCGATAATCATCCCCAATTAAAATATTTCTGAAGAAAAAACACTTATTCTCATATAAACTATGGCATCGAAGTAATAGTCTCATAAATTTATCATTTACAGTCTCAGTATCATTAAAGTATTTATCCATTTAATATAAAAAAAACATTATAAAACTAAAAACAAAATGAGCAAAGTAACAAAAACTAAGTAAATTCTTATAAAATTAAATTGTTTTTTCTTACAAACGAAATATTATGTATTAATGAGATCTTCAGAGATCTGTGAATTAAAAATACTAAAAATCACAAAAGGAAGTGTGCCTACGTAATTAAATACTGTATAAATCAGGTAAGTGTTTCTCCATTTCCTTAACTTTATAGAAACCTCTTTTATTCAGAAGCAAAGGTTCACTTATAACTTCTATTAGATCGTGTTTTTATACTATATTTTATCAGGTTTGTCAGGCCATCTAAAAGAATTGCCTGTTAATAGTACCATAGTGCTAATTTCATACTGGTCTTTATCAACGGCTTCTGTTCTGCCCGGGAAAAACTCGTCTTCATATTTTACTATGACAAACTGTCCGGGTCGAACAATGGCTTTATATTTTGAAGGTAACGTTTTAATTTTTAGCATGTTTAGCGATTCATCTTCAGAATTTTCTTCACTCTTGTTTTCGCGACGTTTTTTGATCTCCCTTTTTTCATGCGTCCAGCTCTTTTCCGCTGTTTACACTTATCTACTTTTGCCCTTTCTCCGTTATCTTCGGTAATGTCATCCTCTTTTTCATTATAACTATTGTTTTCACTCTCAGCATATGTTATTTCTAAATCTGTATCTTCGGAAGTTGTGTCATCCTGGTCTATTGCTTTTTTTTTAGATTTAGAACATCGTTTGTCCATCATTGGTAATTTGGTCTGTACTCGATCCAGTAATAAACATTGCAAAAAACAGAGATTTTAGGTTATGTTTCTATTTAATATTATGACAAAATATATTCTTAGTTCCTAATATTCAATATAAAATAATATCAAACTTAATTATCAAATAACATAATGAAGTAATTCACGAAAATATATACTTACTCTTTTAACGATTTTCATAATAAAACAGGATTTTTCGGACGCAGCTCATATTTCACTTATATTTAGGCTGCCATCTTGAAGAAAGTGGCCGATCTTGACATTTTATTTTGTTAGTGAGACAACTGACCCCCTACTACTTATAATCCAGTGTTACCATCCCCAAAATTCTTTTGCGTTTGGTTATTATTTCGGTTTATTTAGAAAAAATGTCCATCTTTGGTTCTTGTTCATAATTGGTGCTATCACCCTAGGACATACTTGGAGGAAGCGACCGACTTACAAGGAAGATACTTCAACCTGAATTCACAGATTTTGATGATGTTATAGAACGTGAAAAAAAGAAATTCGCCCATTTTGTATCGGCATTTAAGAGAATATAAAGGGTAAAAATCACTTTCGAAATTTACCGTGAAAATGAATTTTTGTATCTTACAAAATGTTCCTTAAAATCAATCAAACTAAATAGTACACGTCATAAAAAAAATAATTGGTTCTTTATAAAAAAAGCCTATATTTTTACTCAATTCTAATAAAAATACTTTTCATGTCAGATCCAAACACATATTGCCAATTTGAGACTTTGCAGAACGAGAATTATTTCATTTTATCGTTTTTATTGCTCGCATAACCTTTGTCTAGACGACATACCTGTTTTTTCTGAAAAGGCCAATGTAACTGAGGCGTATACGATATACAATCAGTCACAAACACACACATCACACTAATTTTTTTGGACTGAGACTTAATTAAAAAGTATAATTTTATTTAAAAAAGTTGGTATAACAATATATAAGCAAAATATACCTTTGAAAATATTTTACTCATACTCAATTTTGAGGAGGGCGGAGGGAATAATAAACCTCCCTCCACTTCCACCCGTAACATCTGTTTTTGGTTCAAATTTATTTTATTTTATAATTGTGCGTACATCTTGTTCATCTAATCGTCTTGGGTAATCAAATAGCCCCTTATTAAAAATATTTCCATTGTACTCTTAATTTACGAGTATCATCTGCTCTGTATTTTAACTTTATAGTTTTCGCTATTTCTCCCTAAAATTTCCTTTGATTTCGCAATCTAGTAATTAAACAGCGAATGGAGCCTGGAATTTCTATTCTGGCCACAATATCAGACATTCGTTACACAATAATCTACAATACTAAGTACAACTGACATTAATTTGCAAATTTTATATGTGATTAAAAATTAAACACATTTTTCTCGAGTGTAAGTGGTACATAAACCTCAGACGACCCAAGTGCATATAAACTTTTGATATATTGTAAATTATATATGTATATATATATATATATATATATATATATACATATTTTTTTTAGACGAAAAGTAAATATATCTCCTCATTCCTTTCAAGGTACTGCTCGTCTTTGTGTCGCACGGAAGTTAGCGGGGATAATATTGCGCGTAGGCGTTCCCTACGATCTTCTGTCCCGAACTAACCTGAAAGAAGTTAGACGGGCTTAGTGGGTTAGAATTTGAGAAACGGCCAAAATAATTTCTAGTTAAGAAATTTAAAATAGAAGGTTGGCTCTGGTAACGTTTCTATTAAACCTTGGTAATATGAACGGTCAGTCTATTCTTTCTAAAGTTTCGTCTCAGGTCAAAGGCAACAGTGTTGCGGTTGCGTCGCGCCCAGTTACATTTCTGTGCCGCTCTTCTATTTGACATTGAATTGTCTAGAAACAAATATCAACGATTACAAAATTGGGCTAAACAGAAAGGCAGTAATATATTTTCGCCGTACTCTGGTGTGTAAAATACAAAAAAAAGCAAGTTATCCACATGACGAGTATCTAATTTTTACTAAACCAAACGCCGAGATTAAATTCCAAGGCTTACTGGATCATACAGTGGATCGAATTATATTGCTTCAATTGGACGCCCTTGAACAAATCGATAAATTAGATTTGTAGATATGAGTTTCATTTGCAAATGGGTCTTCGATGGAACATCAGGTCAGAGCCAGTACAAGATGAAATTCACTGATCCGAATATTTCTGATACAAACTTATTCCTAACCTCTCTTATTCCACTTCAATTAGCAGGTATTAACACGTATTTATTATTATAGTATTATTTTTAAGATGCACCTTGGACACAAGCGCAATATTTTATTCATGGAAATACAATTATTCTTTTTATTGTGTTTTTAAATTGCATATTTAACATCTATTGAACCACATTAGACGTTTTTCGAATTTATTTTCATGACTTTAAAGATTCAGTCTGCAATGTTGGATCCGATTTTTATTTTTAATAATAAATCCGTGCTTTCAACCCACTGTGTTTTGACGACCCCGCCAACCATCTTTGCTGGAAGCCAGAAAGCAAGCTACGACACAATAGTATGCCTTATTTCACTTCTTTAACATGGCTAAACGGGCTGTCCGTCGGTTTCTGTTCCTTTTTTTTTAGAGGTTCTGTTTTGCATATATATGTATATATATATATATATATATATATATATATATATATATATATATATATATATAACAAGAAACTTACTGGGTATATGTAAACTTTGTTACTTTTGTTACTGCGCACATTAAATTAAAAAAAAATATACTGTTGCGTGTTTCCTACTGTGTAAAACATAAACCCACCGAGTGTATCGTGGCGAATACAAATAATGACCTTCATCTTACGGTCACCTCTCCTGAATCCTGGAATCATTAGCAGTCTTAAATAGAGGGTAAATATATTGCTTCTCGGAAACTAAATATAAGACAATTTCCGAGAAACCTGTAATCAGGGTCTGGCATTAAAATTGCCGAATAATAAGTTAAATGAACAGAAACAAAATATTTTAATAAATTATTTTGGACTAACAAAATTTTTTTTTATACATTCTGCCTGATGGAAAAGAAATTATGGTATAAAATTTAAGTTTTATAAAACAGTGTTTACATTAATGGCCTGTACACCAAAAACAGCACAAAGTATAAAATAAATTCTACTTAACATTATAGATCAGTTTTATATTTAACTCAATAGTATCTACAATAGATTAATTTGATATTTGAGTTTTTATGAATTTAGAATATCCTTCAGAGAGTTTATTCCCACTTGTGTATCTCTCATAGTGCCTTTTTTGTGTCGATAATCCTGAGAACATACAGTCCTTTGAAAAAGAATTTAGGCAGAGTTTGCAGCCGTAAAAGACCTGAAGAAAAGCGAGAACATCATTAAATTACCAACAGATAAAGGCTGTATAATCATCATTGTGTATACCGAAGGCTACGCTACAAAAAATGAAAAATATCCGAAAAGACTCTGTTAAAAACCTATTTGAAGGAGCCCCATCAAAGTATCTTGAAAGAACGGCAAAGACCGAAAACATGGACTCTTCTTTAGAACGAGCACTGGGGACGGGAAAAGTTCTGCAGGTGTCCAAGACTCTATGGACTTCCACAAATCAGTGCTTACAACCCTACCATCAAATAAAATTTTTATACAAGAAATTGAACCGATTTCTAAAAGTGCTCTAAAAAGTGAAAAATAACTATAAATTTTTATATGAAATTGAAATTTTTCAAGTCGGCGCCAAATTATTTGTAAATGAAAGAAATAACTACTAATATATACAAATTATGGTAAGAAAGCAATTACAAATAAAGTATTTTTAATCTGTTTACGCGAATTACATTTTGTCAGCTATTAGTTTGGCGCCGACTTCAAAAATTTGAATTTCATATAAAAATTTATAGTTATTTTTCACTTTTTAACACACTTTTAGAAATCGGTTCATTTTTTTTAATTTTGAATTCATTATGATATCCATAAATTATTTGAACTAAGTACCGATCGAGATTAATGTACCTTGCAATGATTCCAAGGTGGCAAAAAAGTACCCATTTTATCTAAAGTTGTAAATCACCCTAAAATGAACCAATAAAAATTCTTTGATTCTTAGAGTACTCCAAATACCAGTGAAATTGTGTCAAACAAATATTTAATCTGTCATAGTAAATCCACTATCTTAAATTTCAAATTAATTTCAGATTGGTAATATAGGCTTAAAAACCTTCCAATATCGATATTTAATGAACTTGAGACGCCCCAAAAACCCCACAATGTGTGCGACCTCGAAAACTCCCCCATACCAATTTTGGAGAAAATCAGACAACATTAATTTTTCGTTCGCCATATTGGATCCACCATATTGATTTTTTAAAATAATTTTAGATTCGTTATGTGCGACCCCGAAAACTCCCCCGTAACAAGTTTGGAGAAAATCGAACAAAATTGATTTCTTTGCCATATTGAATTTTTAAAAAATATTTTGGGTTCGTTATGTGCGACGCCGAAAACTTCCCCATACTAATTTTGGAGAAAATAGGACAACATTAAATATTTTTTGTCCGCCATATTGAATTTTTTAAAGATAATTTCAGATTCGTTGTGTATGGCCCCGAAAATTTCTCCATACAAATTTTGGAGAAAATCGGATATAATTAACTTTCTTGGATTTTACTGCACCAATTTCATCTAAAAAAATATGGGACCACCGCAGCAACTTCCTAAACATAACGTAAAAAATTTCATTCAAATCGGAACAGCCGTTCCGGAGAAATTGGTGTACATACATAAAAAAAAACACATACGCGACGAATTGAGAACCTGCTTCTTTTAGAAGTCGGTTAAAAAACTAGAAATATACCTTAGCTAGCCTCAGGCAACCACATGTGGCGAAGATTGCAACTATCGTAAACATTCGGTAAAGTTCGTATTAATTCTACATAAAGAGAAGACTTCTCAAGTCACGGGATGAGCTTCATGAAACATTGCTAAAAATACTATTTCTAATTAGACGACCAGATATACACAAATATATAGATGGTTGATGCCACTATGAGTTCGTCACAATCTCTCGCTATTGGAAATCTATTCATGATACATATTTAAACCATAGATATTTAAGAATTTCACAATAAATCCAAACTTCAAACATATTTATCATATGCTCCGATGGTAAACAACAAGCTCTCCTGCTTCATTAACTCACTAAATATAGTTCAACAAATTTTTTCCTGAATTTTATCACGAATTTATTTCTAATTTATTTTTTGCTTCACAGCAGCGCATAACCAAACCAATAGTAAATCGTGTCAATGTAACCCTTTTAAGAGTACTCAAGGCCCAATATCCGTTACAAGGATCTCTTCTCCCGAACACAAAAAACTACTTTGCAGTGACATGTTTACCCGATTTTTCGGACGAACGATTTTTTTCTGTAAATGTATTCCTGCAGTTAAAAATGTGTTTTTTTGCGCAGTACAGAATATATTTTAAGGAAAGTAGATAGAAAATAATCTTATATATTTATATTTTCATACTAAGAATTTTTTTGCATTACGCTAACCGTTTTTCAAGCTCGCCTTAATATTTTAAACAGCTTTTAAAATTTTTGAAGCATTGCGTATAAAAAAAGTTTGTCTTCAAAAGGGTCTCGTAAAGTTTTTAATTCATTTTAATATAAATTATCTCATTTGTGCTTCCAAAAAAAAATTAATTTGGATTTTTTAGATCTAAGATAATTTTACTTTATGACGATCATTCCTAAATAAACGTCCTGGATTTTATCATTATATAAAAATGAAAAAGGTCTCATTAGGATTCTGATTCATTCTAGCTTATTAAAATTTTCTTATTTGTGCCTTCAAAAAATATACAAGGTGTTATTTAATTATTATGAAATAAAATATTTTAGTGGGTGTTTGCCATACCTACGGTACTGTTTCTCCACTTATCATTGAACCCAAAATTTTCCCATTCGATTAGCTCACGTTTAGTTAGGGGGTGTTATAGTAGATTAAAATAGGGCGCCACCCATTTTAAGGTTGGGTCCTCTTAGTGAAAAAAAAGCTGAAATGAATAAAGTGGGAAAGATCTAGTCTAACCTTGTCACAGAAAGAGACCACATAATATTATTAGGTTTTATTTTAAAAATCTTAACAAATGATTATATAATAAATAACAGGATAGCTAGCTGCTTATTTTGCTGAAATTAAAAAAAATTACTAACCAGTTTAGTACAAAATTCCTTAATAATAAAATTGATAAGAAAAGTACACTACCCTAAATTACATTGTACATATGTTATAAATAATATCTATGGAAATATATCACAACTATTTAGCTCAAAATTAATCGCAAATATATCAAATATACATACCTTTGAACGCAACCTTACATGTAAGTGTGCTGCAATTTTTGTAATCTATCTATACTACTACTTCGTATCACTATCACTACATAGTATAAAACAAAGTCGCTTTCTCTGTCCCTATGTCCCTTTGTATGCTTAAATCTTTAAAACTACGCACCGGATTTTGATGCGGTTTTTTTCAATAGATAGAGTGATTCAAGAGGAAGGTTTATATGTATAATAACATCCATTAAATAGTGGAGAAATACTGTTATTTTTGAGGTTTCTAATGTGATGTCGTTAATTATCATATTTTTTTCCGCTTACATTGCAAACGCAGGCTGAACCCTACGAGATTTATCAAAATAATGTACTAATTATTTGTACACATTGAAAAGGTCTACAGAAAACTCCGCGATGGTATATGTCTATCTCTCATGGATATCCCACAATAACATTTTTTTGTCATTTACTTTTTACGACAAATAATGGCAAATTTTGAAGCGATTTTAACCAATATAGCATTAATCCTTATCCAATTAAATAGCTTAAATACATTGTTGATTTAATATAGATCTATATGGTCCTTTACAGCACAAGATTTAAATGAATATTTTCGAAGATATTACAGATTTAAAATTGCGGGAAGTAGCGCTTGCGGCGGTACTGGCCGACCGGGGCGGCGGCAGCGTGCCTATAAATAGCGCGTCGGAGGCCGATGTAATAATTGTTGTAAAAATAAAATAAATAGTCACAGTTTTTCTGTAGTGTATTTAGTATCAGCATTGCACCCGTGCGAAGCCGGGGCGGGTCGCTAGTATATTATAATGGGTTTAATTAAATTAGTAATTAAGCATTAATATTTGAATATTTCAATAAATTAATAAAAAAAAATGTACAACTTCAAAATAGCTTATACTTAATGTCCTTGACGTAGATCTAGGCAAGATCCAGCTTCTACTATAACTTGGAGTCTCAAGATATTGAAGCGTGTTGGGTCGAGTACCAGGAACGAGACTGGCTGTTACAGCTTCTTCTGAGACGTCAGTACCATCTTGGAAGAGATGAAAAGGAGACGAACGGGACATATAGAGGCAGAGAGACGAGATTCGCAGAAATATCGATGACAGAGCGACGAAACATCGGTGAAAGATCGACGAAAAGAGAAAGAAAGACAGAAGAAAGAGGCCTGAAATAAACGCCCAAAATTAGTGACTGGTTTTATCAATCTCTTGCAGAAAATGCAGAAGATAAAAATTGGTTTTAAACCGGGAATACACGCATGAAATATAACTTACCCTAGTTGACATGTGGCCTCATATCTGACTGTCAAGTTCTTTCGTATTTGTGGGAATACATCCGGAAAATTCCGTTACAACTTTAAACCATTAACTACGCAACATAGTTTTCAAACTATATCTGGCCACGGGAAAAAACTTGCTGTAGGATTAAACCGACAAAAAGCCGTTCGAGCAACGCACGTATACTTGCACAAGAGACGTTGTTGAAAAAAAAAAAGGCGATTATCTATCGACTAATTCCTTATAAAAGATAAAAGGTTCATACAAAATGAAACCATTACTGCCAATCTAACTGTAGCTCTGAATCAGTCATAATTCACTAATCTACAATTGGCAACACTGCCGTTATTATAATATCTCATTCGAATCAATGCACGAACTTGAGATATAAAACTGGACTGCTCATGAAAATAATTTTTGACCCCCCCTTATTGGTCGCCATTCGGTGCAATGATTTGTATGGCAACATTGAATTCCCTGCTAGTTTCTTACATTGGCGTGAATGAATGTCAATTCTATTATTCTAACTAACAGGTTTAGACAATAACTATCTCTTTCTATACTATATCTAAAACAATAAATCGCTCTTCCTTGTTTTACTTGACAGGTTAATCGAGTATATTCAATAAAAAAAAACCACAGCTCCGATTCTGTAAGCATATTTTTTGACATTCTGTTTCCTTATCTCTTTTAGGATAGTGATATACTTATGTGTTAAAATACAGACTGAACAAAGATAGAAGATCCTTATTATGACATCCTCTTTCCGTTTACTCTTATAGAATCACAGCCCTGGTCTTTTTTATTGAATATACTCAATTACCCTGTCAAGTAAAACAAGGAAGAGCGATTTATTGCTTTAGATATAGTATAGAAAGAGATAGTTATTGTCTAAACCTGTTAGTTATAAAATCGCAGCCCAAGATAATTGTTTCTGTAAAACAATATTTAACTTGAATTTCTACTTTTAGTTTCCTCAAAATTATAATTTTTCTGTTTAAAGCAACTCCAATAAAACAAATTTTTTTAACTTCTTTGGAACAGCGTAAATATCTAACAATTTTATTATTTTATTTAACGAAAAAAGTATTAAGGCATTTATTTTTAAAAATTTTATATCATGAATTAATATAGTATATTGTTTAATGTAAGGTATCGAAATGTCCACATAATCTATCGCAAAGTAAGAGAGTTTCATCATTTAAAAATAGCTTCGATTAGGTCTTTGTCAAAATTATTTTCTCGTCGATGCTTTTAGGGAACTGATAGGTATTTATATAGGGTTGACAACATTCATAATAATGTTGACATTTCCTTCATAAAAAAAGAGCTTTAATTTAAATGAAGTAAAGTAACATTATGTACTAAACCATTTATATATATATATATATAAAATAAATTCTAAAGGGGATAGTGTTAAAGCAGTTTATAATTAATTGTAAACAAAACAATATTTATTAAGATACTTTAAATATAAAGAAGCTTGTAAATACAAGAGAATTCTTACATTAATACAATCATTTTTACATAAAGATTTACTAGCAACTTTTAATTTTTACACTAGGTCAAACTTTCAATTTACTTAACTGTCTAAGGACCTGGAATTGACCTTTCCTAGAGTTGAATTTTTGAAATGGTAATCAGTCGCAGTTTCTCACTACTTTGACAAAGAATTTTCATGACACAAATTTCCTATCTCAGCTAAAATCAAGAATTTTTGTTTTATTAATTAATAACATATTCAAACAAAAGGTTATTATTTTATTTTTAGACAAAACAAATACATAAAAGTAAAATTTATGTAATTTCCAAACATCCTTAATAATATTGAAAAATTTCATATTATATGCAATCACTTATTTCTATTTTAATATGACATATTGGTTTTTAAACGTATAATCATTTTAAATTTTAACACCATACCAGTTTCGATATTCAGCTTTATATGTCAGCGGAACATTAACTTTATGGTAAAACGATATTGTTGTTGGTTAATGCACACCTAATTCAGGACTTTTTTTTTTGTAGAGTCAGTGTATGTTATTAAGTCCAAGTTTAGTTGCTTCAAGATGTTTACATCAAACAGTGCTTCGTAGTTTTTTTCAGGCAGTTTATTTGTAAGAAGCACAACACAAACTTTTTGCTCATCTTCTTGTATAAAACAATTTCCAGAAATATGCTCTGAACAGAGTTACTTATCTGATGTATAAAAGAATTATGATCATGATCAATTTGCTTCAGCTCTTGAATTTGAAGATTCTTTTCTCTTAGAAAACTAAAATATTGATAGCATTTAATAATTATCATATATCATATCTATAAGATTAAACTTGCTACCCTTAGATTTACAATTTGATTCTAAGGTAAAATTTTATATAATGATTATTGAATGCTTTATAACTTACCAATTAAATAAATTCCAATTTACCCGATGAGGTATTTGCACGTCTTACGATGAAGATTCACATTTTTTTAAAATACAAAAAAAACCTTACAGTTCACATTCTTGTTTGAAATTTTCAGTAAAACGTTACATAAAATGTGATAAAATCCATAAAACAGCAAAATCAAAAATAAATTTTTGTCAAAATGAAAACTATTCAGTCAATTTCATAAATAAACTTTAACCAATATCATAAAAACTTAGGGAATTCATTGTTGCCAAAGCAATTATTTGCACCAAATGGCACGGAGCACGGTGGGGTCATTTTTTTATATAAGGGAGATATGGAACACGAGCAGTCCAGTTTTATATCTCAAGTTCGTGAATCAATGTAACACGAAAATAGGATTTCTGTAATTTCGGATTTCGACACGCGAAATAATCCTACGTCAATATGCTGACAAGTTCAGGACGTCTATCAAATGAATAACTGTCAAATGTCAAATCATCCACGAGGGGCTCGCTTTGTCTATCAAGGAATATTTTGGTTTAACAAGATGCGTCAAAGTAACCAAATCGTCAGGTAAATACTCATCACAAATTTAAAATTACAAGGAATGTAATATTAATAAATATATCACCTTAAGTCTCCCATTTACTGTTTAGGCTAACCTTAAAATTTATTTATTTCTTTTTTTTTTTTGATAGGCAGACAACGACTTCAGGACAAGTGCGCCAAAGCATATATTTTAAGCTCATCTAGTGCATCTGCGGGTTTACACTATTTTACTAAAGAGAGAGTTAGCTGGTCGTCGATGAACGTGAAGAAATAAAATATTAATTGCCAGATGAATCAGTATACTTCGCCAAGTAGAATTATACTGAAGTGATTTCACCCTAATGTGAACTTGAAATAAATCGGTTACCGAAAATATTTATGTGCAAAAGTTGTGGTATTACCAATTTGAAATGTACAGGGACCTAAGGTTTGTGTTGTAAAGTGGAGAAATTAAATAAATGATTAAATGACTAGATTCATTTGTTTATTGTGTTTTGTTTGACACCGAGACTAAAACCAAAATAAAATGCCATTTATAAATTATTATTCTTAATGTAACTGTCAAGATATTGAGTTAAAAAAATATATATTAAATAAAAGTTAACCTCAAAGACTCGGATCTCTAGTCTCTTTTTATTGATATTTGGGCTTATTACGAGCTGTTTAGACAAATAAGATTTTTCTTTTGATAAATTTTAACTAAAGTAGGGCTAAATGTGACAAAAATTGGAGGGGATTTAAATAGATCAAAATTTGACAAGCAAAATAATCATGTAACAGGTTAGGCAAATGTTCTGGAATGAATTAATTAAGGGTGAACGAAAATTGATGGCAGGATTTTATTCAACCGTCAAAACTATAATTTTTATATTTTATTGCACATTTCATACGTTAGGGATATGGCAGCTGTAAAATGACGATGTCATTTATGCTTTTTTCAAATGAAATATGGCATCCGTTATTTTAAATGTCAAACACATTTTGAATATTTTTGATATAGTATACTCTATAAACCGATTTTTACGACTTTTCCACACAGGCTGTTTTACCTCTTGATGTATCAGCTGGTTTCAGCGATTTTTGAGACGACGGGTGAAAGACGCAAGCTTGTACACATTTACGAGTTTTTTAGTGTTTTAATTGCTAATAATTTTTTGCTTTGTACAGGGTGAGTCAACGATTGGATGAAGTAGGTTTGTGCCTTTTCGGTGAAATTAACAAAGAAACTATATTTATTGTTTGATACAGTTTATTTTTACGCAGATTTTAAAGATATTTAGGACTCTACAGGGTGAGCCAAAAAACTAGGACAGCATAAAGTTGTATTTTTTTAAATAGAACACCCTATATACGAATCGTATTTTCGATTTAGCTTATAATTTTAAATCTTTTTTATTAAGGTTTTACTATAACAAAACTTTATAGTTTCTGAGATAATTAAGTTTAAAGAAAAAAAGTCACATTTTCAAGCATCAATTCAATCCTAAATAACGTTTTCAATTTTGTGACAAATATATTCAAGTTTGGAATTTAGCAAGGCCAAGGACAAGTTAACATAATTTTTAACTAATATTTGCAATAAAAGCTACAGGGTGTTGAACACATCGGCTCAAATTTGAACAAGTTTAAATGAATAAATATCTTTTTTTTTAAATGGTACACCCTGTATATTTTCATGTTATTTAATAGAGTAATAAAAACCCTAAAAGTTTTGTTCAATATATCCTATACCTATTTATAATAGTTTTTGAGATATTTCAGTTTTTCTTATTTTCCATACTTTTTTACAGAAATAGTCTTCATTATCATAGTAGCCATGTAAAATAATAAAAAGAAACTACAGAAACAAACAGAATGTGGTTAAATATGATGAAATACATTATTCGTTATATTACAACGGCAATAGTTTAATTAAACATAATGTGAAAAAATTAACACAACAATAACGACAAGGCAAATACATATTTACTTTTATACTAAATTGAAACAAAAAAATTACCTATTAAATACTGAGATTAATTATTTCTATTTAATAAGTGTTCGAATAAACGACCCTCTTGTGCAATGCACAAATTTAGTCTTTTTTGCAGATTTTCTCGGACCCTGGACAAAATTAGTGGCGTTATTGTTCTACAGGCATCCCTAATCCTGTTTCGCATATCTTCCACTGTTGTTGGTGGATTAACATACACCTTATTTTTAATATAACCTCATAGGAAGAAATCTAATGGGGTGATGTCGCAAGACCTTGGTGGCCACTCAATGAAACCCCCACATCCAATCCATTTTTGCGGATATCGTTGGTCCAAAAACGCACAAACTTCACGATGGTAATGCAGAGGCGCACCATCGTGCTGGAACCACATACTGTCGAGCTCATCCCTATCGAGACCTTGAAGCAGTTGGGGTAGTTCTTCATGTAGAAATTTCAGGTAACTATGGCCATTTAGTGGTTCTTTAAAAAAGTGGGGTCCAATAATTCGATTATGATGAATACCACACCAAACATTTAATGACCAGTGGTTTTGATGTTGCACCTCTCTAATCCAAAATGGGTTTTCTGTGGCATAATAATGCTTGTTGCGTCTATTTACGGCACCGTTACTTCTAAGCGTAGCTTCATCACTAAACATTACCTTGCATAATAAATTTGGATTTATTTGAATCTCCGCATTTATTGTACGACAAAAGTTTACACGACTTTCAAAATCCTGTCCATGCAATTCTTGGTGTAATTCCATGTGATATGGATGATACCTATATTTCTTGGTAGTACGATTAGCGGTGGATTGTGATGTTTCACATAATGCTGCTAACTGACGGCTACCAATATAAGGATTTTCCTGAACATTTAACAATACTTGTAGTTCTTTTTCTTTATTAGTTACTGGTTTGTTGACCACTTTACGTTTTGGATAATCAACAGTACCAGAAGAATCAAATCTTTGCATTAGGTTTTGAAAAGTATGGGTATTAGGCTGGCGTCGATCAGGATACTTCGTTTTGTAAATTCTTTGAGCAAGAAGGCAATTTTTTTGAGCCTCTCCTATTGTATAAATCATATCTATTAACTCATTCTTTGGAAAATTCATTTTACAATATAAGATGAATGCAAAAAAAAAAACCAAACTACACTACATAAAAACCAAAAGAAGCGATTGCGGTTATAAATTTGACACACAGAAAAATGTTCTTTTACATTGTTTTTGCCATGGCTACTATGATAATGAAAACTATTTCTGTAAAAAAGTATGGAAAATAAGAAAAACTGAAATATCTCAAAAACTATTATAAATAGGTATAGGATATATTGAACAAAACTTTTAGGGTTTTTATTACTCTATTAAATAACATGAAAATATACAGGGTGTACCATTTAAAAAAAAAAAGATATTTATTCATTTAAACTTGTTCAAATTTGAGCCGATGTGTTCAACACCCTGTAGCTTTTATTGCAAATATTAGGTAAAAATTATGTTAACTTGTCCTTGGCCTTGCTAAATTCCAAATTTGAATATATTTGTCACAAAATTGAAAACGTTATTTAGGATTGAATTGATGCTTGAAAATGTGACTTTTTTTCTTTAAACTTAATTATCTCGGAAACTATAAAGTTTTGTTATAGTAAACCCTTAATAAAAAAGATTTAAAATTATAAGCTAAATCGAAAATACGATTCGTATATAGGGTGTTCTATTTAAAAAAATACAACTTTATGTTGTCCTAGTTTTTTGGCTCACCCTGTAGAGTCCTAAATATTTTTAAAATCTGCGTAAAAATAAACTGTATCAAACAATAAATATAGTTTCTTTGTTAATTTCACCGAAAAGGTACAAACTTACTTCATCCAATCGTTGACTCACCCTGTACACATTTATGAGTTTTTTACAGTGTTTTAATTGCTAATAATTTTTTGCTTTGTACTTGTGGTATTTTTAACATCATAGAAAAGCAGACGGACTATTATATTTGTTTTAATAAAGGACTAAGTCATGTTTAATGTTATGTTAAAAAAATGAAACTAGAAAAATTAGTTCTCGTATCAATTACTTGTGGATTAGCAGTTCTTCTTTAACCTAAGTAACGTTTGTAGTGGGTTCACCTTTTACTATTGCAGAAGAACACAGGAAATTTGTTTTTAATAAATGATGAACTAGATGATGATCCTGAGAAATTTTAGCAAATGAAAGCCTTATTTTAAGTTTTGCCTAGGAAAATTGAACTTAAAATAATTTGGATGAATTGCTACAATTGCTGTGGCTATAATTAAAAAAATCCTAAAATATTCAATTTTTTTAGACAAGCAATTTCAGCCTAAGAGCCGTTTTACACGCACAAGAATTATAGCCAAAATTTATCTCATAATTATGTTGAAAATTTTCATAAAACTAATTTTCGGCATAAAAATATAGAACGTATTCTATGTTTTTATGACTAAAATGCGGAAAATGCGCGAAAATCGACGCAGAATAAAATTTGTGAATTGACAACCGACGTTTGGTAATCAACCTAATCTCAAAATTTACTCCTTGTTTCTTGTACAAAATATCCCTTATTTTGTGGTTTCCTGATTATGTATGTTTGGAAACTTTCATATTTATGACATTTTAAAGTTATCCCTAGAGCAAGTTATTATATCTTCATTTTTAACTGCTGGAACGTCACATAATATTATGAAAATGCGCATGAACAACGACAAAATTATCACCAAAATTATATTCAGATTTGTACGTATCACACAGTGTTGTGATTTTCGGAAAAAGTTTCCTGAGAATTTTTGCTATAATTTCCGGAATAATTCTTGTGTGTACACAAAGTTACTTTCAAGATTCAATATAAATATACCATATCTTTGAAGAAGCTCACTATGTAGAGCGAAACGTCAGAAAAATTGTTGTTTTTTGATTCTCTAATGGAAAAACCTATACCCAAGAAAATATTACAAAAAAAAATATTAGCAAAAGGTTTAAGGTACAAAAATAAATTATAAATATATATATATATATATATATATATATATATATATATATATATATATATATATATATATATATATATATATATATATATACTAGCGACCCGCCCCGGCTTCGCACGGGTGCAATGCTGATACTAAATACACTACAGAAAAACTGTGACTATTTATTTTATTTTTACAACAATTATTACATCGGCCTCGGACGCGCTATTTATAGGCACGCTGCCGCCGCCCCGGTCGGCCAGTACCGCCGCAAGCACTACTTCCCGCAATTTTAAATCTGTAATATCTTCGAAAATATTCATTTAAATCTTGTGCTGTAAAGGACCATATAGATCTATATTAAATCAACAATGTATTTAAGCTATTTAATTGGATAAGGATTAATGTTGTATTGGTTAAAATCGCTTCAAAATTTGCCATTATTTGTCGTAAAAAGTAAATGACAAAAAAATGTTATTGTGGGATATCCATGAGAGATAGACATATACCATCGCGGAGTTTTCTGTAGACCTTTTCAATGTGTACAAATAATTAGTACATTATTTTGATAAATCTCGTAGGGTTCAGCCTGCGTTTGCAATGTAAGCGGAAAAAAATATGATAATTAACGACATCACATTAGAAACCTCAAAAATAACAGTATTTCTCCACTATTTAATGGATGTTATTATACATATAAACCTTCCTCTTGAATCACTCTATCTATTGAAAAAAACCGCATCAAAATCCGGTGCGTAGTTTTAAAGATTTAAGCATACAAAGGGACATAGGGACAGAGAAAGCGACTTTGTTTTATACTATGTAGTGATATATATATATATATATATATATATATATATATATATATATATGAAGTAAAATGCGAACAGTAAATGCAAACTTCTCTCCATCATATCCTTTCTGTGTAAGAGGTTGCACAGTTAGAATAAATTGTTATAAAACGCAATTTATCTTATTCCACCACCATCAAGACGATGGTTTACCTGTACCACCATACCGAGAAGAAAGTCAAAACTTACCCTCCCCGCCACAGCGATACGGCAGAGGTACATGTTTCGTCTCTACTAGACTCATCAGGGTACCGACATGCACCAGGCTGTGCAAAGGACTTCATTCATACGCGGAGCTGCATATAGTTGTACGTTTGCTGAATGTGATTTCAGCACTACAACGGCATAATGTGGATATATCCACTGCTATTGCATCTCACACGGAGAAATCCGTGAAATCCACATAAATATATATATAAATATATATATATATATATATATATATATATATATATATATATATATATATATATATATATATATATATATATATATATATAACGCATTTTTTGAATAATTCAATTAAAAACACGAAAATGAATTTTTCGAAATAAAAGGCCAAATTCGATTTTTTTTTTCAGGATTTACTGCATGACTTTTAATGACCTGCAACTTATTCTGCATATTTGTAAATTTGCTCTTCCTATTTGTACTGTATCTGTTCCTGTTCTCAAGATACATAAACTATCTATTTAGCCGGATAATTTAGAGGTTTGGTCGAGTTGACCCTTCGTGTTTCCAGATGCAGATCTGAGTTCAAAGTTTAATACTATCCGCCATGAATATTCCCGAAGACGTCGTCTATCTGCTAAACACAGAATAGACAAATATTTATTACTGGCAGACTAAGTAAATATTGGAGAGTGTCCATTAGGGAGTGTATAAATATAGATCTAATTTAGTTAAATGTTTTATTATTAAGTTTTATTATTTCTTGATCATAACATGTCCCAAAAGTTAGAGATTCGTTCGTTATAGTTTAGACGTGTATTTCAGTTAAACTTTTCTTCTATCTCTCTCGAATATTAGTTAAATTGCATGATCCAAGCTTACATTTTTTGTTTCTGAAAAGACACACAGATGTGTATAGAAAATTTTCTATTTTTTTAAGAACCTTTTGTTTTCGGGAAATGTATAAAAGGAACTACTATGTTTTATACCACTAAATTTATTAAGAAAACAGTGACTGCAGTTTCAACTTACAGAATCATTTTCAAACTGAATCACAAAGGTAGACTAAGTATTCAATACAGAAACATGAGAAAATTTAACAATAAATAAAAACTACCTGAGAAATTACATTATTACAAAGGGGAGGTAATAAATTTTTACGAACTAATTATTATTTGGCGACAACAAATAACGGGAAAAACCCAAGTTCTGTCTGGTCATTAAGCAAATTTACATTTTTATTTTTACTATGTTTATATATTTCTAAAGATTCAAGAATATTTAACTTTTGGCCCTTTGTTGAATAATGTAATATGTTAGTGTTGCTTAAATCAGGAAAACTGTGGCTGTGTTCTAAGCAATGGTTGGCAAAGCTCGATTCTGTTTTTTATAGTCTATATGATCGGTGGTGTTCTGAAAAGCGAGTTTTAAAGCTTCTACCACTTTGTCCAATATACAACACTGTGAACATTTTAACTTATAAACTCCTGATTTATCAAATTTATTAATTTTATCATTAGCATTGTAAAGGATAATGGACAGATTGTGTTGAGATTTAAAGGCTACTTTTATATTATGTTTGGAAAGAGTATTAGCTATGTTTTCTGATAGGGTACAACAGTATTACAAATACATATAAGATAAACTATCTTTATCATTTTTTATTTTGGGATATATTGAATTTAAAACTAGTTGTTTTTGTTTTTTAGTTATTAATTTCTTTATGGTTTGTTGGGAGAAATTGTTTGATATTGCAATCCTTTCAATGATATTTAGATAACTCTTTTCACCCCTTACAACACAAAATGGCTGCATACAATTCAATGATACATAGAGCATTCTCTCTGCCTCTCTCTGAAGAAGATCTTCAAGAGGAACTAAATATCATTGAAAGGATTGCAATATCAAACAATTTCTCCCAACAAACCATTAATTAAATTAATAACTAAAAAACAAAAACAACTTGCTTTTAATTCAATATATCCCAAAATAAAAAATGATAAAGATAGTTCATCTTATATATCTTTGTCATACTGTGGTACCGTATCAGAAAACATAGCTAATACTCTTTCCAAACATAACATAAAAGTAGCCTTTAAATCTCAACATAATCTGTCCACTATTCTTTACAATGCTAAAGATAAAATTAATAAAATTGATAAATCAGGAGATTATAAGTTAAAATATTCAGAGTGTAATAGTTTGTATATTGGACAAAGTGGTAGAAGCTTTAAAACTCGCTTTTCAGAACGCCATCGATCATATAGACTACAAAAAACAGATTCGAGCTTTGCCAACCACTGCTTAGAACACAGCCACAGTTTTCCTGATTTAAGCAACACTGACATATTACATTATTCAACAAAGGGCCAAAAGCTAAATATTCTTGAATCTTTAGAAATATATAAACATAGTAAAAATAAAAATGTAAATTTGCTAAATGTCCAGACAGAACTTGGGTTTTCCCCGTTATTTGTTGTCGCCAAATAATAATTAGTTCTCAAAATTTAGTACCTCCCCTTTGTAATAATGTAATTTTTCAGGTAGTTTTTATTTATTGTTAAATTTTCTCATGTTTCTGTATTGAATACTTAGTCTACCTTTGTAATTCAGTTTGAAAATGACTCTGTGACTTGAAACTGCAGTCACTGTTTTCTTAATAAATTTAGTGGTATAAAACATAGTAGTTCCTTTTAAACATTTCCCGAAGATGATTAACTACCACATAGTAACGGCTACCAGCATCAACATTTTGTTTCATTATTTTTTCTACTTTTGAAAATAATTAATTAAATTAAATATTTATTAAAACCTTTAAAACTTCACGAATGAAACACGTAGAACAAGATAAGTACTTAAGAAGTTTGATAATACATGTAAAAAGCCGAACTAAACCTGAAAAAAAAAATTAAATCCTGTCTATTTTTTACAAAAAGCGATACGGCTGAACCTTTATTAATATTTTATCAAAGTGAAACATCCTTTTTCCTTTGTGTAGATAATTTCATTTTGTATTACACCCTGTTTTGTTAATTGGAATCCTCATCAATTTTTGAAATAAAAAAGGTTTTTGTGACTAAATGTGCCGTGAATTATAAAATCTGTTTGGCCAGGAAAAGTCCAAAAAGAGTTATATAATTAATAACTTTTTACTAAAAAAAGTTAAACAAAACAACAGGTTTATTATGATATATATATATATATATATATATATATATATATATATATATATATATATATATATATATATATATCATTTTTCTTAATTTTGTATTTTCTTGGGTTTAGGTTCTATAATTAATAAAACACAAAACGATTGACGTTTCGCCCTTTATTCAAGACATTTTCAAAATTTATTCCTAAAAAAATATATAATTAAAATACATCAATATAAAAAACATATTTTACATTTTGGAAAACAAACAAGACACTTAAGAACAGTAGTCAAAAACTTTAAAACATTTTAAAAATATTTAATTTCACCAGTACCTACCTTGACATTTTGCTGTTCTGTTTCTAAATAAACTTTAAATTTTCATCGTTTACTGAGGATACGTGGAATGCGAATGTGTTTTATTTTTTTAAATATTTTTTATATTTTGCAATGTATATAAAAAAAAAACAAATAAGGTATATGTTTGGTTTTATGTTTAAGAGGATATTCTATTTTTGATTCTTATTTGACCGGATCGAATACTTAATAGTTTTGTTTAAATTAGGTTTGCGTAAATGTGGCTCAAATTTCCTATATCTGTTCTGTCGTTAACAGTATTTTTATCTTTTTTAATTTCAATCATTTCCTTTATCTGTAATTTTTGGTAATTCATATCTTTGTTTTTTATAATGGTACTGTTATAATCAAAAGTGTGTTTTTCGTCCTGTGTGTGTTTGTTTAACGCTGTTGAGGCGTTTTTTGTATATTTATGGCCATTTAATCTGTTCTTCAGTAATTGGCTCGTCATGCCTATATATTTTTTTAGGACAATTTGTGCAAGGGATCGAATATATTATATTTGATTTATTCATTAGAGGAGTTTTACTTTTTAAATTTGTGAATAATGTATTTAATTTATTATGTGACCTGTCGCATACGATAATATCATGCTTTTTTAAAATGTATTTTATCGTTAGAAAATAAAAAATTTGAGGAATTACATAAAAAAATTAAAAAAAGACACCAAAAAAAATTAAACCAGTTATTTAAAAAGCGTGAAATCTGTAAAGAAACAAACAACGACAGGTCCAAATGGATCGAAAATATATCCGATACCCCGATACCATGCGAAGTTAATGAAGTTTTATCATATGGTCCAAATTTCTCATTAGATGTTACAAAAGAAAAAGATATTCCAATAACCGAATATATAGCCTCTATTGAGTCTGTTATTAGCAATGAGTCAGACGACAAGAAGGACACAATTAGAGCTGAAGTAACAAATGTTTTAACTAATCATAAAATCAAAATAAGACATCAAACAATAAAAAGTAACAGCCTCCAAAAAAAGTTAAAAAATAAATTAAATCGAACAAAAAAATTTATCAAAGATAATCCTCAAATCATTATTCTAAGGCCTGATAAAAGCAATAAAACAGTAATTATGAACAAGGCAGATTACGAGACAAAAATGAACAACTTACTAAAGGACGAAAATACATATAAAAATATTAAAAGTGATCCAACGAACTTATATCAAAAAAAAAATAATACCTTCATAAAAAAATTGCTCAATGTAAAAGAACTAACTGAAAAAGATGCAAAAAGGCTAACCATTCACAATGCTATTCCACCAAAAATATACAGCCTACCAAAATTACATAAACAAAATATACCACTAAGACCTATTGTTTCTTGTATACAATCGCCATTCTATAGTTTATCAAAATTCTTATCTGATTGCATTTCAAATATTACAGGCAAAAACGATTTTTTTTATTAAAGATTCATTCGCCTTTAAAAAATTTATTGATAAAGTAAACTTACCTGAAAATTACAGACTCATTTCGCTAGATGTTATATCTTTGTATACAAACATACCAAATCAACTTGTTCACACTATTTTAGCAGAAAAATGGGAAATTTTAAAAAAACATATATCGCTATCAAAAAATAATTTTATGGATGCTGTTGACCTCGTTCTAAATACAAATTACTTTCAGTACGAAAATACCTTTTACAAACAACTCGATGGATGTGCTATGGGATCACCAATTTCATCTACCATTGCTCAGTTAGTAATGGAATATTTGTAAGAAAAAGTTAGTTAGTTCGGGTTACTTCGGGTTAGTTCGAGTTACTTCGGGTTAGTTCGGGTTAGTTCTGGTTTGTTCGGGTTAGTTCGATTTAGTTCGGGTTAGTTAGGGTTAGTTAGGGTTGGTTCGGGTCAGTTCAGGTTAGTTCAGGTTAGTAAGTAAGTACTTACTACATATATAAAAGGTGTGTTAAATCCAGAATCTGTTTGACAATTCTTTCCTGAGATAATTAACTCGAAAGTTTTTGCTCTCCAATTAAGATACAGCAACCATTATGACGCTAACAATTTATTTTAAGGGTGTACTTCCACTGAAAGTAAAAAAAGAAACTTTCTTGGTAATTTAAAAATCACTGTGCACTTTCAAGGCCACCAAGCACTGAGGTATTTTAAGAGAAGTTTTAAAAGTGTCTTAGGTATCTGTAAAAAATTCACAGCTCAACAATTATAACGCTAACAATTTATTTTAAGGGTGTACATCCACTAAATTTAAAAAAAGAAATTTTCTTTTTAATTTAAAAAATCACTTTGCACTTTTAAGGCCACCCAGCACTCAGGGATTTTAAGAGAAGCTTTAAAAGCGTTTTAGGTATCTGTAAAAAATTCACAGTTCAACAATTATAACGCTAACAATTTATCTTAAGGGTGTACTTCCACAGATGTTAAAAAAAGAAATTTTCTTGTTATTTTAAAATTGGCTATGCATTTTTGAGGCCACCCAGCACTCAGGGACTTTAAGAGAAGCTTTAAAAGTGTCTTATATATCTGTAAAAAATTCACAGTTCAACAATTATAACGCTAACAATTTATCTTAAGGGTGTACATCCACCAAAGTTAAAAAAATAATTTTTCTTGTTATTTTAAAATTCACTATGCATTTTTAAGGCCACCCAGCACTCAGGGATTTTAAGAGAAGCTTTAAAAGTGTCTTAGCTATCTGTAAAAAATTCACAGTTCAACAATTATAACGCTAACAATTTATTATAAGGGTGTATTTCCACTGATGTTAAAAAAAAATTTTTCTTATTATTTTAAAATTGACTAAACCTTTTTAAGGCAACCCAGCACTCAGGGATTTTAAGAGAAGTTTTAAAAGTATCTTAGGTATCTGTAAAAAATTCACAGGTCAACAATTATAATGCTAACATTTTATTTTATGGGAGTATTTCCACTGACGTTAAAAAATAAATTTTCTTGTTAATTTAAAAATTTTCTATGCATTTTTAAGGCCACTCAGCACTCAGGGATTTTAAGAGAAGCTTTAAAAGTGTTTTAGGTATTTGTGAAAAATTCATAATTCAACAATTATAACGCTAACAATTTATCTTAACGGTGTACATCCACTGAAAGTAAAAAAAAAGAAACTTTTTTGTTAATTTAAAAAATCATTATGCACTTTCAAGGCCATCCAGCACTGAGATATTTTAAGAGAAGTTTTAAAAGTGTCTTAGGTATCTCTAAAAAATTCATAGTTCCACAATTATAACGCTAACAATTTATTTTAAGGGTGTACATCCACTAAAGTTAAAAAAAGATATTTTCTTTTTAATTTAAAAAATCACTATGCACTTTTAAGGCCACCCAGGATTCAGGGATTTTAAGAGAAGCTTTAAAAATGTCTTAGGTATCTGTAAAAAATTCACAGTTCAACAATTATAACGCTAACAATTTATCTTAAGGGTGTACATCCACTAAAGTTAAAAAAAGAAATTTTCTTGTTAATTTAAAAAATCACTATGCATTTTTAAGGCCACCCAGCACTCAGGGATTTTAAGAGAAGCTTTAGATGTGTCTTAGGTATCTGTAAGAAATTCACAGTTCAACAATTATAACGCTAACAATTTATCTTAAGGGTGTACTTCCACTGATGTTAAAAAAAGAAATTTTCTTGTTATTTTATGTATATATATATATATATATATATATATATATATATATATATATATATATATATACATAAATATACATATTTATATATATACATCTATATATATATATATATATATATATATATATATATATATATATATATATATATATATATATATATATTTAGTCGAATGTTTTCGAGGGTGTATATGTACTCGAAGGTTTTCGGGTATCCGGTGTATGTGCTGAGTCCTGCTCAGGACTGTAAGGCAGCTGACGTTTCGGTGAAATCTCATTCATCATTTTCAAAGTTCATTGCACAGCATCTGTGGGCGAACTCACGCTTGCGACCCGGACGCTGTCGGTTCTGTGGGTTTCTTTTATTACCTACTAGTGGTTAATGTTTCGTATGCAGGTTTTTCCAAGTATTAGGCAATCGCCGACTATTATCTCAGCTATTTAAGTTGCGTTCTTGAAATTTCGATGGCTTCCCTTGTGAACAGGTTTTTACATCTTAATAGCATTTTTTTGTTCCTAAGAAGTTTATTTTACATCCTGTGTTTAATAAGTGTTGTGCCAGTGCAGAAATAATTGTTTTTTGCTTGACAGCGTTTATATGTTTATCGTTTCTGCACACCATGTTAAAAATTATTCCAAACTAACAGCTTCTAAAGTGACCTAAATATAAATGATATCAAATGTCAAAACGAAAGAAGCCTTCTTTTTCACTAAGAGAAGGCATTCAAAACAATTACGACGCGCCCTATGTGTGACAACCAAAAATACTTTTTACTGATCCAATAAGATGAGGGAACGACATTTTTTTTTACGGCGTTTACTGGGAGAGACCGGGCTGTGATAGAAGAACAAATGTAGCCACAATGTAACTCATTATGTTAAAATGCTTTTCAGTGAATTAGTGCTCCTGATATTTAGAAAAGAATGCATTTAAAATACCTTTTTATTCTGACAATTTATCTAGAAAAATATCTGTAGATTTCATTGTTAACAACACTAAAGCAATTTTATTTAAAAACGTAAAAAGGATTGCCGTAATGCCCTTGCTGCACAGCCATAATTTATCTCTCTAAGGATATAAGATCCAATATCAATGCCAACACGAGGCCAATAAATATTCCTTGTGTTTTATATTGCTTCCAACTTTTTAATTAAACTCCAAACTAGTTTCGTCTGTCGATGAAAAATCAAATGGGTCATAAATTAAAATATCTGTTGGCTATTATTCGCCAATTTAAATTATTGGCGCAATTAATTTTCGCAAGACATTTTACAATGTATTTTACGTTGAATATTATAGAAAAAAACTATTAAAAATATATTAAAGCAAGTACAAATCAAGTAGCCCCGTAGCTGACTGGAAATGGTTAGGGAACTTGTTATAAATAATTCAATTCGATCAAAATTGATCTAACAAGTCAGGATTTTGAAATATTTGAGGTTATGTTCATTATTACTTTTTTGATAGAATTTTTAGCAGGATCATCTGTGATTTATTTATATGTGAATGTGAATTTTGAATTTTTTCAACGTATTCATTTTCAAACACCATAACTATTTCGTTTTTTCGTTTTGGCCTTAAAACTCGATAAAATTGTACCTATATATATATATATATATATATATATATATATATATATATATATATATGTATATATATATATATATATATATATATATATATATATATATATATATATATATTGTATAGGTAGTCACCTTTTCTCAGGTGTGATAAGTATATGATTATAAAAATATCAAATAAAAAGGATCTAAATAATTAATTAATGTATTTAAATGGTAGGTGCAGATGATAAAATAGATATTAGTTAATAGTATGTAAGAATTTATATTTGAATCATGTTTTAAAAGGACATAAAATGCCTATAATTGTGTAATATCATGATAAAATGTATAAAAATTAGAGTGAAAGTTTGGACATTAGTGCATTTAAAGTAAGAATAATAAACATATTTTACTCTAAAAGACATGAATCAAATAAACTAATAAAGAATAGATATTTTGAATAAGGTGTGAAGTGTTATTGACCAGAGATAGTGATTAGAAAAGAAATTTTAAAACAATATAATGAAATCCACAAAGATGAGGATCTTGAACACCCATTTTATAAATAGTGCGGGTAAAGATAATATTAGTGAGAATAAAGGTCAAATAATAATCATTTAGTGAAATATAGACACTATTTATCAATAATTATTTATAATATTTTAGTTCCAACTTATTTCAACAGCAATATTTATAAAAACTTAGTTAAAAATATTGTAAATCTGTAATAACAGTATAAGAAAATGTAGATGTAGAAGTTAATTTTAAAAAGAAACTTGAATAAAATAGTACCTAATGGTAGGTAAAACATTGTTATATATGATTATAATATTAATAAAGGAAGAATTATTAATTTCAGCAAGTTACAATTAAAATTTAAATGTATATGTAAAATTTTTTTAGATGTAATAAAATTTTATTTATTAATTTTATGTGCTAAATAATAACTAAAAGTAAAGTGTGGATATATCAAAATGTCAGGAAAAGTCCAAAATTTACATAAATCATAATTTATTTTCATCAAATAGAATATTTAGTTCATAATATCAATAAAATATCAAAATTTCTTCTTAAATTGACAAATAGGAATCCATTTTGGTTTTATATTTCAAAGCTTAAAATTCCATCTAGTTGCCAGTTCACGTCAGTTGGCTGACCAATCAGCAGTGAAGTAGTATACACTTTTGTTTTAATTTTTTTTCTGACTATAAAAGCAAAAATTCATTTTTTTTAAAGGAGTGCAGGTCCATCAGTTGTACAATAAACATCGTTAGTCTTGTTAGTGAAAAGTAACATAACCTCAAAATGTTCATTTGTTATTTTGAAAGATAAAAGAGGGAGTGTATATTGATCTGTTGTAAAGTAGACATCACTAGTCTTTTTCATTAACAGTAACATAACCTCAAAATTTTCATTTGTTATTTATAAAAAAAAATGAAAGAAGACTGTGGTAGAGTTAACATCGCTGGTCTCATTCATTGAAAAGGGACAAAACATAGAGAGTGGATAGGGGATTTCTGGAGATTGAGAGACAATTTTAAAGGAAGGAAAAGAAGTTTACAAAATTAATAAATAAATAATATCACTGAGCAAGCAGCTGTGAAAAATATTTAAAAATTACAATAGTTGGCAAAAGAGAAAGGATTTTCAAGTTTTTTAAAAAATGAGGAAACCCGGAACGTGGATAAAAATAGTCTGGAGATTAAAGGTTTTTATCTAACGTGTAAGAAATAGAAAATAGTTTGAATATTTGTAGTTATTAATAAAATAAATTGTTTAATTTGCACTGTAACAATATCACTCTTAATATTAAAGGCACAAACATCTGTATGTATTTCTGTAATTTTTTATTTAAATAATAAATCTTGGTACAAATCAAGGTATAATTATGTGTGCCTGGCGCCCAACAATTTTACAAAAAGGAAAAATAAGAATCATATAGATATGTGTATTTTTTTTTTACTTATAAATAAATTATTTAGTGTATTTTTTATAATGGGAACGTTGTGCTGTCGGGAAAAAACGACAAATCATCACAATATATATATATATATATATATATATATATATATATATATATATATATATATATATATATATATATATATATATATATATATATATATATATATATATATATATATATATATATCATATTTTAACGTAGCATTATATATAAGATATTATTAGACATATTGCTGATGGAAATCACTCCTGTTAATTGCCAATACCCTTTGAATCCTGTACCTGGCTCTGAGCTGATTCCCTAAGGCACCCTTTTTGACCGATTGCCCTTTGCGACCGTTAAATATGGAGACTTAGCGGTCTAATTGGACCACTTCCCGCCAGATTGCGTTCTTGATTGCTTCTCTATCGATGTGAACTGCTGATTATAGCTCTCCCAAAAGAGATAAACTGATTTAACTATAATATCAAGTGTATCTTTAGACTTGTTAGAATCGAGAACTCGTTATAAGTTTTCTAGAAGAGTTTTATTTGTTTAGGCGTAGTTAGATGTTGTATTAAGAGAGTTTGCTACTTCACTTATACAAGCGTGAATGGAGCGAACCTCAAACAGACAACAGAGAATGAACAATGATTTGGATCTGTGTTTTTTTATAAGACAAATTACAGGAACTATATTTATAGTCCAGGAGCCCATTAGGTTTTTGTAGCCGATTAACAGAGATGACTCCTCCAACGCTTTTTATATATATTTTAACACCCTAATTACAAATATCGAAAATAGATTCCCGAAAAAGTTTCAGGTAATTTGTAATAAACAAAAAAATTGTTAATAAATAGAAAATTTGTTTTTCTTTTGTAAAATTAAAAACATTTTCGTATTTCTTGGCCGATTATAAGAAATTTGATCATGTAAACGCCAACTATATCAGTTAAAATTTAAAAAATATTATTTTAGAAGCAAAAGTAATCCAAAGTGTCATAGGCGATCTAGACATGGCAATTCTAGCTGCTAATAGTAAGGGAGCCCAAGAGGCTAAATGAGTAGTTACTCGAGAGTTGTCGGGACCTATTGGATTGTGAAGATTAGATGCTAAATAGAAAAAAAGTTTATATGATGTATGCCCCAATACTGGTGGGGGAAGCGACTACAAATTTTCAAAAATTTTAAAAAAATCAGCCACAAAGACATACTCAAGCGCGCCAGACATTAACAATGTATACGCGCAACCTGTTTCTGGTAACGGAGGGATGTTAATCTGACGGCTTGCTAGATGGGGGTGGCCACACGAACGAGTGGAAAAAATTAGAAAAAAAAAGTTATTCGAGCGTGTCAGATATTCAGGGAGAATGTTAAGTGAACCCTTAAAGATGTCATATTAGAAAGACTGACGATTTTGACGCAACTAGAACTCATAGCCGATTTTTGAAAGTGCAAAAAGAAACCTGACCTTGAAATACTCGAGCGCGTCAGATTTATATACAGTCGATTCAGCATGATGTCCTTATCGTGTAGACCTATAATCTGACAATTGTGTGGAGGAATTTTTTAAATCTGACAGTCTATTTTTTTTTATTACTGAACGGAATAACTTCAATGAACAGCAAATAATATATAATGTCATAGAAAAATATATACATGTTCAATTTTATCATGTATGTTGAATGAAAAAAAAAATTCAAAAAGAAGTTTAATCTTCATCATCATCAGTGGAATCGTCTTCAGAATGGGAGTTCAAATCATTTTGGTCATTTTCATCTACATCTTGCGTATCTGTAATCAGAAATGGTTATGATATTTAACAATATTTAATTTATTTCATGATATTATTAGTATTTTAAAAAGAAAACATACTTGAATCTGGAGTATTCCCTAAAATGTCAGGTGTTATGACAATATCTTCATATGCTTCTGGGAGTTGATTTCCAACGAACCAAGTCATCTCCAACATTCCATCCACATTTTTCCACCCGAAATCTGCTGGCAACATCTCAGTGACGATTCGAAAGTGGCCATTCCTCCATAAGCATGCGATATATTGCGTTGGTAATAATTGTTGCCGTGATTGGCATGGGGGCAAGTTATAAGCGTCATAATAACACTGCGCGTGATATCCGTCATTTAATAATATTTCCTCTGAAATTTCAATTTCAGTGTAGGTTCTGCGTGATTTTCTTCGAACCGGCTTGGTTCGGCGATACTCCAAAATCACCATGCATTTTTTTAATGTTTCTGGTATAAATTTTATTAATTTTTCATGTATTTTTTGACCACAAAATACACAGTTCATTCTTTTATCACTATTATCAATCATTGTAGTAATACATATAAAACTTACTGTATTTAATTCACTAAACTTTTTGAAAATACAATAAACAAACGTTATACATCTAAGAGCGCAAACGCGTTGTTGTGATCAGCTGGAATAACATCATGGCAGCAGAAAGTAGTGTGAGGACGGTGCGAGAGAGTGAGAAATAGAGAAAGAGTGAGAAGGGGAGAGAGGCGCGGAGTGGGAAATACATTATTCTCAGCAATTCCACGTACTACACTTGATTAATGAAATTAGCTTTTTCGGCTTGCAAAAATCGTCAGATTATATTATTTCCGTGATCCTTACATGATTTCCATTAAAATAAAATAAAAATCAACCGCGCTCGAATATGTCCAGGTGACGTTTTTTTTGCAACTTTGTCACTCGCTCATTTTCTTATGTCACGCTAAAACCGTCAGAATATTGAAATGTACACTTTTCTGCATGTAATTAACTTACCTTGTCTTAATCTGAGGAGCTCGAGTTACTTTCTTCTTCTTCTTTAGGTGCCGTCTTCGTTCCGAAGGTTGGCGATCATCAGAGCTATACGTATTTTCGAGACTGCTGATCTAAACAGCTGGTTATTGCTGCAATTATACCATTCTCTTAGATTTTTTAACCAAGAGTTTCGTCTTCGTCCTACAGATCTCTTTCCCATAATTTTTCCCTGCATAATAGTTCTCAGTAGTTGATATCTTTCTCCTCTCGTAACGTGTCCCAGGTATTGTAATTTTCGTTTTTTTATTGTAAGTATGACCTCCTTTTCTTTATTCATTCTCCTCAGTACTTCAGCGTTTGTGATTTTCTCCATCCATGATATTCTTAACATTCTGCGGTACATCCACAATTCAAAGGTTTCCAACTTGTTAATATCGATCTTTTTAAGCGTCCATGCCTCTATTCCATAAAACAAAACTGACAGTACGTAACATCTTGCCAGACGAACCTTTAATTCAAGACTCAGGTCTCTGCCACAGAACACTCTCTTCATTTTCGTGAATACGGCTCTTGCTTTCTCTATCCGGATTTTGATTTCTTCAGAGCTATTGTTGTTTTCATTGATGACGGTGCCTAAATAGTTATATTTTCTGACTTGTTCTATATTTTGACCCTGTATGCGTATATCTGGGACATTTTGGGTTGATTTGGATATTAACATGCATTTTGTTTTTCTTATGTTTAGTGACAGTCCATATTCTTCACTGACTGTTGCTACTCTATTGACTAAGGTCTGGAGATCCTCGAGTGTTTCTGCGATAAGTACTGTGTCATCGGCGTATCTGAGGTTGTTTATTAAAATTCCATTTAGTTTAATACCAACGAATTGGTCAATAAGTGCTCTATTCATTATGTCCTCAGAGTAAAGATTGAACAAGGTCGGTGAAAGTATACACCCTTGTCTCACTCCTCTTTTTATTTCGACTTCTTCAGTCGTCTCATGCTCCACTCGCACTACTGCTTTCTGATTGTAATAAATATTCGATATAATTCTGATGTCTCTTTTATCGAGGTTCTTTTCCGTCAATAGACTGATAAGGTGATCATGTCTCACTTTGTCAAAGGCCTTATTGTAGTCTATGAAGCACATATATACATCCTGATTTATATCAAGGCATCTTTGAGACATGACTCCGATTAGTTACTTTAAGGATCGATTTTTTTTGCTAATCTGATTGGCTGCTCTAGACGCACCCCCCCTATATTTAAGGTTCATAATAGGTTGATAGTTCATAACAGGGTACAAACTTTCTTCCTTTATAGTATTCTGCCGAGTTTGCATAAATCCCAAAATCCCCGCTTGGGCTCCCCTACTATAAGTGGCGAGCAGCTAAGCTGATATGGTCCTTCCTTATGGAACTGCCCTCCAGCAGTTGAATTTTTTATTGTAGAGCTGAAATATAGGCATAAAAATAGTGCTCTTGAAGTCACAACGGGGAATGCGAATTCTACGTATAATGAATTTTTAGACGTATTTAAGAGAAATATATGAAATTTATGATAAATTAACAGGTAATTATTTTTTCCTGGAATCCCTCCACGAGACATTTCATAAGTTTAAGCTGCTTGAGGTTTCACTCTTAGCTATAAATTCCTTTTGAAAAATATGCTACACGTGACTGGCAAGAAGTTTCCGTTCAAGGCCAATTTCCCTTATTTAATTACAAAACCATGGTAAATTGTAAAGTTGATATGAATTTCTTATTCAAACCCACATGGCACGTTAAATTAAATTTAATATGGCAATTATAAAGATATTTGCCTAATAAATTCCAGAAATTGGGTATAACACTTATTAAACGAAATTCATATATTCTCGCCTCCAAGATAGGGGTTGAAATACCACAATTCAGGGTTTATAACACTACATTCTCCAGTTAAATATTAATTTGAGAAACAGGGTGAAAATCTGAAATAAAATTCGTTTCTTTTTTCAGGGAGGTTACATTTATAGGACGAACTCATGAGTCAATTTGGTAGTTTTAGGTGTTGAAAAATCTTTTTTTTTTATTTTAGAGTTTAGCAACAAAATTTTTATTAAAATGAACTAAAAGAATTTTCTTAGATTTACAACTAAAGTTTTTCTGTTCTTAAATTAGCCTAACTGGATGTTTTAAAAGTACTTTTAAGTTAAAAATGATATCCACATTAATTGTGTGCTACCAAGATGCCATGGAGGAAAAGGATTGGTAAATATTGGTAAGCAGATGGAATAACTAATAAACCTACGGTAATATTTTCCCAAGCTTAGAGAGTCTTCTGTTCTGTACAGGGTGAGTCAACGATTGGATGAAGTAGGTTTGTGCCTTTTCGGTGAAATTAACAAAGAAATTATATTTATTGTTTGATACAGTTTATTTTTACGCAGATTTTAAAAATATTTAGGACTCCACAGGGTGAGCCAAAAAACTAGGACAGCATAAAGTTGTATTTTTTTAAATAGAACATCCTATATACGAATCGTATTTTCGATTTAGCTTATAATTTTAAAGCTTTTTTATTAAGGGTTTACTATAACAAAACTTTATAGTTTCTGAGATAATTAAGTTTAAAGAAAAAAAGTCACATTTTCAAGCATCAATTCAATCCTAAATAACGTTTTCAATTTTGTGACAAATATATTCAAATTTGGAATTTAGCAAGGCCAAGGACAAGTTAACATAATTTTTACCTAATATTTGCAATAAAAGCTACAGGGTGTTGAACACATCGGCTCAAATTTGAACAAGTTTAAATGGATAAATATCTTTTTTTTTTTAAATGGTACACCCTGTATATTTTCATGTTATTTAATAGAGTAATAAAAACCCTAAAAGTTTTGTTCAATATATCCTATACCTATTTATAATAGTTTTTGAGATATTTCAGTTTTTCTTATTTTCCATACTTTTCTACAGAAATAGTCTTCATTATCATAGTAGCCATGTAAAATAATAAAAAGAAACTACAGAAACAAACAGAATGTGGTTAAATATGATGAAATACATTATTCGTTATATTACAACGGCAATAGTTTAATTAAACATAATGTGAAAAAATTAACACAACAATAACGACAAGGCAAATACATATTTACTTTTATACTAAATTGAAACAAAAAAATTACCTATTAAATACTGAGATTAATTATTTCTTTTTAATAAGTGTTCGAATAAACGACCCTCTTGTGCAATGCACAAATTTAGTCTTTTTTGCAGATTTTCTCGGACCCTGGACAAAATTAGTGGCGTTATTGTTCTACAGGTATCCCTAATCCTGTTTCGCATATCTTCCACTGTTGTTAGTGGATTAACATACACTTTATTTTTAATATAACCCCATAGGAAGAAATCTAATGGGGTGATGTCGCAAGACCTTGGTGGCCACTCAATGAAACCCCCACGTCCAATCCATTTTTGCGGATATCGTTGGTCCAAAAACGCACGAATTTCACGATGGTAATGCGGAGGCGCACCATCGTGCTGGAACCACATACTGTCGAGCTCATCCCTATCGAGACCTTGAAGCAGTTGGGGTAGTTCTTCTTGTAGAAAGTTCAGGTAACTATGGCCATTTAGTGGTTCATTGAAAAAGTGGGGTCCAATAATTCGATTATGATGAATACCACACCAAACATTTAATGACCAGTGGTTTTGATGTTGCACCTCTCTAATCCAAAATGGGTTTTCTGTGGCATAATAATGCATGTTGCGTCTATTTACGGCACCGTTACTTCTAAAAGTAGCTTCATCACTAAACATTACCTTGCACAATAAAGTTGGATTTAATTGAATCTCCGCATTTATTGTACGACAAAAGTTTACACGACTTTCAAAATCCTGTCCATGCAATTCTTGGAGTAATTCCATGTGATAGATGATACCTATATTTCTTGGTAGTACGATTAGCGGTGGATTGTGATGTTTCACATAATGCTGCTAACTGACGGCTACCAATATAAGGATTTTCCTGAACATTTAACAATACTTGTAGTTCTTTTTCTTCATTAGTTACTGGTTTGTTGACCACTTTACGTTTTGGATAATCAACAGTACCAGAAGAATCAAATCTTTGCATTAAGTTTTGAAAAGTATGGGTATTAGGCTGGCGTCGATCAGGATACTTCATTTTGTAAATTCTTTGAGCAAGAAGGCATGAAAATATACAGGGTGTACCATTTAAAAAAAAGATATTTATTCATTTAAACTTGTTCAAATTTGAGCCGATGTGTTCAACACCCTGTAGCTTTTATTGCAAATATTAGGTAAAAATTATGTTAACTTGTCCTTTGCCTTGCTAAATTCCAAATTTGAATATATTTGTCACAAAATTGAAAACGCTATTTATAATTGAATTGATGCTTGAAAATGTGACTTTTTTTCTTTAAACTTAATTATCTCAGAAACTATAAAGTTTTGTTATAGTAAACCCTTAATAAAAAAGTTTTAAAATTATAAGCTAAATCGAAAATACGATTCGTATATAGGGTGTTCTATTTAAAAAAATACAACTTTATGCTGTCCTAGTTTTTTGGCTCACCCTGTAGAGTCCTAAATATTTTTAAAATCTGCGTAAAAATAAACTGTATCAAACAATAAATATAGTTTCTTTGTTAATTTCACCGAAAAGGCACAAACCTACTTCATCCAATCTTTGACTCACTCTGTACATGCTTTTATAACAGTATAAACAGGGCTGTCAATTTGCCAGTAATTCCTTGCATTTGCCAGGAATAATTAGCTATGCCAGTAATAAATATTAAGGCGAAATGTACTTACAATTGATCGCAAGTGTATGAAAATCGATAAGATGCCTCATCTGTAAAATTAAATCTCTCTACTATCTCTTTTTGCTTCTCACATGCAGTTAGTTCTTTCTTTACTTTATGGTTTTGCAGTCTAAAATTTAAGGATGGACACTCTTGTTATCATCTGTCTTTTTCTAATATTCAGTTTAATTTAGCAATATCAGCGTTTTCTTATCACACGCATTTTGCCAGGAATTGCCAGGAATAAATATAAAACTTGCAAGTATTTTTCTGTAGAACATTTGACAGCACTGAGTATAAAAGAATTTGAATTGTTGGATTTCCGTTTAAAACGTGGCAATGTTGCATATCCCCTCTTGCCAACGAGAGAAAATAAACCCCTCTTTGGGCATGCACGGTTGCCACTTCCTAGCGACCTGTTACTGAAATCACAACGTTGCCAATTCTTAAATATCACTAATAAGATGCTACATGATTTTATAGAAAAACAAGTACAAAACTACAAATTAGAAGGTGATCTAAATATATTTGTTCTTTAAGAAAAGAAAACCTCTATAACAATAGTATAATATACGCCTATTGTTGAAATAATACTCACAGTGCTATATTTATGGGATGATAAAATCTCAGTTTTTGAAAGTTTCTTCGAAATATGACAACAATGCACGTCTCTTCGGCTAAAGACACCTCATCGATGTATTGTTGGTTGCCTAATTTAACCTATGCTATGGGAGCTGTATTCTTTAGAATAATTATCAAATGATCAAAGTGAAAAACGTGATAACTTCAAGTTCTTTTCAATATTCATTTACCTGCCATTAGGCTGAAGTGATCATGAGTATTTCAAATGATAGAACTGAAAGGGATAATTCAAAAGAATAACCCTAAAAAATATCGCAAAATATCGGGGATATTTTGTGTAAGGTATTGTCTGCTCTCGCTTTCGCAAACTTTTTTAGTAGGTTATGCCTTATTTTAGCTGCCGTTTTAGCTTCAATTCGATTATTTAGCAAGATTTATTTCGTGATTTTTAGTTCAGTGGTGCAAAGTGAAAAACTGAATTACAAAGAAAGTTTTGATTATAAACAATAAAATAGATTTTTCTGTAATAAATAAATTTTGCCCTTTTAGGTTGCTGTACATAAGTTTTGTTATTTATTTTTAAGAAATATTTTTAAATTTTATTTACAGGAAAAGTTTTTTTCATGGCTCATTTGGATCCGCTTTTGATTTGTTTCATTTTGTAATATGTTGGAGTATATCAAAAAATATCAAATACGTATTTTTGTAAGTCATGAGTTGCATTTTTATATAATTTATAATTTAAAAGCCTGACTTTTTCAAAAAAAACATGAATATTATTAAGGAATTAGTTTTAATTACCTACTTTTTATTACTTTACCTGTGACTAGTTAGTTAGACTAAAGTGTGGTCGTCGGACTTGCATTTTCTTTATTTTTATATTTATTTTTACGACGTTTCGATTAGGTTCTATTTCTAATCGTTGTCAAGTATAAACTCAGTTTATAACGGGTGTTTCAAAAGAAAGTTCACATTTAAAAAATCGATTTAAAAAAAGTCAGGACTTTATTGAAAAAATGTTTATTACATATTAAAATACATTGTTTGGGAATTTATTTTTTAAAAATGATATCGTCCAAATGTAATCCGTTGCGCTCACGGCATTCATTTAATCGAGCACTAAAATTGCCCATGACGGCTCGGCAGGTATTCTCCGTGATGTCTGCCATTTCGTTGCGGATATTTTCTTTTAATTGTGCCAGGGAAGTCGGTTTGTTGGCGTAAACTTTTGATTTGACATAACCCCATAGGAAAAAGTCCATAGGTGATAAATCAAGACTGCGTGGAGGCCAACTTATGTCACCTTTCTTTGAGATCAATTTGCCAGGAAAAATTTCACGCACTCGTGGCAGAGACATGTTGGACGTGTGTGAAGTTGCTCCGTCTTGCTGGAACCATGTTCTTTGGTTATAGCCAGGAAAATTTTGCAGTTCAGGCACGAAGAAGTCGTTTAACATCTCCACATACCGCTCTGAAATCACTGTTACTGTGCGTTCCCTTTCATCTTCAAAAAAGTACGGGCCGATAATTCCTCGCGCCGACATCGCAGCCCATGCAGTCACTTTCGGCGAATGTAGAGGTTTCTGATGTTTGTGTTTTGGATTGTTTGCACTCCAATAGCGGCAATTTTGCTTGTTTACATGACCATTAAGATGAAAATGGGCTTCATCCGAAAAGAAGATGTTGGTAAACGTTGAAAAGCGTTCAGTCATCTGGTTTACGAAGTCAAGCCTCTGACCAGCATCCTGAGGCTTCAATTCTTGAACCAACTGAATTTTATAGGGGTTCAGCTTTAAATCTTTGTGTAAAATGCGGAATAATGATGACCTATGCACATTTAAAGCAACAGCACGCTTACGAATCGAAACGTTTGGGTCGTCACGAACAGACTGAGTAACACTCTCTACGTTTTCGACCGTCCTCGAAGACCTCGGACGCCCGGATTTTGGTTTATCTAGTGTTGAACCGGTCTCTTCAAACTTCTGGACCCATTTTCCAATAAGCCGAGCGCTTGGCGCATCATTTAAGTGACGAATATGTGGAAAATTGCAGAATTTTCTACGCGCTACAGTCACCGAATTATCGTTTTTGTAAAACTCACGTACGCACAAAGCACGGTCCGTTCCCGAGAATCGCTCCGTAGCGACTAAATTCCCAAGAACCAGGCTACCGATTGACATACCCCCCGCGCCGTTCGGAATAGTTGCGTTCACGCAATAAGCAAAACAAATGTGTACTTTCTTTTGAGACACCCTGTATATAAAATGATCGTCTGATTCATGGACATATTTGCTTTCTAAATTTAAATGAATAAAAACGGAGGGTTTAAAAACTTGTACCCGTCATTTAGATTTATTATCCAACACGGCAACACTGCATCCCCTCATTTCATGATTTTTTACTACTATTTACTATAACTAAATTTATGAATGAGTTGGAAAGGAAAAGATAGTTGCCAAGGCGCCCATAAGCGGTCAAAGTCTTGTGTTTATTTAGTCTTTGGTACAGAGCAATATGCGGAACAGACGATTTAACACCCAAATATGTAAAAATATATAGGGTGTCCCATTGGAAAAATTTATATTTTTTGCTCTCCTACTATTCTACAATCATAAATAATTTTGGAATGAAGCTATATTAATTCTCTACATCCTTCTTCTTTCTTTTAAATAAAGGAGCTATTAGACTTTGTGACACTATTGAGCCACCCTATATAAGAAAAGTTCCAAAAGATAAAGAATTGCAATTTTTATCATTTTTTGAGACTTCCTCGGCAACAAATAATCCAATCAATTCATGCAAGAGTTTGTTTTGCAGGATTTTAAAAAGCCCACAAGATATTTTACTCGTGTGTTCGAGAAACTTCGACGCCTTTAATTGTTAATCAATACTTTTGTTTAAAAAAAGAGTTTTTAACTGTATCATGGATATTTCAAACATGCTAAAATTTGTTGCTCAGTGCAATTATTTATGAATTTATCTATTCAACATTGCAACAACTCTCTGTTTTAAAGAACTTCCAGCCATTTTGCATAGTTGTATAAATAAATCATCTAAAATTATATTCCACCCAAGTTATGCTCTTATTTTCTTTTTAACGTGGCAAGTAAGTTAAGCTACTCATTAAAATATTTTCTAGTTAGAAACATCAGGACAACGCTGACCTCTAAGAGGCACTGCAAAATTAAAAACACTCGCAGCGCGGTTTTTCATGGAAAAACTTTCATATTTTCACCTGAAAATTAACAACTCCCGGTTTTCTTTATCAGTGAAAAGTTTTTGCACAGTAGGACGGTAAATTAAATATAAGGACTATAAGTTTCATATTAAAGTTGTAGAGAATCAAAAAACCTACAATTTGAGTTATCGCCGGTTTTTTTTCCATAGATTAGTTTTTGCAAAAAAAGTCGAAAAACCCTCTAAAATGGTCGTGTTTTGCATATTAATTATTTATTGCAAATTGCTCTTAAAAGCAAGCTCTTACTGCTCCGAATAAAACGGTATTTTATGTTTTCAAATCGGTCTAGTCGTTGCCGAGAAATTACTATTTGTTTATCCCGAGACGCTTTTTGTTTATTGTTATAACTTTTTGTAAAATGAGCTTTTTGGGGTGTTCGCAACGTGAGGCTCTTCATAAAGACCCAAATTTTTATGCCTTACTATGGGCAAACGAAAAAATTAATTTTCAATCCCTTGTTTTTTATTTTGAAATAGGGGGTGTTTTTTTGTTCGAAATAAATGCAGCTGGAGCCTCTCCCAAACATCATAAAAATGTCTAGTTTGAAAATTCGAATAGCTCAGTTCAAAACGAAGATATTCAATATATATATATATATATATATATATATATATATATATATATATATATATATATATATATATATATAAATATGTAGATAAGTTTTTGTCCGTGTAATTTAAAATAAAATAGAATAAAATATTGGCGAAGCGGACGTGAAAATTTGTCAATCTACATGATTCTCGTATACTCCAAAATATGGAAAAACTCCGGGTCCGACAGATGGCGACAGCGCTGTTTCGTCCTAATATGGGACTCGTCAGGCCACCGCAGTCGGTACAAACCATCACCTCGCCTTTGCATCGTATAAGCCACATTTATAATCAAAATACGGCAAATAAGACGACAAAGGCGACATCTCGATGGTCCACTTGATAATACAAGAACCACACAGATTAACAAAGTTTGTAAGAGAACCGTCATATGGTGGCGCGACGGTGAATTAAAACAGAAATATGTAAAATCGAGTACACGAAACGCGCTGCCCAAAAGATAGGGGTCGCATTTTTCGGTACTGGCAAGCAAGCCTACCGCTATTTAAGCAGCCAAAGCCACGTGCCGCACCAAACGATCCCACCATGAGAGCATCGTTTAGCGTGTTTCAAAGCCAAACAAGTAAATAAATATGTAGATAAGTTTTTGTCCGTGTAATTTAAATAAAATAGAATAAAATATTGGCGAAGCGGACGTGAAAATTTGTCAATCTACATGATTCTCGTATTAAAAAGTGCGGAGCACTCCAAAATATGGAAAAACTCCGGGTCCGACAGATGGCGACAGCGCTGTTTCGTCCTAATATGGGATTCGTCAGGCCACCGCAGTCGGTACAAACCATCACCTCGCCTTTGCATCGTATAAGCCACATTCATAATCAAAATACGGCAAATAAGACGACAAAGGCGACATCTCGATGGTCCACTTGTATTATCATTGATTGATAAAAAAAGGATTATTAAAAAATACAAGTTTTCAATAAAAATAAATATTTTTATTTGTTCAATTTTCTTTTCTTTTTTTTTTTGATTCAGGTCCATCATCAACATCATTTTCATCGCTCGATTCGTTTTTGTACTCAGCAGTCGGAGCATTCGTGCAATCATCTCCATTACAAAAACCCCATAATCTAGAACACTTTAAACCGTGCTTGCAACAACTACATCCAGTTTTGCAGCTTTTTTTGCATTTACAAGATATTGTTTCTGATACCTCGGGTGGTATCAGTTGTTCCGCGGAATAAAGTGGCTCCAATCCAATTTCAGTTCAGTTCAGCCAAGCATAGATGAGACTAAGAGTCCCCCAGAAAGGTGGATGCCGAGAAGAACAAAGCCCCTACCACATTGAACCTACTACTGTCAATTGTCAATTTGAAGCTCCCAGTTCAGTTTTTTTGGGTGCGCGCGGCAGCGTTCCCCCACTACCTCGGTCGGCCAGCTGTTGTCTGACGCTCCACTTTCTGTACAGCTTTTAATAACAAAGAGTATAATTTTTCCAAAACCCACAAGCTGTTTTAAAAATATAAGTCTCTGTCTACCCGATGCCGTTGGATTCGTTTCTTAATTGTTATAAACAAAGTGGCTGCAAATTTTTGAAAAAAAAACTCGGATCCTATTGGTCGAAAATGAATTTTTTTTTTGAAAATCATCGTTTTGAACTCAGCTATTCGAATTTCCAAACTAGGCATTTTTATTATATTTGGGGGAGGCTCCAGCTGCATTTGTTTACAACAAAAAAACACCCCCCATTTCAAAACGAAAAACAAGGGGTTGAAAGTTAATTTTTTCGTTTGCCCATGATAAGGCATGAAAATTTGAGTCTTTATGAAGAGCCTCACGTTGCGAACACCCCAAAAAGTTCATTTTACAAAAAGTTATAACAATAAACAAAAAGCGTCTCTGGATCAACAAATAGCAATTTCTCGGCAACGACTAGACCGATTTGAAAACACAAAATACCATTTTATTCGGAGCGGTGAGGGCTTCCTTTTACGAGCAAAAAAGTTGAAAAAAAAAATTAATTTTGCAATAAATAATTAATATGCAAAAAACGACCATTTTAGAGGGTTTTTTGACTTTTTTGCAAAAACTAATCGATGAAAAAAACCGGCGATAGTTCAAATTGTAGGTTTTTTGATTCTCTACTACTTTTATATAAAACTTATAGTCCATGTATAGCTAGTTTGGCTTGTAGAATCAAAAAACCTGTGTTGACCAACTTTGCACCCCCCTCCAGAGGACCCCTTACATGATGTTCTCCTTCATGGCATATGGGGTATGTTCTAATATTGCCCCAACACCCTCGAATAGGTTTCATAACTCCTCGAATTTTTGTTAAAAACGTACCTTCCATCAGGCTGTTGATTGAACTATTACCAAATGAAATAGGATTTTGAATTGCATTTTCGTTTATCGAGTATTGAGATATTACACAAATTTTAATCCGGTACGTATTTTTACTGCATCCTATTTTTAAATGGCAGCAGTTAAAATCTTCTTCTTCTTCTTTAGGTGCCATGCCTGTATTCAGACGTTGGTCGTCATCATGTTTACAATTTCCTGCAATCTTTCTCTATCGGCTGCTGCGCGAAATAGTTCTTCTACGGTGCAATCACACCACTGCCTGATGTTACGCAGCCATGAAAGCTTCTTTCGGCCTATCCATCTTTTTCCTTCCACTTTTCCTTGTATTATAAGGCGAGGTAGCTGGTATTTAGGTCCTCTAATTATGTGACCGAAGTATTCTGTTTTCCGCTTCTTTATAATGTTCAAGAGCAGTCGATCTGTATCCATCATTCTGAGAACATCCTCGTTGGAAGTGTGCGAAACCCATGATATCTTTAGGATTCGACGGTAGCACCACAATTCGAATGCTTCTAGTTTGTTTAGCGTTGTGGTTTTTAGTGTCCATGTCTCGCAACCGTATAATAGAATAGACCATACATAGCACTTCAGGACCCTCTTACGAATATGCATTGATAGGTTCCTGTTGCATAGAACTGGTTTCCATGTCATAAAGGCCTTCCGCGATATTTCTATCCTAGCTATTATCTCTTCATCTGAGTCCCCATTTACATTCAACCAACTGCCAAGGTATTTGAAATGGTTTACACGCTCTATCCTCTTCCCATCGAGCCAAAGTTGACATTCATCCACAGTAACCTTTCCAACGGCCATACACTTTGTTTTTGAGATGTTGATTTTAAGGCCTCCTCGGCAGTTCGCTTCATTGACTAGGTTTACTAATGTTTGGAGATTCTCGATGCTTTCCGCAAGAATGGCCGTATCATCAGCAAATCTAATATTGTTGATTACTTCTCCGCCTAGTCTTACTCCTTCTTGTCTGTCATCCAAAGCCTCCCTAAAGATTTCTTCAGAGTATACATTAAAGAGACAGGGTGACAGAACGCAACCCTGTCTTACTCCACGTTTGATGGGTAGGTTTTGAGTACGACTGTTTTCAATTTGGATAGAAGCTACTTGATTGTAATATAGATGTTTTAGCAGTCTTATATCATAGTGGTCTAGACCTGCCGCTTGTAGGCACTCAAAAAGTTTATCATGTTGTACTCGGTCGAATGCCTTTTCAAAGTCGATGAAACAGACGTAGATGTCCTTTCGGAATTCACAGCTTTTTTGTAGGAGAACGCGCATACAAAATAGTGCCTCTCTTGTTCCTAGACCATTTCTAAATCCAAATTGCTTATCACTCACTCTATTTTCGCATAAAAGGAATATTCGGTTCTGTATAATTCGTAGCAGTATCTTAAGCGTGTGGCTCATTAAACTAATCAGCCTAAAGTCGCCGCATTTGGTGGGTCTACTGTTCTTTGGTAATGTTACAAACAGCGATTCTAACCAATCATCTGGTATTATTCCTTCGTTGTAGATTTTATTAAAGAAAGTGGTTAGGTAAGAAATATTTTCCTCATCTAGAAGTTTAAGCAACTCAGCAGGGATCTGATTTGGTCCAGGTGCCTTATTATTTTTGGCTTGCTGTATTGCTTTCCTGACTTCCGACTTCAATATAGTGGGGCCCCTGTCTATCTCGCTGCTGCATACAGTAAGTGTATGTGCAGCGTTTTCTCGAGTAGCATCGTCAAAAAGGTCACTGATGTATCTCTCCCATTCTCTGCACTGTTCTTCGTGATTACAGATTCTTCCGTCGGCGTCCTTGAGTAAATGAGCATTTTTTGGTTTTGTAATTCCGGAGGTATATTTAAGTTTCCTGTGGAGATTGAAATTGTCGTGTTTTTTTTGGAGGTTCTCTATTTCTTTACAGGAATTTTCGAGCCAGAGTTCTTTGGCTTGCTTAATTTTTCTTAATGTTAAAATCAGCCCTGCCTTAATATTATCCTTAAGCATCCTGATAGAATTGCGTTGCAGACTATCGAGAAAAAGAACAATACCACGATCTGCGAAGATCATTTATACAAATGATCACAGCATGAAAGTTTCATGAAAAAATCCTTAATATTCCTTCAAGAACATTCCAAGAATCTTTGACTAAATTTCACAAAGGATCTTATATGATTTTCGTGAAAAATTTTAAGGAACTTAGAAAAAAGTTACGTAAAATATTAACGTAATACTAACACCTTCCTGCAAGTTTCTAGAAAATCTTCCGAGCAAACAAAATGGAAAGCTTAATGTAACTTTGCTTTAAAATTTCAAAGCAAGTTTCCGTTATTCTAGACTTTTAAGAAAGCTTTCTGTAATCGTTCAGTAACCTTTCTAGAATCTTAGTAGATACATAATTTTTTTTAAGATAGAAATTTTCCGTCTACAAGCCATACGAAAAAAACTTGCTAAAACTCCCTTTAATGACAAGCATATAGAAGTTTTTTCGTAACTCCTCTATGGCGCCATTTCATTAGTCCCCAAAGACAATCGCATTGTCATAAACGAGAAAGCACACTTTTATATCAATTAAAGGGATGGTTTCAGTACATTAAATGTTATTGGCTGCAAAATAGCATATGGTTGGGTGTGGTCCATTAGGGATTGTTGTTGTTTGCCGTTTGACAATATTTTAATTAACTAAAAATCCTTTTTGATTTTGAAAACAACCTAAATTGCAAATAAAAGGGAAGTTCAGAAATCCGCATAGCAAATAAATATTTATTGGTAAAATGTAAATGTAAATAAATTAACTAAATGTAATATTACTAGATAATATAGAAGAAAGTCCGCAGGTTGCGTGTGTCTGTATGTTCAGGGTATATATATATATATATATATATATATATATATATATATATATATATATTTATATATATATATATATATATATATATATATATATATATATATATATATATATATACAGGGTGATTCAAAAATCGATCACGAAACTTAAGGGGGTGATTCTACTTGACAAAATAAGGGTAGAGCTTCATATAATTTTTTTTGAAAATGTCATTCGTTTTCGAGTTACAAGCCGTCCAAGTTCAAGTTTTTATTTTTTGTTTTTTGAATTACTCGCTTACAGGAAAACCGATTTGACTAATATTTGAAAGATAGGCTAAGTCTTCTGCGCTTCATCATTTTAGTAACAATTCACATTGATTGTTTGCCGCTAGAGGGCACTTTACCTACATTGAAAATTGTTTTTTTGTCATAATTTTTTAGTGTTGACAGCTACAGTAGTTTTTGGCATAATTTCTGAAAGACTGATGCCAGGCCTTTAAAAAAGGTGCTATTTACATCGCTAAACCCAACGGTTTAGACGTAAATCACCCTTAAAAATTAAGTGGTAAATTTACTTTTCTCATTTCATTACCACCAGCTACCAGGTAAATAGCTATCAAAGTATACTAGAGCTGTCAGTTTAACATCAAATAAATTCGCTTTTCAAACTATTTAATTTATAATCTTAAAATAACTAATAATGGCTAATCAGTAAATATTCATATTATGGATTATTGCGATATACATTTAATTGATAAAAATTAATGAAACAGTACTAAACAAACTAAAAAAGATTCTCAAAATGTCCCCCATTTTCTTCAATACATTTCCTAACACTCTTCAAAAAATGTCGCCTAACTCGATGAAAAATTTCTGGTGTTTCTTTAATAATTTGGCACTTTTCGATTATCCTGAAGCGAAGATCCTCGACGTTGATTACTGGAATATTGTACACCAATTGTTTCAAATGACCCCAAAAGAAAAAATCCATAGGATTAAGGTCTGGTGACCTCGCTGCCCATGCCAATGGTCCACTTCGTCCTATCCATCGCTCAGGATACGTTGCATTCAAATACTGTCGGACACGTATACTAAAGTGGGGCGGAGCTCCGTCTTGGAGGATCCACATGTTGGCCCTTACTTCCAATGGCACATCTTCCAGATACAATGGGATAAAATCTAAGTATACGTCACCAGTTAATGGGCCATCAAAGAAATGAGGACCAATAAGGTAATCTCCTATTATCCCTGCCCACACATTTAGTGAAAATCTACGCTGATGTTTCGTTTCTACCACATTGTTTGGGTTCTCGTAAGCATATGTGTGGATGTTGTGTAGATTTGTTATGCCATCACGAGTGAAACCAGCTTCGTCAGTGAATAATATGACGCCAATTAATCGATTATCGTGTTCATACTTAGCTAGGATCTGATTGCACATTTCCAACCGTCTCGGCCGATCATCGTCATAAAGAGCCTGCACCTTTTTTGAATGAAACCGGTAGAGTTGTTCTTCTCTTAGTATCCTCCATGAACTAGCCTGACAGAGCCGCACTTCATTCCCAATTTTTCTAGTACTAATACCTGGATTATCTTCAATAATTTCAAGCACTCTTTCTTCTTGTTGCACGTTTCTAGCAGTTCTAGGTCTTCCCCTATTTCCATTATAACTTTTAAAGGAACCACTTTCCGCAAGCCTCCTGTGCACATTGGAAAATGTTTGAGCATGAGGGATATTTCTTTCCGGATAACTCTCCATATATCTTCTTGCCAACTCTGCATTACCATTTGCTTTTCCATAACAAAAATGGATATCACAATATTCGATATTTGAATATTGGTGATTAGCCATTATTAGTTATTTTAAGATTATAAATTAAATAGTTTAAAAAGCGAATTTATTTGATGTTAAACTGACAGCTCTAGTATACTTTGATAGCTATTTACCTGGTAGCTGGTGGTAATGAAATGAGAAAAGTAAATTTACCACTTAATTTTTAAGGGTGATTTACGTCTAAACCGTTGGGTTTAACGATGTAAATAAAGAGCACCTTTTTTTAAGGCCTGGCATCAGTCTTTCAGAAATTACGCCAAAAACTACTGTAGCTGTCAACACTAAAAAATTATGACAAAAAAACAATTTTCAATGTAGGTAAAGTGCCCTCTAGCGGCAAACAATCAATGTGAATTGTTACTAAAATGATGAAGCGCAGAAGACTTAGCCTATCTTTCAAATATTAGTCAAATCGGTTTTCCTGTAAGCGAGTAATTCAAAAAACAAAAAATAAAAACTTGAACTTGGACGGCTTGTAACTCGAAAACGAATGACATTTTGAAAAAAAATTATATGAAGCTCTACCCTTATTTTGTCAAGTAGAATCACCCCCTTAAGTTTCGTGATCGATTTTTGAATCACCCTGTATATACGTCAAATACGATTAGTAAATGCAAACTTCGTTCCATCATATCCCTTCCGTCTTAGAGGTTGCACAAATTGGATAAATTGCTACAGAACAGAATTCATCCACCATCGAGATGATGGTCTACCTGTACCACCAAATCGAGAAGAAAGTTACAACTTACCCTCTACGCCACGGTGATGCGGCAGGTGCATGTTGGTACCCTGATGAGTTTAGAAGAGACGAAACATGTACCTCTGCCGTATCATTGTGGCGGGCTGGGTAAGTTTTGACTTTCTTTCCTGTATGGTGGTACAGGTAGGCCATCATCTCGATGGTGGTGGAATAGGATGAATTGTGTTCTGTAGCAATTTATCCCATTTGTGCAACCGCTCACACGGAAGGGATATGATGGAACGAAGTTTGCATTTACTGTTCGCATTTGACTTCATCTGTACACGAAGTTGCATATAGTTGTACGTTTGCTGAATGTGATTTCAACATTACAACGGCATAATGTGGATATATCCATTGCTATTGCATTTCACACGGAGGATATATATATATATATATATATATATATATATATATATATATATATATATCCTGACACAGTTAAAAATTCATGACGTACTACTCCAAGAATCTGTGGTTTACCAAAGCTGCAGAAATGGAATACCGCTTAGATCAATCGTCTCTTGTATACAATCACCATTTGAAAATCTTTCCAAATACCTGACATCTATTTTACAAAAATATTAATATATAAAAGTTTCTCGATTTTAAAAGTAAAATAAAAATATTAGGGTCCCTGATAACTACACACTAATAATTTTGGACTTAATATATTTATCCACCGATATAACTTTAGATGTAGCAAACGAAATTATAATCAAAAAATTGGATCATCTTTTACAGAAATTCCCTTAAATGAGCTTTAAGAGATATAGAATACACACTAAAATCAACATATTTGATGAATAAGCATAAATTTTATAACCAAGTTGAATGTTGTTCCATGGATGCATCAATATCTAGTGTTATTGCACAATTATCATGAAGATTATGTAACTAGTAGCACAAATATCTAAATACCATCTTTTCCTGTTTATGTTGATGACTGTGTTACTGCTGCCCCTAAAAATAAAATCCAAGAAATTTCAAAAAATTTAATTCCTACCATGAAATTCAAGAATAAAATAAAATCAATTTATAAGATTTAACTTAAAATAGAAAAAATATTAAAATTAGAACAGAATGGCATACAAAGGAGACTTGGTCATCTAGATATGTTAATTTAAAGCCCCAACACCAAATTTCTCAAAAGAAAAATGTCATCATGGGATTTGCTGACCGTTCAGTAAAATTATCTGATCCTGAATGTAGAGAAAACGCCCCAAAAAAAAAGCAAAGAAAGCACTTAAACTTAATAACTACCCAGAAAAACTAATAAATGTCACTAAAAAGAAGATTTATAAATACTACAATAATTCGAACGAAAATGTAAAAAATAAGACGTTGTAATTTATTTTGAGGTTATGTGACGATAAAAGTGGCTAAAAATTTTTTTGTTTGGGTACTTTTTGATGTAGAATAACCGGGTGCTTTTTATTTTTTTATTACCGAGTGGGCGGTTTTGACCCTCTTAATCGGCTAGTCCCTTTAGTTCCAAAAACCCTATACTTGTCATGTGATCGCTGTGACGTTACATGTTCCCAAATACTGGTCAACTGATAAGGCGATATAAAGTTTTTTCGTAATTTTTGTAATAAAGTAAGTTTTATAAGTATTGTGCGGTTCCTCAGTATACAAGTAATACAATTAAAACGTCTGAAAATTTATTTATTCACGTTTCACGTTCGGAAAATAACAGGAAAATGTGGCTTCAACTAGCCCGCAGGGATTCGGCACTAAAATTTATTTTTGTGAAAATCTCTTTGATTTTTTGATGAAAATTGTAATTTGGAGGTTAGAAATAAAGTAATCAAAGGTGAGTAAGAATATTTTGTACTTGTTTTATTTTAGTTGCCGAATGATATGGAAAACTATACAGAATGCTATTGTGTTTTTATAACCGGTTGCAAAAATAACAATTCATGGTATATTACTTACATTTTTAAATTCAGCACAGTAGAAGTTACTTTTCGTTGCGACCGTAACACAATCTCGACAAATTCGAACTATTTGCTTTAATAAATTCACTTTCCATTATGGAAAAACTTTTTGAAATCGTTTTCAAAAGGAGTAGTAAGCAAATTTCGAAGAAATTGCACGGAAATCACTATAAAATAATGTTACCGCAGCCTTTTTCAGTTTGACAAAGGCTAAAAACTATGGCTGAAATGCCACTTGTCCCTTGAACATCTTTTAATTATGTGACGTAAGTATAATTTCAAGAATTTTATTTACTGATTTATACCCAAGAAAAAATTCTCAAATATATATATATATATATATATATATATATATATATATATATATATATATATATATATATATATATATACATATGTATCGTTTCAATTGTTTTTCTTAAAACTTGGCACAAACGCCGAAAAATATTAAATTGCGTCTCAGTTTAATCCATACGAAAAGAAAACCTAAAAAAAACTTCTACCTATTTCCAACTTTTTCTTTATCAAATTACCATGTCAATAAGCCTTTCAATATCTTTTTCATACACCTATATCCAACAAATATGTTCGGGGAATTCTGGAACGCTTATTTGTGCCCCTGGGGGGTATCCGAAGATTCGTAGCTCATAACAAATCCAGTTTGATCCCATGAAAAGGGGTTTACTAAATGTTAGGATCGTACAAGGGTAAAATATAACAGGAGGGGGTTTACGAAGATGAAAAAATGGTTTGGGAAAGCAGAAAAATCGAGTAGGTCGAACAAAAACATCTAGTAATATTTTACATATATATATATATATATATATATATATATATATATATATATATATATATATATATATATATATATAGACGAGAGAGATTCAATAAGTAAGGTGAATGTATCATAGATGGCTTCCCTATCATTTTTTGTTGCATACGATTATGTAGCTGTACTCTCCGGGGGAACCTCTATAAAGTTTCAGTATCATCCGATGCTTAGTTTATACATGGCAGTCATTTGAAGGAGTAATAAATTCTTGTTTAACTTACCTTGAACAAAAAGGGGAAAAATATAACTAATTTCTGATTACAAATAATAAAAAATTCCTTAATTTTAAAAATGAATAAATATAAATAAATTTTTTAGTTGTATTGCAATTAATATTTACTTTTTTATATTCATATAGTAATATTTAGTATCAAAATAAAACGATAATTAAAATTTCTGATGTCTAGTACCTTTTTTGGTAGTTTTATTTTTTTACGTAGTTCTTGTTACTTTTTTGTAGTGTTAGGTGTGATATTTTTGTTTCTAGATAAAGAGGTTATAATATAAGGTGAAAAATTTTAATGATGTTATCTGTATCTGTTCTAGAGTTTATAGCATTATTTTTTTAATTATTAAGATTTTATAAAATTCATGAATTTTTATGTGGTTTTAATAATTTTCGTATGATTAGCATCCTCCATGACAAGATAAAGCTATTTTATTTTTTATTATACTTATGAACATTAAATCAATTTTTTTTGATATGGTCAATGTATTTGTATAGAGTTGCATTCTTTACAAGCAATTTAACATTTTACGTGGCTTTTTTATTTTTAGGAATTTTCAATTTTAAGTGACTGAAATAATTTTTTAATAAATTATAATCCCTATAGTAATATTATGTTCTTCAAAAATATTTTGTTATTTTACAGATAGATTTACGGTAATAATAAGTAATCGTTTTTTGACCATATCTTCGGTTCTAATCATCGTAGAAACTTCTTTTTGTTGTCATATGGTAGATTTTTTATTGCTTACAACAATATATTTTTTACAAAAATTTTTGGCGGGAAATTCAAATATTTTTGTGTGTTCGAAAATTTTTTAATTCAATAAAATAAAAACTAGGACAATAGCAGGGCCGAAAAAAAAATATGTTGTTTTTTAGATGCTAAACTATGTCCATGAATTTTTTCAGATTTTTAAAAGTGATGAAACAGAGTCTAAATTTTTAACTTACATTTTAGCTAAAAGGGAGGGGGGGGGGGGCTTGTAAATGAAAAATTTCGCCATATATCTTTAAAATAAAGAAGGTTAGGAAAATTTTTTTTATTGCACCTTTATTTAACAAAAAAATAGCCCAGGTTCTTAAACATCGCAAGTCTCTATATTCAATAATAACGGAGATTCTTGGCAAAATTGGACACCCTGTATTTGAAATAACATTCCAGGATCATTCTGAGTAAGACTGCAGTAAAGGATTATCTCCTTGGTGTCTACTAGCGTTGAATAAAAAATAGACATGATGACTGTAACGAAGAATCACTGAAATTATGACTTGAAGTCGGTAGATTCTAAAAAACACACTTATTTTTAGATTACAAGCGAGATTATATTTATTTTTGTAAGAATAAAAACACAAAATATAGAAATCGGCCATATTAGATCGAACACCAATCAGAAGCGCGTGACGTCACGCTTTCGTAAACATCACATCAGTCATTATTGTTTAACGCCTTTATTGTTCGAGTTTGTATATATTCACATCATTAATCAGATATTTTATGAATAAAACTATCAAACATGTCAGTTTCGTGCTTCCAAAAGTACAACAACGTCATGGAATAAGGATTTATCGAGGCCAATAGCTCAAATTTACCAAGAATCGACTCCTTGATGCCGGGAGCGAGATGAACTGTTTTAACTTCAGTCTGGACAGCTTTACTTCTGAATTTGTATAATATATATATATATATATATATATATATATATATATATATATATATATATATATATATATATATATATATATATATATATATACTATAATTTTTGCAACAGACTATAATAATAATAGGTATCCCAAAGATAGTTTGGAATTGTAACTATCTATAATGTTATGAGTAAACGGGCAAACAGAAAAGATATACACTTGAATTCAATAAAACAGGTTACCGGTATAAAAAAAAGCAATGGGTACGTACCTGAACTTTCTGATGAAAAGCCTGCGAGTTCTAAATGTTATGTAGGTGTTTTTGTTTGAGCTACATCTTTCTCATTTTCTTCAATTAGACACCTTCTTTGTTTTTTGAGAGCATAGGGACGCTCAGCGGTGTCAGAAGTTCGTTTGCTTCTGCCTGGTTAGCATTCAAATCTTGTGGGTATACACCCTGACTTCATGTGAACTTGTAAAACCTATTACATGGTACTGTATATAATTTTCCGTATTATTTGGTAACTGGAAAAAGAAAAATTTTTTAGTTGGGAACTTTAAAAATAATACAGCAATAAAGAAATTAAACCTTGCCTCAAACTGGATCGATAGTATTATTGACAAATATTTACCTTACATATATTTTATTTGCGGGCTTCGCCACTTATTTATATAAAATAAATATTTACATCAAAATGATCTTCGCAGAAATAAATTACTGAATTAACAGACACAGAAGCTGGGTCTCGCCTTGCATGATTTTTGATATTTTTCTTCATTGGCATGTTAACTAGTTGTTACTTATTCGGAGTTTTTATCGATGTATTATTACATGGAGGAACTGCACACCATCGATATACATTAGAATTCATGATTATTGCACAAAATAATGGAAAATATGAATCGAAACAAGCAATAAGATGCAACTTGACAAGTGTTTACGAAAGGGTGACGTCACAGACGGACGCCATTACTATTTTAGCGTTTTGGTGCGAAATTTAAATTGTATTTTAAAAAGGTCAATTTTTCATTCAAAACATTAATTTTTTGCGGAAATAAGATCTATTTTATATAAAGTAGGTGCGTAAAAACATCGTGGAGTATTTTTTCAAAATCAGTCATCAAATCTATTCCTTTAAAATTCACCCAAAAACAGAAATCTTATGTTATTGGGCCCCTGTATAACTTTTCCTTAATTAACTATAATTTTTTTAGTAAACAAAAAAAAAACATTATTATCATTGTTCCTAATTTAGCCGAAAGTTATTAAACAATCCGTTTCATTCCGTATATGTTAACAATGTTCATTAATATGTATTCGGAACATCTGAATTGATATTCTGAATTATTCAGTCCTAATTTTGTAAAGCGGGTCCTGATAAGGACAACTTGTAAAATGAGTCCCCTGAGGGTTAATTAGGTTTGTTATTGGTTAACAAACTTTGTACAATTTTAAGGGAATATAGAAATTACCGGATTTATTTTTAAACTCTGAAATTTCGGTAATATATTATTCATACTTAAAGCCACCATATTTAATAAACTTGTCCAAATTATAAAGTATTAATAATTTATTTAGACCGACTTAAACAATTGTAATTAATTACCGAAACTTTTTTGTTTTTGTTTACACTTTTGGTGCCAAATTAATAATATTATCTAAATATCAGTGGCAAGTAATTTTGAAAGGATTATTATAGTCAAGACATGAACGTACGCAAATCATAACACTAGTTTACAGTACATCTGTTGCCGAAGAAATTTTAGCTGTTGTTGACTATATATGATATGCTAATTTCAAAAATATGAGTAGAATTTTTGTATCAGCTCTAGTTTCTGAGTTTCAGCTATGTAGGTATAAAACAGAAAAAAAACATGTATATTTACTAAGAAAAAATTTATTAAAAATCAGGTTAATCATTGAGTTCTAAAAAACTTCGTTTTAAAGCTCTTCTCTGATGTGTAGACTTAGGAAAATGACGTGTCAGAGACCAACAATAGTCAGACATCATATTCGTATCCCAAAAACCCTGATAACGCTCTTCCATGACGCATAAGTCCTGATGCATACGCTCTCCCTGCTCTTCGCTCATATCTCCTAAATTTTCCGGAAACCTGTCTAGGTGACTACGGAGGAAGTGGAGTTTTATGCTCATATTGCATCCCAAATTTTTTTATTGTAACAGAAGGTCTTCTACAAGTTTAATATAATTTTCTGATTTTTTATTTCCGAGAAAATTCTGCATCACAGAGACGAAAGCTGTCCAAGCCCTTAGTTTTAACTCAGTCATAGAATTTCTAAATTGAGTATCTTTCGTAAGTTGTCTAATTTGGGGGCCATTAAAAATACAGGCTTTAATCTTTTCCATAGTGAGCTGAGGAGATTTTTGGCAAATGTAAGAGAAGCAGTCCCCGGCTTTATCTAATGATTTAACAAACTGTTTCATGATCCCAGTTTTATATGTCATGGTGGAAGGATAATTTTTTTTCACGCTACTAGTGAACTCTGGACTATATTTTGCTTTCCAAGCTTCATATTTTTTCTCAAGGGGCAGTTTCTTCTTATCCAATGCTCTTGTTTAGCTCTACTGTCCCAAAGATATATAAAACAGGGAAACTTAGTGTAACCACTTTGTTGAACGAGAAGAATGTTCACCATTTTTAAATCAACACAAATTTGCCACAAATGGTCATTGTACTGTATTTTATTTAAGACTAGCGAGATGTTACAATATTCTTCCTTTAACTTTATACTGTGGGCAATAGGTACCCCAGCGTATTTATTTCCATTATGTAATAGAATACATTTTAACGTTTTGAGCTGTCAATGAATAAACGCCAGGCGTTTGGTTCGTATTATTTCAAGCCCATTTTTATCAACAAGTTTTTAATGTCTGAACAAAGGGTAATACCGTTCTCTTCGGAGAAATAACGCCGTAATTCTTTATCTCTTTCACGACAAAAAGTTATTGTAGTATTTGAGGAAATTAAATTTTTTTCTTTCAGTCTTGTTGCCAACAATTCTGAAGCTTGTTTAGAAAGATTTAAATCTCTTACAAGATCATCTAACTCATTTTGGGAAAAGCATTTTGGCTCATTTGATATACCTTCAAAATCAGCATCATTTTGTGAAGAGCTTGGTTCTTCATTGTCTTGTTCTAAGGGTTCAGATATATTTTTAGGCACTGAAAAGTCAGGTGAATGGTGCACTGGACGCTGAACACAACTAGTATTTGGGCACTGCCTTTTAGCTCGATTTTTAGTGTTTAGACCATTTACGTTCACGCTACCAAAGTAACAGTCTTCGAGATGATTTTGTGGTTCTCGCCAAATAGTCGGTGTTCCAAATTTAAAGGCACTTCTTTTACCACTTTTCCATAACCTTAAATATTCCACACACGATTTACAAACACAATTAGGAGCCCAAGACTTTTCCTTTTTATCTAAGAGCATCCCAAAATACTGAAAATAGTTATTTTTCACCATCTGTGATATAACTTTTCTACAGTTGTTAAACACATATTCTCCGCATATATAGCAAAAATGATTTGAATTGTTTAAACAACGTCTCCTTGAACTACTCATGACGAAAAAACTTCAGATACTAATCTTAACACAGTAAAATACGCACGTTATCGATAAATAAATACGCATAGATGATAAAAATAAAAAAAAGTAACTCGAGCTGCACAAAAATTAGATTTGACAAAAACAGGTCATAAGTAAATATTATTAACCATAAAATTCACGGCAACAGACAAAAAGTTAAATTTTGTAAACTAGCGTAATCATTATATAAAATAAATTTATGCTCACAAGAACTTTAGTACATTAAATATATTTTCCCAGATCATTACTTCTTTAACTAAATACCTTAATATATTCCACACACCGGTATATAAAGTACTATGCTGTATTTATTTCATAGCATGTCATTAAACAATAGTACGTAGCCATCACAGCTATATTATTAGATTCCGTTTAACAGCAACACTATTTCACAACTCATGCAACGTTGTAGCACATTTTAATGATCAAAGTGTTAAAACAATTATATTATCAGTTTTAAAAATTCCAAAATAAAATCATTTTATGTATAATATTTATCAAACGATTAACTTTAATATTTTGCGAGATACTTAAAAAATAACTGTCTGAATTTTGTTTACCGAATTAATTCAAACTGAGCCCCAAAAGTCTCATTTTGCAACTTTTATGCATAAAATATTTATAAGGCTTGGTTAGAAATATCTCAGAATAATTTAATTTAGACTTTTAAAATAAACGGCAAATATACGAAAACTGGGCAAAAGATAAACTAAAGTATAAAATATTCTAAAGTTGACAGAGTTAATTCCTTGGGTATATATAAACTGTCTGCTGTCAGCAAGGAGAATATCAAAAGACTAAAGCAGCTACGTTTAAATAAATAAAACGTGAATAACATTGACAGTTATTAGGTCAGTGATTCCCAACCTGTAAGGCGTGAACAGTTTAAAAAAATCGAAAAATGTTTCGATTACAAAAAGGTTGAAAATCACTGCTATAATTAAATTTCAGTCGATTTTATGGCTTAGTTTCTTTGTTGGGTTTTATCTTTTTGGAATTTGGAATTTATCACTGCCATAGTTTTTTATTTTAGCTCTTTTTTCACTATTACTTTGTTCCTATCTTGTTTCTTTATTTCTCTTTTTAGCCAATGATTCTTTTCTTCCTTCCTTGCAATCTCGATTTTATATACTCCTAGAAAAATATGCTATTTATTTGTAGCCTTATTTGATACTCTGTTTTTTAATTAGTTAAATACTGCAAAAAATGCAAATAAACTATTTTTTAAATAAAAACTATAATATTATTTAAATGACAAAACACTCAACTCGAACCAAATCAACAAATTCCTGTCACATATTTCAAATTAATTGTGCTATTTTTAAATTGAGTAGAGTGGAAATTTTAATAAATTATTAAAAAATTTGAATTTCCTGGAAAAGAAAAGAACTCAATAAAAGTTTTTATACTTTATTAAAAAAATAGACAGAAACTAGGATGAAACGAAAATCAGCATAGTTCTATATTCCTCGTGCAGTTCAAAAAATAGAACAAATAAGTTTAAAACTATTTCAAACTAGCAGAATAATAAAACTCTTGGGCCCTATACTGACTTTCTAATTATCCTTTGATCAATTTTCGTCTTTTTAATCTCGTTTTGTATGAGAGTAATACAGTACCGAATTTATTATTTGTTGCGTCATTCGAATATTCTCTCTTACTATAGCGAAGATGTTTTTAAAATGGGGCAACATCAGAAAAAAATTTCCTTTGATGTGTTAAATTAATGTCGCCACTCACTTTTTTGTGGAAATGCAATTATATAAAAAAATACACCACTTTTTATAATTAATTTGAGTTTATAAATAATGGAAAAACAATTGTTCTCCTCCTTTGAAATGAACATTTAATCTCTAGACATCTAATCTATCACTAAAGTTATGAATTTGCTAAACTGAAGTTAATTTTTCAACGTTATGAATTAATTATTCTACTTAATTTAGTCCTTTATTAAAAACGTTGATAGAATGGGGCAAGTTTTATTCTTGACTAGCGACCCGCCCCGGCTTCGCACGGGTGCAATGCTGATACTAAATACACTACAGAAAAACTGTGACTATTTATTTTATTTTTACAACAATTATTACATCGGCCTCCGACGCGCTATTTATAGGCACGCTGCCGCCGCCCCGGTCGGCCAGTACCGCCGCAAGCGCTACTTCCCGCAATTTTAAATCTGTAATATCTTCGAAAATATTCATTTAAATCTTGTGCTGTAAAGGACCATATAGATCTATATTAAATCAACAATGTATTTAAGCTATTTAATTGGATAAGGATTAATGCTGTATTGGTTAAAATCGCTTCAAAATTTGCCATTATTTGTCGTAAAAAGTAAATGACAAAAAAATGTTATTGTGGGATATCCATGAGAGATAGACATATACCATCGCGGAGTTTTCTGTAGGCCTTTTCAATGTGTACAAATAATTAGTACATTATTTTGATAAATCTCGTAGGGTTCAGCCTGCGTTTGCAATGTAAGCGGAAAAAAATATGATAATTAACGACATCACATTAGAAACCTCAAAAATAACAGTATTTCTCCACTATTTAATGGATGTTATTATACATATAAACCTTCCTCTTGAATCACTCTATCTATTGAAAAAAACCGCATCAAAATCCGGTGCGTAGTTTTAAAGATTTAAGCATACAAAGGGACATAGGGACAGAGAAAGCGACTTTGTTTTATACTATGTAGTGATTTCAAATGATGCAGGTGCGTTTATGATCTGGCTGCAACTAGATCATTTATTGACCTGAAACAGTTTTTTAAAATTATTTTAATGATGGAAAGTCTTTACAAGTACAAAGGTGAATATTCATAAACCAATTAGTTAATTATAGGTCTTCCTACCAATCCTCTGAACATTTTTTCTATCTCTCCATGGATTTATCTGTTGTATTTTTCCAGCCATTGATAGATGTAGACTTCCTCATCTTACTCCATGGAAAATAGACTTTCATCAGTAACAAAAATGTAACATTGTTTTTTTTTTGCTGGAATGTGTTCATTTCGGCATCCTATAAAACATATCTCGATGGTAACTCTGAAAGACCTGCGCAAAAAAAATGGCCGACCAAAAATGGTCACGATTTTCGGTTTTTTGAGTTTATCTCGAAAAATAAAAGCTGTATCGAAAAATCTTTCAAACAAAAGTTATAGAGAATTAAAAAACCTATCGATTCATGTAATATAAGTTATAGGTGGCGTCATTAGTTATCGAGATATATATTTTTTTTTCGACAAAATTTACGGTTTTTGTTTTTTTTTAAAAACATTTATTAACAAATTACCGATTTAAAATTTAACATAAATATAGGTATTATCATTCTAAAAAAGTATGACAAACCCGGAATCTGTGAGTTTATATATTAAAAAAATTTCTTTTCAATCGTGGGCGAGAAATTTTGTAAAAGTCAATTTTTGCGCCGAAAGATTTGCGATAATTTTTCACCGGATCAGAAATTGTTACTATCATATAAATTAATTATAATTAATATAAATTAATAAAACAAGATCAGTATTATAAATATTATTTGTAATGTATAAGTTTCCTTGAAGCGCCAATGACTAAAGCAGCGCGCCCACTTGTTCGGTTCGGTTCAGACCGCTCGGCTCCGCACAATCGGCCCGTTTTGGTTTACACGTAAATAAATGAGAGCCCGCTCACTGGTTCCGACCGGCCAGAACGCTTCCGCGCTTCCAGCATCGGCGTCTCTCATTTATTTACATGTAAATCAAAACGGGCCGATTGCGCGGAGCCGAGCGGTCTGAACCGAGCGGTCTGAACCGAGCGGAACCAGTGGGCGCGCAGCTTAATGCCCCTGAACTATGGCAACCCGCCGACAGCGGCCTGGAGCAGCTATTGTCGATTAGATTCGGCCCAATTTTCGAAGGTTCGCAGATAGTATGGAAGTGTATTTTTTGGATTCAAAAAATTCACAGGTAAAGTACAAGTATTAAAAAGCATCTTCTTTAAATTTGAGCCCTTAATATTCATTTGCCACGCCATTATGAATTTTTGAAAGAAAAAACGTTTTTTTCATCCAAATTTAATTTTGTTTTGAGATCGGAATTGATACATCTAAATCCAATGCATGCATTAAAAATTTTTATCTCCGTCCGGTGAAAAGTTATCGCATTTTTTTTAGTGCAGAAATTGGTTTTTGCAAAATTTCTCGGCCAACGATTGAAAAAAAAATTTTTTAATAGATCTTCAAAATATAAAACAATACAAACAATTTCCATTAAAATTGAGCATTGTGTTCTAATCAGGAAAGCACAAATTGAGGTTGAATTTTCAACTTTGACATTGAATTTCTCGCAAAATAAAAAATTCACAGATTCCGGGTTTAACATACTTTTTTAGAATGATAATACCTATATTTGCGTTAAATTTTAAATCGGTAATTTGTTAATAAATGTCTTTTTTTTAAAGAAAAAAACAAAAACCGTAAATTTTGTAAAAAAAAAGTTTATCTCGATAACTAGTGACGCCACTTATAACTTATATCATATAAATCGATAGGTTTTTTAATTCTCTAACCCTTTTGTTTGAAACATTTTTCGATATAACTTTTACTTTTCGAAATAAACTCAAAAAACCGAAAAACGTAACCATTTTTGGTCCGCTATTTTTTTTGCACAGGTCTTTCAGAGTTATCATCAAGATATGTTTTATAGAACGCCGAAATGGACACATTCCAGCAAAAAAAACAATGTTACATTTTTGTTAACAAAACAGCTCTTTTTTGATCTAATTTCCATGATGTATCTTCCATACATGTCATTTGGTCTTTCATGCAGGGCTTACGTGATGTTTCGTATCATCTACCCACTTCATCTGGTGTGTTTAGATTAGCAAATTGCTATTTTAAACATATGCATCTTTTTCTTGTATCTATTAGTCCTGCCTTTCCCGTTAGCCATAGGTTTTTCCTGACCTTTTGTTTTATTCTTCAATCGATGTCTTTTTTTCGTCATACTTCAGGTTTGAGAGCTATAGATAAATACAGATAACACATTTTTAAAGACTTTTATTCTAAGATATTGAGGAATTTTTTTATTTATTTTTATTTGAGTTTACCCAATACAACTCATCCCAGTTATATTCTTCTCTTGATTTCTATTCTTGGTTGTCCTTATTCAGTGTGATTTTTTGACCCAAATATGTAAACTCTTCTGCTTACTTTAAAATGTTTTCTACCATTTCCATTATAGTCTATTGTGCTTCTTATTCTAGATGGCATTTTGTATACTTAAGTTTCTCAGGTTCATCACCCTTTTTGTAAAGTATGATTGTGATCGCTTCATCCCGTTCTTTTAGTAGTTTTCTTGCTTGTTGAATAAATATTTCATTATTCGTATGACTTCTTCTCGTCCCTCTTCTAACTTTATTAACAAAATAATTTTAATCCGACTCTGTACCGGGTCATTGCTCAGTGACTTTGTTCTGCCTTGTTAAAGGCCCCAGAATCGACTAATTTAAATACTTGTAATTTGTTTCCTGTCTTTTGTTTCAAAGCCAGCGATTGAATCTTTCCTTTACGGAGACTCTAATCGTAATAAATTTTTCCGCCGATTTTTTGCCCTAATTTCTTTAAAATTCCTTTTGTGAATTTTCGTAAATGAAAATATCAAGCTTTGAGTTAGCATTTGACGTGACTGCTTTTTTAATCGTCTAGTTTTGAGATTATTTGAAAGCTGATGGACAAACCTGCGAAAGTATAAAAACATATATATATATATATATATATATATATATATATATATATATATATATATATATATATATATATATATATATATATATATATATATATATGTATGTATATATGTTTGTTTGAAGTGCCAGCGTCGCACTCCTGAAAGAACAAAGAAAACAAACACGACGACAAATATCCGAAATAGAAGAACAACTTTATAAACCACACCTAAATCTAAGCAATATCGTTCACCACCTACTATGGGGCCGCATCGAATTGTTGTCATTTTGGAGAACAGAAACCGACATAGAAATATCTTCCAGCAAATTAAACGAGAAATTCCAGGCCTTAAAACAAAAACAACCTCAACAAAAAGAGTCCACGACAACACAGCTGAAATCCACTGTGTACAACACGTCAAACTATCAACTTTCAAGAGCGGAAACCGATGTTTTAAGCAAGAGTTTTAATTACGCGATCGCACCCAAAAGGATCCCCACTGAAGAGATTATTTCGAATGTAGAAAGTAGTCTTACAAATTTAGAAGAATCAACTGCTGAACAAATCCGACAGGACGTTAGCAGAATCTTGAGAACCGCAAAACCGCAAAATCAAGCAGGTGCCCAAAATTCTATGGTCTTCCCAAAATACACAAGCCTGACGTTCCATTACGGCCAATAGTTAGCGCATTTAACTCGCCAGTGCAAAAACTCGAAAAATATCTAGCCAGCCTCCTTCAGCCACTTATTGAAAAAGCCAACTCCTACGTCAAGAACTCACAACATCTAACACAAATATTAAATACAATAACACTAGAACCGGGTGACATCCTAGCCAGTTTTGACGTAAAATCTTTATACCCCAGTATTCCTGTGGACGAAGCACTGCTGAAGATCTCCCACAACACATCATAGATCTATCGCAACACTGCCTTAAAAATGCATACTTCACATACAAAGAGCAAATATATAGATAAATTGAAGGTGCTGCTATGGGCTCACCTCTATCTCCTGCAGTTGCTAATCTTTTCATGATCTACTTCGCAAAACAAGCCATCGAGAATACGACTCTAAAGCCTAAACTCTGGATACGATATGTGGACGATATACTTGTGGTATGGTCCTTCGGACAAGATCACCTCTCCAATTTCCTTGAACACCTAAACTCCATCCATCATAAAATTGAATTTACACTAGAAGTAGAAAAAAAACAACCAACTGCCGTTTCTGGACATACTCATCACAAAAACAGCACAGGGACGTCTCGAACATACAGTCTACAGAAAGCCAACCAACACAGATACATATCTAAATGCGGGGTCCCACCATCACCCATTCCAAATACAAGCTGTGGCGAACACATTGATATCCAGGTCAATTAACCTAACCGACGCCGCAAATAAACAACAGGAAATGGAGAAAATCAGAAATGCAACAATTGTAACAAAACGGGTAAAAATCACACACAATTAAAAATGCTATGAAACAACACAAAAAACCACGCGAAACACAGGAGCCCACCGACAACACCACAAAAACCACACTGCCATACTTAAAAGGGGTCACAGATAGAATAGGACGGATTCTAAGAAGAAACAATATCCAAACAGCTTACAAACCTCATCAAACCATAAGATCGACACTTAAAAACCCCAAGGACAAAATTAGGTTAGAGAATCCAGGGGTCTACAGTATATCCTGCGGGTCCTGCCACAAATCATATATAGGATAGACAAACAGAAGAATATCAGCTAGACTCGAAGAACACAAGCTATCTATTAAAAACAAACAAACCACGTCGGCACTATTTTAACACCACATCCAAACAGGACATAAAGTTGATTTTGAGTCATGCAAAGAAATAGCCAATGTTAGTAACCTCAGAACAAGACTTGTTCGCGAAGCAATAGAAATCGAAAAAAGTAGCGAACTTAACAAAAGAGACGATGCACTAAATTTGCCAGTCACATGGAAATCCATCATCAAACGAACAGAAAACACCGCATATATATATATATATATATATATATATATATATATATATATATATATATATATATATATATATATAGTATAGGTAGTCACCTTTTCTCAGGTGTGATAAGTTTTTGATTATGAAAATGTCAATCAAAAAAGGACATCCAAATCCGAGACTTTCTTTTTGTTATAATATACAAAACGGAATTTTCTATAGATCTAAGAGGTTCTTATATAAATGCTTATTCTAGGTACATTACATCAGATTTGTGAAGTTCAAACTACTTTCATTATTATAAGGAAGGTAAGACCTACACTGACATTCGTCTGATATAAATTAATTTCTTTTGGTAATTTCAAAAAATACACGAGTGTTGATTCAATCAAAGTTGCTGTGTTAGGTTGTCATTAAGTGCTCTGTATCTATACAGAATATACTTGTAATAATTTTCAATCAATACAATTATTCTAGTCTCGTAGAAGACCATCTTTTAAATTTAATTAACTGTGCTCTTTTTCTTTATTACTTACAGCAGATAATCAAGAAAAAAATACCCTCGCTCAACTCAAACGAAGAAACCTATTTGATTTCTATAATTTCAAAAACAAACAAATGGTCTTTCTTAAGGAATAGAAAATGACCGTCTGGATAGAAATCTTTTTCGTGTATTTTTAACGAAAGACAGACAATCTCTGGAAACGCGAAAAATTCAAAAGGAAAGTAGAAATGGAGCATCATTAAATACAGAATTTCATTATGCGATATTCGTAAACTTTTCCTTTTGATAAAGTGCTTTGAAGTAGTCTTATATTTGAGCATACTATTGTAGTGGAGATAGATGTACGGGGTATTGTATTTATATATTTATATTCGATTTTTGCATTATTGAAATTATTAAAGAAATTGGAGATATAAGAATAGAAAGCAATATGACTTTTTTTCTTTATTAAATGTATTTATATATAGGGTTATTCACCTTAAACGGGCTAAATACGTGACTTTCAAAAAGTTTTACTTTTGGGATATATGGGGGTCTAATATAGTTACTTTTTAAAATTATTTTCATATTCTACAGGGTGTCCCAAAAGCTCTGAAGGTATCAAAGTTGTGTTTTTTAAAAGAGAAGCCCCTGTACATTTTTAGATTCTCTGATCAAAATAAGTGCCTATTTTAATAAGGTTTATAGTACCTAAACCTTAAGGGTTTTTAAATAATTTGAATTTTGACAAAATCTAACCTAATTTTCACCTAACCTAGTTCTCACTCTATGAACCTAAATTATTTTCACTCAAGAATATTCAACAATACTTTTTATCAAGGCTCTGATCGATCCGCTTGCTACCTGAGCTTTGGGCCGACACCGCGTTCACTTCTAATAGTTTGAATTTTAAAATGGGTAATAAATATGCCGGCGATGTTGTGACAATTTTCGACCACTAGAAATTTTTAAGGCGTGTTTCGTCCTGATACCGGTGGCGGACTCGTCAGTGGGTTCCGCCGATGCTTTTCTCAAGCACCCTTGTTTAGGTGCTTAATTATTCTTGGATGTTATATTTCAAGTTATTCCTTGACGGGATTTATAGGTAAGATGTTGCACCTATAGGCGGTTGTTTATACAACACTTTTAAGAGTTTATTGTCAGTTTCCCTTCCAGAAAAAATTAAACAGATCAACACGTGAGTAAGGAGATTTAAAATTCCTAGAGGTTTTCCTGGAGCGCCCCTTTCGGCATCAAGAAGATCACTAAGCTGTTGAGGATAGTGCAACAAGGGATGCCGCGCTGCTTATGACGGCTTAAGAAGAGCTTAGAGGTTCTTGATTGTCATAATTAGGCAACCAGGAATTCAAATAAAAGCAATTCGACTCAAAAAAGAAGATTGCGCTAATTGAAAGCCCAGGAAACCTCGTTTGTTAGGCGGAAATTCGTTAGAGCCGAACTCTAGTAATATATAACCGTACAATGCTAGGGGAGGAACCTCAAAGTAAAGGCTTCATACAAATAAAAGCCGTGAAACGCGAATTTTAGTAAAATTACAGTCCTGGCATAAAAAAATAAGCTTCTCTAAAAACCTTTCTACGATGATTTTTTTTTCAAAAATTTTGCGTGAATTGTTTGAAATAAATACAGAATATTTACACGCCTACTTCTACAAACTAAATAATTTGCGGAAATTAAATTATTTTAAGGATACAGGATAGCGACATACCTGATTTAGACATTCCCGATTGCGACATAAAGAATTTTCTATCAAGAAAAAATTAGTGATAACCTGATAGTGACATCGTTAACGGATCTAAAAACATTAAACGTGCCTTAGTTTACGCTTAACACAACAAATCTTCGGAATAATCGAATTTCGGAAATTCCTTTAGAGCCCCAACACTAGATTTAAGAGTCCCAGTCTTAAAAACTTTTACTGCAAAAATTCTATAAGATTTCTCGTTTAATTAACAAAAAAATAGTTAAAAGTAAATATTGGCCAAGTTCTTATCTAATCCAAATTCCATATATTTAATTTTTCTAGTATATTAAAGCCCAGTGCCCCATGATTTTTGTATTTTTATACAAAAATATTCCAATTTAAGAGAGAAAAAGTAATTTATTCAAACATGTCCAATCGCTTCTTTCACAATTCATTCAGGTCTGATAAGGCGGGTAGCACTCCAGGCTGTCTGGGTGGTTTTGGTGGGACCTCCGCGACCCCTTCTGGGGTCCTGCTAGACCTAACGAGACTCTACACTCATAATGAATATGAAATGAACCAAATGAATTAAAATACTCAGTTAAATCCCAACAATCTAATTTCTCCAATGCAACAATTCTTAAATGACATCCCCGCGTAACTTCATGGTGGAAACCAAGTAATGCAGGAACAAACACAGGCCATAAATAACCAAATTCCTGATACGCAAGTCATTCATAGCTTGTACACGTCGTTCGCGTTCGATCGAAATGTACCTTGTGGCATTCTCGCGGAAAATATGATCTCCATAAATAATATATGTATATATATATATATATATATATATATATATATATATATATATATATATATATATATATATATATATATTGTCGCAGTTCGGCCGGCCCCTGGCGGCTCGAATTTGCGCTTTTGAAGAAAAATTTGGTGTTTCGTCCCGTTGCCAGCCGTAGGACTCGTCAGTGGGTTTTGGCTGACACCTTTCCAGACAGATGTCGTCGTACTTCTTTATGTTCGGATCTCTTATTTGAACTTAAATCTGACCGGAGGATGGCGGTAAGATGTTGAATAATACGACACCCCCCCCCCCTTTAGGCCAGACGACTTCGTCGTTCTTTGAGATTTCATAAGTCCTGATCTCGAAAGAACGCCGAACGTTGGATGCCCAGGAACTGCAGGGACTAACACTCCGAATTACTTATTATTCATCGTCGTCTCGTGGGCTCAGCATTAGCTTAATGCCTTTCCATGCAGGGATCATATTATCTTAGACTTCATCAGGGCCGTCGGGCACCCTTCACCCCTATCATTTAAGTTACTTTTCGGATATCCTATCAGGGCCGTCAGGAAGTGCTTCACCCCTATCATTTAAGTTGCTCCCGTGAATCCCATCAGGGCCGTCTGAGTAATGCATCACCCCTGTCATTTACGTCTCTGCGTATCGAGGCCGATCAGCATCCCCTTTCCCCCATCACACAGTTGAAACCGAGAGTCTTATTATCAAGGCTGTTCCACATTTTCATCCTCCCATCACACAGTGATACCGAAAGTACTTATCAAAGCCGATCCGGTAGTATCGTCCTCCCATCACACGAATATCGAGACTCTATGACCCGCTGCAATCGTCCTCCCCACCAGGGATGCCATGTCGCAGTTCGGCCGGCCTCTGGCGGCTCGAATTTGCGCTTTCGAAGAAAAATTTGGTGTTTCGTCCCGGTGCCAGCCGTAGGACTCGTCAGTGGGTTTTAGCTGACACCTTCCCAGACACACGTCGTCGTACTTATTTATGTTCGGATCTCTTATTTGAAGTTAAATCTGACCGGAGGATGGCGGTAAGATGTTGAATAATACGACACTATATATATATATATATATATATATATATATATATATATATATATTTTCTTGTTTCTTGAACCATAGATTATATCATTTTTTTTTATTTTGTCTTTTCTTGGGTTTAGGTTCTATATTTAATAAATACATAAAAACTGTTTTTGACGTTTCGCCTTTTATTCAAGGCATTTTCAAAATGTTTGCCTCCTAAAAATATATAATTTAATTACATCATATAAAAAACATATTCACAATTTTCGAAAAACAAACAAGTCACTTAAATAATAGTTAAAACTTTAAAATCTCTTAAAAATACTTAATTTTACCGGTACGCACCTTGACATTTTGCTGTTTTATTTCTGAATAAACATAGAACATAAACAACAAAAATATGTGGCATTACCGTACACTAGTGAGCTGTCAGAAAAAATAAAATACATTTTAAAAAAGCATGATATCATCGTATGCCACAGGTCACATAATAAATTAAATACATTGTTCACAAATTTAAAAAGTAAAACTCCTCTAATGAATAAATCAAATATAATATATTCGATCCCTTGCTCAAATTGTCCCAAAAAATATATAGGCATGACGAGCCAATTACTAAAGAACAGATTAAATGGCCATAAATATACAAAAAACGCCTCAACAGCGTTAAACAAACACACACAGGACGAAAAACACCCTTTTGATTATAACAGTACCATTATAAAAAACAAAGATATGAATTACCAAAAATTACAGATAAAAGAAATGATTGAAATTAAAAAAGATAAAAACACGGTTAACGACAGAACAGATATGGGAAATTTGAGCCACATTTACGCAAACCTAATTTAAACATTAAGTATTCGATCCAGTCAAATTAAAATCAAAAAATGGAATATCCTCTTAAACATAAAACCAAACATATACCATATTTGTTTTTTTATGCATTGTAAAATATAAAAAATATTTAAAAAAATAAAACACATTCGCATTCCACGTATCCTCAGTAAACGATGCAAAAATTAAAATTTATTCAGAAATAAAACAGCAAAATGTCAAGGTGCGTACCGGTAAAATTAAGTATTTTTAAGAGATTTTAAAGTTTTAACTATTATTTAAGTGTCTTGTTTGTTTTTCGAAAATTGTGAATATGTTTTTTATATGATGTAATTAAATTATATATTTTTAGGAGGCAAACATTTTGAAAATGCCTTGAATAAAAGGCGAAACGTCAAAAACAGTTTTTATGTATTTATTAAATATAGAACCTAAACCCAAGAAAAGACAAAATAAAAAAAAATGATATATATATATATATATATATATATATATATATATATATATATATATATATATATATAAAATCGCTAATCGGAAGTAAATAAAAACCACATTTATTTCTGAAAAGGATAATATTTATATTTCGGATACCATTATTTATACAACAAAATAAATTTTATCTTCTTTATGGAGAGCGTTTTTTATTTTATTTTATTGAGACGGCTTAAATAAAGATCAGCCCCCTGAATATCGGAAAATCGCTGGCTCATTTATAAAAAGAAAAATGATTGTAAACCTGAAATCGAGTTGTTTGTAAGCGATATAAGATTTCTATGAGATTTCCTTTAAATGATTAATGAACATTGGAGAGTAGAGAAAAATTGTTGGTAATTGTGCGACGTTTTAAATAGAGTATTGAGCCTTTTAGTTGAGGCGCCATGTTTCTTATACCCGGTGGCTCAAATAAAATTTTTTCGATTAACGATTTGTTAAATTTATTTCAGGTTGGAAAAAAATGCATTTTTAGATCATTTATGGATTACTTAAGATCCTAACTATATGATTAAAGCGAATCAAGGAGGTATGTCCAAATTTAGCAGTAGATATAAAGGGTATTTTTATAGAGGTATAGAACTTTCAAATGGAATAAAACAAAGATGAATTTTTTAAATTGACATGAAATTTACTTTATTCGAAAGATAACCTTCTGGCATTATAATTTAAATATGACTTCTGGCATATGACCGCCACGGCTGGCTCGGACGTAGTCTAATCTGGAGGTCCAATTTTAGATGACTTTTTCCAACATTTGTGGCCGTATATCGGCAATAACGCGGCGAATGTTGTCCTCCAAGTGATCAATCGTTTCGGGCTTATCGGCGTAGACTAGCGACTTCACATATCCCCACAGAAAATCGTCTAGCGGCGTTAAGTCGCACGATCTTGGAGGCCAATTCACGGGTCCGAAACGTGAAACTATGCGGTTACCAAACGTTTCCTTCAATAAATCAATTGTGACACGAGCTGTGTAACATGTTGCGCCGTCTTGTTGAAACCACAGCTCCTGCACATCATGGTTGTTCAATTGATGAACGAAAAAGTCAGTAATCATGGCTCTATAGCGGTCACCATTGAGTGTAACGTTCTGACCAGCATCGTTTTTAAAGAAATACGGACCAATGATTCCACCAGCCCATAAATCACACCAAACAGTCAAATTTTCTGGATGTAACGGTATCTCAACATACACTTGAGGATTATCATCACTCCAAATACGGCAGTTTTGTTTATTGACGTATTCATTCAAACAAAAGTGAGCTTCATCTCTAAACAAAATTCGGGATCAACGGCAATCTTGTTTTGGGCTCATTCACCGAATCTACGCCTTGCTAGGTGATCGTGTGGCTTCAATTCTTGCACGAGTTGGATTTTGTAAGCACGCAAACCAAGATCTTTCCGCAAAATCTTCCATAAAGTGAATGGACACATATCCAATTCCTGTGCACGATGGTGGATAGACTGATTCGGGTCTTCCTCTACGCTACGCTCTGCAGCAGCAATGACTTCTTCTGTACGCACTGTACGACGTCTCTGTGGATGCGTATTATCTTTTAGAGTAAACGTGGTGCGAAAACATTCCATAGTTAATCGAATTAATTGCTCTGATGGATGATTATGTTGACCGTAAAATGGACCTAGTGCGCGATACGTATTTCGAACAGAACTATGATTTTCAAAATAAATTTGCACAATTTAGAAGCGTTGTTCAGGCGTCAGTCTATTTATGTTGAAATGCCAAACCAAACTAAACATAAATCTCTTGACAGCTGATAAAATAGCCGCCAGTTAAAAAAGTGTTGCCAACTTAAAGTTCTATACCTCTATAAAAAACACCCTTCAGTATTTACAATAAAATTATATATTAAATTATTGTAAATCTTGAAGTTCTCTGTTCAGAACTTCAAGATTTGCAATAATTTAATGTATAATTTTATTGTAAATACTATATATACTGCTAAATTTGGACATACCTCCTTGATTCGCTTTAATCATATAGTTAAGATATTAAGTAATCCATAAATGATAAGCTTTGTGACTGTTCACAAAACTGTGTGACTACAAACAGGTAAGAACAAGATGATGCAATAATTGTTCCAAAAATCAACATATTAATTTTCGACAAGGAAAAAGTATTTTAGCTCGAAATGGAATATGTGTTAGCCTTAAAACGATCCGGCGATAACTTCATGACAATAGCATTCAGTACAGAACGCAGTGACAATGAAAATAGTTGATAAAAATTGTTTAATAAAGTCTGCTGAATGCCAATTATGGTTCATGGTTACTACGAGAAGACAACAACCCAAAATACCGTAGTCACGTTTGTCACGACTGGAAAAGACAGAAAGGGATTACTACCATGGAATGGTCTGCTTCTTAGCCTGAAGTAAAAATCGCATTTACCTTCTCTAAAGCAACCAGGGTAGCTATTCTCGTTCTTGAGAGAACGATCATCTTGATGGAAAGTGGGCGTGGTTCTCACGAAAAAGTATGAAACCGTATTCTCGTGATTTTAAGCGATGGTCACATCCATCAAATCTTGAGAGAACTTGTTCTACTAGTCTGAACCAAGAGAACGGCGAGATTTTGAGAGAACGATACTGTCATTCCCGTCATTATGCGGTATTTTTAGGTTATAAAAGTTCAAGAAAATTCATGATTGTTTTAAAAATATTGTAAATTTTATAAAATATTTTTGCTCGCAAATATACATATATAAAATGGGTTTTGAGGAAGTAATTTTGAACCACGATGGACCTGAGGATGTCAGATTAACGGAAAAGCAAATGGCAAATTATAATCGTCGATTTCTACCACGGTTGCGTCGATTTGGAGATTTAAATAATTCAGAATTCACGAAGTTGTTTAGGTAAGTATCTATTATATAAATATTTGTGGAACTTGGCGGACTCTACTTCATTTAATTTATTTTACTGGCTTGGTAAAGATCAAAGAAGATATCTTGTACTAAAAATAACCCAATTTATAGAATTCTCAGGGCTTGAAAGGAGGCAACATCATCTTTGCCAGAAGTCATGGTAATATTTGGTAACTATAAAGTTAGCATATGCAAGAGTAGCAAGTCATTAATGATTTTTTTACTTGGTTGGATTATACATATTTGTAATATATTACCTGCTATAGTTACTCTTAAAAAATTTGGAGAATATTAAGCTAATATTAATTTTTCTTTTTAGATTTAGGTACCCATATTAATATAATTTTATTAAAATATAAATATTTGTAGGTTCTTGGATTTTTTGCGACTAGCAGCTACCACAAAATAACTGGATTGAATATTTTTTCTGGAGTGAGTCGCCCAAGTGTCAGTTGGAGTATTGTAGAAGAAAAACCCAGATGCTTTAAATAGAGACGATGCTATTTCAGAGTGGATCTAATTGCTACAAAATTTAAATGAATTATGAGCTTGTCCAATTGGGCAATTTTCTATTAAATTGTAAATTATATACAGCTAGCAGTAATATGTATTTTGTAAACTTAAAATTTAAATGTAATTTGTTTTTTTAAAAAAGAATTAAAACTGATGTTAAATAGGTAATATGTAAGATAATTTTGAAATATACGAGATTTTTATAAAGTTTTAAGTTTTATAGTAAACATAATTTCCCTGGTATTTTAGGGTACATTGACAGCACTCATGTTGCAATTACAAGATCAGTAACAGATGACCTAGAATTTGCGATGAGACTTTATAAATCATGAATATAAATGCTAAATTTCTTAGTAGTACCTATGATTCTTATATTTGGAATGAATCAAACATTTCCAATATAATGGAAATGATCTATAGAAGAAACCCAGATTCATTTTTCCTCATTGGAGATTCGGGTAAATTGATTGTACAGTAAACTGATAATTTGTTATTAATTTAGAATATGTTTAAATTTAATAAGAAAAGTGAACCAAGTTTAATTTTTTCAGGATTTCTTTTAAGTTCATAGCCTTTGGAAGATATTTCACAACTGGGAACACCAGAGGAAAGATTTAATAGATATATGTTCATTATGGAGTACCGTTAAAAGATGTTGTGGTGTCGTGAAGAATAAATTTAATGTTTTTCAAAAGATAGATAGATAATAATCTTTTAATATGGGAATATATATATTTCAAGTATGCAGAATGTATTTTATTGATGAAATAAATTTTTACACATTTCATTTTGTTTTTTTACTTTTTATATTCATTCCCTGATATTTATGGGGAGTATAAAAAATAGCATTTTTACAAAAATAAGGGAAATCTTTCTTTCCCCAACCTAGTAGAAAATCAACTAAATTTGTATTTTAGGAAATGAAAATGTTAATTTTATTTCGCATGATATCCTTTACATCTTTGTAGGTGATACTAATTTCACGCAAACCGGCTATTTTACCACTAAAATATTTCGATTTGTTTTTTTACATATTTATTTTTTTCTCTATAAAACTCCCTTTCTAATTCTTTTCTCTCATTAAGAATATTAAATAGGTTAAAAATATTAATTATTATATTCATTTTAAATTCGAACATTTACTTGCTAAGTAGGGTTATGTCCTGGTCCATATTCACATTCTTTTTTAGGGTTAAATGCACAATATATATGGTTACATACACCATTGACGCTTGGCAACATAGCTTACTAGATTTTGTTTCCGATCTCCCATCACATCCTACGAGAATACGGTAATATACGATCGAGAGAATAACCGTAGGATGGGATTGTCCCTATTCTCTCAAGAGAATGATCACTTCCTATGAAGAACCAGAATAGCTACCCAGGTGTGGAAATACGTAGAATATGGGAAAATATATCCACGAAATATGCGAAGAACTCATTAAGCAGTATGCTTCGCTGATATGGGGCAACTATCAATAAGAGTAGCGCCTGCTGATCGCCTTTTTAGGTAGTAGCAACTTTATTTTCATACTTATGGCACTAGGAATAGTTAAATACAAAAAAAAGACCATTGAAAGGTTTGATATAATTTTATTTTATAATTTTATACACTAAAACGAACATCTAAATTTATATACAAAGTATTGTAACGTCCTTACATCTAGAAAATGGAAAAATTTTTCACATTATTTACAGAAAACTCGTTGCGTTCATATTCTCAGTTATATAAATTTTTAAATTTACTTTTCTTGATATGTACAAACATTTGTTGAACGTCTATATTATTAGGTTATACCAGGGACCTTATATTATAAATTTTTATAATTTTAAAATTAAATATAATTACAAATAATAATAATAATAATACAGTGCGGGATGACCTTCGAATTAGCAGCAGTTCACTTGTTTGCTACTTTGCATTATCTCATGGTTTAACCCAGTGAACGCCAAAAGAAAATCAGCAAATTGAAATTATCACTATTTCTATAAATTCAAAACCAAATGGAGACTTTTTCTCAATTTTCCAATTATTTAAATAATTGGGGGTTTTGTTCCAAAAATTATCAATTTACGAAATAATTGGAAATTTTATTCTTACATTAATTATCAATTAACGAAGTAATTTATAATTTCATTTTTGAAATTATCAATTAACGAAGTTATTAATCATTTTAAGGATAAAATTACCCAATCTTAGAGTAGTTGGAAGTTTCATTTTTCAAATTATCCATTCCAAGAGTAATAAATAGTTTAATTTTTCAAATTATTAAATTATTAATTGGTAATTCATGTAAATTAATTTAAAAAATGAGCGAAAGGTGTAAAAAAACGTGAAACTGTTGTAAATAGTTTACTTTGGCGTGTGGTCAAAATTTTTCGTCATTTTTGCCTGGTTTCTTTTTTGAGATTTTTGAGTTAAGGGGTCTTTTAGGTTACAATTTTTCGAAAAAGAAATTTTTTTATTTATTTTTTTAATAAAAAGAAAAGAGATATCATTTTATAATTTTGTACAGATATTTATTCGTACTGTAAGTATACAACATTATTATTTTTTGATTTTTTTATGGATTTTTTCACTTATAACAATTTTTTTTAAAAAACATCGAAACATGAGGGCGGATGTGATTCCAGGTGACAGAATCGTATATATATATATATATATATATATATATATATATATATATATATATATTCCGACTATGGGCACTTGAACAAGGATTAATTTGGTATTTTTTGTTTTTTTTTCAGACGATTCAGTCACATGGAATCACGTCCGCCGTCATTTTTTGATGTTTTTTTTTTTAAATTGTTATGGGTAAAAAACCCATAAAAAAATCCAGAATAAATATTTTTGTATACTTAAAGTACGAATAAATAAATGTGTAAAATTATAAAATGATATCTCTTTTCTTTTTATTGAAAAAAAATAATAAAAAATTTTTTTTCATCGTTTTGAATTGACTACTATGATAATATCATCATGGGCAGAAGCAGTGCCGTTTTGTTTTTAATTATTTATTATTTATATTGACCCAAACAAAAAAATATTTCGCCGATATAAAATGTATCTTCGTTAAAATTTTTCCTGTAGAATTAAATAATGCATTTGACAAATTTTCCTACTGTTAATTTCCAATTAGTTTATCTAAAAAGATGGAGTTTTTCAATAAAAAATTACTTCGTAGTTATTCATACACCTTCACAGTCAACTTTTTTTATCGTAAAAAAATCTAAAAACTTATTAAAAACATATTTTGATTTAATTCTGGTAAATTACCAATTAATAATGAATATTTGACAAACGAAATTTTCAATTACTCCGGTAATCGATAATTTTATTTCGGAATTTATGAATTAGTTCGTCAATTGATAATTGCAAATATAAATAGGTCTAGACGATTAAGAGGGTCGAAACTGCTCCCTCTGTAATAAAAAAATAAAAAACACCCGATTGTTCTACATCAAAAAGTACCCACAAGGAAAAATTTTTGGCCACTTTTATCGTTACATAACCTCAAAAAAATTAAAACGTCTTTTTTTAGTTTTTTTGCCAATATCTGCGGTTCTAATCATCAAGGTATATATATATATATATATATATATATATATATATATATATATATATATATATATATATATATATAAACAGTGTACGACAAAACAAATGCACGAACTTCTACTCACTAATATATACGGTAAATAACAGTCAAATGGATTTAAATTTAAATTCTTTTTACTTATTTATGATCGCAATGGTCTCTTCTGCTAAAAAAAAGACACAAACAAAACTAATTTTTTTTTGTATCGGAAAAAAATTAGATTTGTTTACATCACTTTTTGTTTATGACAAAACTAGCGACCCGCCCCGGCTTCGCACGGGTGCAATGCTGATACTAAATACACTACAGAAAAACTGTGACTATTTATTTTATTTTTACAACAATTATTACATCGGCCTCCGACGCGCTATTTATAGGCACGCTGCCGCCGCCCCGGTCGGCCAGTACCGCCGCAAGCGCTACTTCCCGCAATTTTAAATCTGTAATATCTTCGAAAATATTCATTTAAATCTTGTGCTGTAAAGGACCATATAGATCTATGTTAAATCAACAATGTATTTAAGCTATTTAATTGGATAAGGATTAATGCTGTATTGGTTAAAATCGCTTCAAAATTTGCCATTATTTGTCGTAAAAAGTAAATGACAAAAAAATGTTATTGTGGGATATCCGTGAAAGATAGACATATACCATCGCGGAGTTTTCTGTAGACCTTTTCAATGTGTACAAATAATTAGTACATTATTTTGATAAATCTCATAGGGTTCAGCCTGCGTTTGCAATGTAAGCGGAAAAAAATATGATAATTAACGACATCACATTAGAAACCTCAAAAATAACAGTATTTCTCCACTATTTAATGGATGTTATTATACATATAAACCTTCCTCTTGAATCACTCTATCTATTGAAAAAAACCGCATCAAAATCCGGTGCGTAGTTTTAAAGATTTAAGCATACAAAGGGACATAGGGACAGAGAAAGCGACTTTGTTTTATACTATGTAGTGATTATTTATTATTTATATTAACCCGAAAAAAAAATGTCAGCGATGTAAAATGTATCATCGTTAAAATTTTTCCAGTAGAATTAAATAATGCATTTGACAAATTTTTCCTGCTGTCAATTTCCAATTAGTTTATCTAAAAAGATAGAGTTTTTCAATAAAAAAATATTTTCGTATTTATTTATACACTTTCACAGTCAACTATTTTTATCGTAAAAAATCTAAAAACATATAAAAAACGTATTTTGATTTAATTCTGGCAAATTGCCAATTAATAATTCAATATTTGACAAACGAAATTTTCAATTACTCCGGTAATTGATATTTTATTTCGGAATTTATGAATTACTTCGTCAATTAATAATTGCAAATATAAACAGGTCTAGACGATTAAGAGGGTCGAAACTGCCCCCTGTATAATAAAAAATAAAAAACACCCGATTGTTCTACATCAAAAAATACCCACAGGGAAAAATTTTTAGCCACTTTTATCGTTACATAACCTCAAAAAAATTAAAACGTCTTTTTTTAGTTTTTTTACCGATATCTTCGGTTCTAATCATCATATATATATATATATATATATATATATATATATATATATATATATATATATATATATATATATAAAATAGAATAAAATATTGGCGAAGCGGACGTGAAAATTTTTCAATCTACATGATTCTCGTATTAAAAAGTGCGGAGCACTCCAAAGTATGGAATAACTCCGGGTCCGACAGATGGCGACAGCGCTGTTTCGTCCTAATATGGGACTCGTCAGGCCACCGCAGTCGGTACAAACCATCATCTCGCCTTTGCATCGTATAAGCCGTACTTATAATCAAAATACGGCAAATAAGACGACAAAGGCGACATCTCGATGGTCCACTTGATAATACAAGAACCATACAGATTAACAAAGTTTGTAAGAGAACCGTCATATGGTGGCGCGACGGTGAATTAAAACAGAAATATGTAAAATCGAGTACACGAAACGCGCTGCCCAAAAGATAGGGGTCGCGTTTTTCGGTACTGGCAAGCAAGCATACCGCTATTTAAGCAGCCAAAGCCACGTGCCGCACCAAACATTTTATTCTATTTTATTTTAAATTACACGGACAAAAACTTATCTACATATTTATTTACTTGTTTGGCTTTGAAACACGCTAAACGATGCTCTCATGGTGGGATCGTTTGGTGCGGCACGTGGCTTTGGCTGCTTAAATAGCGGTATACTTGCTTGCCAGTACCGAAAAATGCGACCCCTATCTTTTGGGCAGCGCGTTTCGTGTACTCGATTTTACATATTTCTGTTTTAATTCACCGTCGCGCCACCATATGACTGTTCTCTTACAAACTTTGTTAATCTGTATGGTTCTTGTATTATCAAGTGGACCATCGAGATGTCGCCTTTGTCGTCTTATTTGCCGTATTTTGATTATAAGTATGGCTTATACGATGCAAAGGCGAGATGATGGTTTGTACCGACTGCGGTGGCCTGACGAGTCCCATATTAGGACGAAACAGCGCTGTCGCCATCTGTCGGACCCGGAGTTATTCCATACTTTGGAGTGCTCCGCACTTTTTAATACGAGAATCATGTAGATTGACAAATTTTCACGTCCGCTTTGCCAATATTTTATTCTATTTTATTTTAAATTACACGGACAAAAACTTATCTACATATTTATATATATATATATATATATATATATATATATATATATATATATATATATATATATATATATATATATATATATATATAGTGTACAACAAAACAAATGCACGAACTTCTACTCGCTAATATATGGCTAAATAACATAATCAAATGAACTTAAATTTAAATTCTTTTTAGTTATTTCTGATCGCAATGGACTCTTCTGCTAAAAAAAAAGACACAAACAAAATTAGATTTGTTTACATCACTTTTTGTTTATGACAAAACATATGCACGAAATAACAGGAATTATAAAAAATTATCAACAAGTATCGTTAAATAACTAACTCTTTTGAACATTGTAAGAATGTTTATAGAAAACTTCCATGTGTTTATAGTCGTTCCTGTTCTTTCAAAGTCATCGGTCATATGGTACAAGTTTTTAATGGAAAAAATGGCTAATAGTAAGTACTTAGTGCAAGTAACGAAAAAAATAATTAAATATTATAATAGTGGTGAATCAGTGACATTAATTGTAAAGAAATTTGGAATTCATCATAGCGTAATTTCGCGAATTATAAGCCGCTTTCGTTCTTCAGGCTCGTTGACCACTATCCACAAAGGAGGTCGTCCACGGAAAACCAGTAAACGGGACGACCAGACAATAATTAGATTAATAAAAAATGATCCGTTTATATCAGCAAGGTCAATTGCAAATCGATTACCACTATATATTTCTGAAAGATTCATCCAAAGACGAGCTATTGAAAGTGGATTGAAATCATACCGAAGTGCCAAAAAACCATTTATTTCCGCCAAAAATAGACTAGCTAGAATTCAATTTGCAAAGGAACACTTAAATTGGAGTACAACCCAATGAAAGACCGTACTCTTTTCTCACGAGTCGAAGTTCAACATGAAAAATTCGGATGGATTTCGGCTAGTACGCAGACCTAAAGGGCAACGTCTTAACCCTCGCTATATGCAAGGCACAGTTAAGCACGGAGGAGGAAATGTTTTGGTCTGGGGATGCTTTTCCGGACATGGAATCGAACCAATTCACAAAATTAATGGTATAATGGATCGTTTTGTGGATAAGGATATCCTAAATAATGTTATGTTGCCACACGCAGAGGAAGAAATGCCACTTAAGAAGAGGTATCAACATGATAACGACCCAAAACACACTGCTAAATGTGTAAAAGAGTGGTTCATAAACAACAAGATTGACGTTTTGAAATGGCAAGCGCAATCGCCTGATCTCAATCCCATAGAAAATCTATGGGATATTGTAGATCGCAAAATAAATCGCGATAATTGCAAAAATGCGGATGACCTTTTCCGACAAGCGGAAATTGCCTGGAATGGAATTTTCGATGACATTTTATCTAACCTTATAGAGTCCATGCCACGCAGATGCGAGGAGGTTTTAAAAAATAAGGGCTACGCAACTAAATATTAGTTAAATTTTTATTTAAATGGAATAACTTAAAAATGTGCTATTGTTTTGTCGCATAAAGAAAGTATTGTTAATTACGAAATATGGTTTTTGTTGGTTTTCATAAGAAACGTTTTTTTTTGAGGTTATGTGACGATAAAAGTGGCTAAAATTTTTTTTGTATGGGTTCTTTTTGATGTAGAACAACCGGGTGATTTCTTTTAATCGGCTAGACCCTTTTCAATTACTTCGTAAACTGATAATTGACGGATAAAAGTACCAATTACTTTATTAATTGATAATTTTAAGAATTAAATTACCAATTATTCATTAAATCAAAATATTATGAATTGATGAAATAATTAATAATTATGTTCTTGAAATTACCAGTTACAAAAATAATTGATAATTTTGCCTGATATATTACTAAAAAAATACTGCCTGTCTCTGGTTTAACCAGTGTATATTTTGACATATACAATATTACATAAAACTTATTAAATTAATTGATTTTTAAATACTAGTTCAGATAAAATAACTCCTTTGTTAACGTTCTTCTTTCCTAAGTTATTCCACTTAGTATCAGTCAAGGGTTATTAACAGCATTATAAGAAGATATCCATCTCGTTTTTGATTACAACGAGACAAGATATTTGGTAAGAAAATGAAACGTAAGCAAAAAAATCTGATAATACGAACTTGGTTAAAATGCAGAAGCACGTGTACATAAATCACACAACGTCAAAAGAAAATGAGGAATTTTAAACAGTGTTGCCAGTGTTGATATTTTCAATTTTGTCTCTATTTTTTTACAACTACTATTGCTTCTGTGGAACAAATACATGATTATATACAGAGGGTTTTATTTCAATTTCCCCAAGCAAGCGAAAAAAAGAAAGAATGATCATGAAAGTAGGTCAATCGGTTTAAATGTTCCTTTTATACATTTTGTAATACTTGTGGAAAAAATTCAGGTATTCCGATCAAATGAATCCTTTAAGGGTATCTATCGAGTCGGTTTTAGATTTATAAATTAAATTATAGTGGCCCCCGATAAAAAAAAGTCTAGCGGCTGTTCAAAATATAACCTTAAATTTGACCAGTTATTATCATCTGGAAATAGAGTTATTAGAGCTCGATCAGATTATAAATACCTTAGTTAACTATATATATATATATATATATATATATATATATATATATATATATATATATGTTATATCGTAGGTTTTCACGGATGGTAGAATGATTAGTTTGGTTATTCCGGGTTTCAATCCGTTCGTTCAAAAAATGTGTTCTTTATTGATCTGGGAATACATTCCCTAGTTAGTTAGGTTTATTGTGGAAGCTAGCAGATGTTCTGAAAAAATCTCATTTGGGATAAACAGAAAAAATGCCAAATGAGGTTTTGGTGGTGGTTTACGTAAAAAAGTTTAACGAAAGCGGTTTAAAATATTTTATATGTCAAAATATGCATTACTTTCGACTATAAAAAGTTATTTAGAATTTCAGATTCTTAGAAGAACTGAAGTGACTACTTAATAATTTGTAGGTCATCCGCAAGATAGAGAATAAAGAACATTAAAAGTTGAACTATCCAGTATTATATTTTAAAATTTCGGAGGCTTTTCCTGTTCTGGTAATATCGGCGTCAAAATGCTAGTGAAATGTTTAGCGTTTCGTCAAATTTATGCTGGAATTTAGTATTATGATAATTAAAGACTTTATATGAATAAAAAGAGGTATTGATATTATATTGGTTTTCAAAATGTATAATTTTCCGGAGCAAGAAAAACCAAAGATAATCATAAGCTTGAAAATTGAAAGGAAAAAATATCGGAATTAGTCTTTAATATTATTTTTCTTAACGTGCTTTAAGTTTTCCATGTATATTTACGTAAAACTATTTGTTTTGTTATGATTTTCAGTGTAGAAAGTATGATGTAGTAGAGAAATTGGTATTATTTCTAAAGATTTATGCATTACATTCAGGAGAGATTTTGACTATGTGAATTGTTTTCATTATTGATTTTTCAGAAAATTTTGTTAAGAGTTCAATTTATTTTGTTTATGCTAAACTATTGGATTCTTACGAGATAGCAAGAATCGATTACAGATATTTCAACATCAAGCAACATATATAAGAACAATAATTAATCTACAGGCTCCCACAAAAAAGAAGACGTGTTGGGTAAAATTATTATCCTAGAATATACATTTAAAATGATACAGTGTGAAAAAGAAGGATTATTATTGATGATGACAAGTTCAGTCACCTTTGATTTGGGGAAGATATAGTTGTGGTGAAGAATGACTTTAAAAAATCGTGAGATATGATACAAAAACCGCAGTAAATGCAGATAATCATTCGTGCGAATTCTTGAGGGAAGACCAACTTAGAACAGGAAGCCTTCTGAAAATTTAGAGATACAGTCAAGGTAAATATTTTGATAATCTTAAAAAGAAATACCTTAGATCAATGTGTACTTCCGGTTTCAAATATGGCGCTGAAATCTTGTAAGTGATACAAAGTCAGAAAGGAGCAAATACGTAGAAGAACCGAGTCGCAAACATTATATCGCATATCCTCAAATTGATATGGAACTGTGCAAGTTATCTCAGAGGATTAAAAGATTATTGATGGAGAAGAAAGACTTTAGAGTGGTGACCAAAAGGAGACAAACGTAATTGAGAGTGTTCACCAAATGAGGAAACAATCTGAAGAGACAGGTAATTGTATTTAAAGCTGCGCAAGGTAGAAATGGGAGAAAACACCTGAAGGAGACCAATATCCAATAGTAGACGTCAATGGCTGAAAGTTGATGATGAACTTAATATAAATTATACAAAGTTTAATAACGAAAAAAGAAAATGATTTTCTGATCCTTGCAGGCTCAAAATTTTTGACTCCTTGGACCTGTTTTAAAATTAGAATATGCCAGTGAATTAGGAGTTTTGCAGGAATTTTTCCAAATCGCAAAAATTTTCAAAATTCTTTTGTTAAACTTTGTTGTTTGATATCTACATTTGTGGAACTGCAAAAACATTTATATGTATTAAATTTGCTGTTAATAGAAACATCTAGGCTGTATAATTTTTAGTTATCCCTTCAATTCAAAATGTCCATTCTAAACGCTTACGTAAAAAAATAATTAATTTTTTTTTCATTAAATGTCTGTTAATCCACAAATATAACATGGACAATAAAATAAAGTAGAAATAAGATTGAAATATAATTAATAACACTGAAACGATTAGGTTTTTTAAAATTTCATAGAATAAATATAAAGCTTGTAATTTAACTAGAGGTAAAATGAACCAAAACTGTAAATGACATTGTCAATATTAAAATTTCTATTTTGAATTGAATTTGGTAGTATAAGTTTCAAACCAGAGTTAAACGAGAGGTTTATTAAACAGGAAAATACATTTTACATCATGGGTCATTCTCTGCAATTGAAGCAGTTTAAAAAAAACTGACAAATGAGGATGAAAGATTGCACAGTTATATTTTAGAAATATCTAGAATATTCTAGAATGGGATTTCAACTAAATAAGAGGACCAAGTCATCACTGCGCTGGAAAATGAAGATTTGGAATATATGGCTCGAAAAATAAAACAAGTGAATGAGAAGAGCAGTCTACACATGAATACAGATAAGATAAGATACATGTGTGTTGGAAACTCTCTGAAAATTCATTTAATTCTTGAAAAGGATGAAGAAATCCAAGTCTGTGACAAGTACAAATACTTCAGTAGAAATAATAAATGATGGTAAAGATAACGAAGAAATTGGACAAAGAGTAGGTCAGGGATGAAAGAGTACTAAAAAGATTAAACGAAATAAGGTCGAGCGAGGAAATAACAAGAGGATAGAAAAAACGAATAGTTAATGCCATAATGAAAAGTATCTTGATATATGGTGTAGAAACCCTGCAAAATGTTAACAGAAAGTCAGATTCTGAAAAGTTGCTTTAAAAATTTTAATGATGATTTTGAATCGGAACCATTTGGTGACGACAGCGCCAATTTGGTCAAAGATTTGTTCAAAACTTTCCAAAATACTTTTATATGTATACAGTAAAATAACATATTTTTCCACTTACTACTTAAATTTTACTATATTTTTTATATGGGGTAAAATTAATTTATAGATAACATAAAATACATGAAGGATTTAGCAAAAAACTTTCTATAGAGAATGTCCCACTTTTACATTTATGGAGTCATTATATTTTAAAATAGTAACTGCATTATATTCCCACTAATTTGAAATTTCCATCTTTATTTATGACCACTATGCATTTATTTAATTAAATATTGATGTAGCTTTTTGTGAAAATATAATAACATATTTTGATATTTACTTTGAAATGCATTTTGCAACATATTTGAAAATTTTGGCGGACAAGCTGGATTAGTTTATTTTTTTTTTTTAAATTTACTAACATGAACAAGGTGATCTAAATTCTTGATTTCATAATTACCAATATCACTATTTAGAACGGAAACTGGAAGAATCTTCTTATCTTGATCTATTGCTCTTGAGAATCAGTATAAACATCGAGTAGTAAATATATGAGAGAACTTAAGAGGAGTAGGAGGAGTATAAAGAGTATATATACCCTTTTAGTATATCCTTCTCCTCTTAAGTTCTCTCAGTATATTTTCAATTTTCATTCATAAGTCTGTTAAAGTTCATGAAGGGAAATATAATTTCCTCTTCCAAGATTCTTTCATTATCTTTGTTATTTTCGTCCATGAACTTGTTAAAGTTTATTAGATGTATAACCTTGTATCACTTTTTAAAATTTTAAATATAAAAGCATATATATATATATATATATATATATATATATATATATATATATATATATATATATATATATATATATATATATATATATATATATATATAATAAGGGGAAGAGTAGTTCTTGACCGACTAGTTAGAAAGGAAAACTCAAATTCTTGGGATAGCGGTCCTAGGGCTGAATGAAACTCTGTTTTTTACAAACGCCAAGCTTTCGGAAGTATATTATTTCCTTCTTCAGGGCTACAATATAGAACAGTTCTGTTGATCATAATTTTAAACTTAACAATTTATGATATTTAATTATAAAAAGAAAATGATTTTAAATTCAAAGACTTACGTGCAAATTGAGTCCATTTATGGCTCGTGAAAAATGACACGGAAAACTCATGCAGAGACCGTTGATTGTTGCATAGTTATCACATTTTACTATTACATGGTTTTATTTAATTTTTTAAAAACTAATATTTAAATCTACTTTATGGGTTATTTTGGTTGTACTGAAAGTAAGTTAATCTGATAAGAAAATCCTTGAAACACACTTTTTTTGGTGGAAGTGATGTGTCAGAAATGTCTAACTTTATTTTAGCGGTAATTTTGAATGTGGAATCATTATGTTTTACAGGAACTGTTATTTTAATTTTAATTTTCAAGTTGTGTATTTGATAAAATTATTATTTTATATATATACCGTTGATGAGATTTATGATTATTAATGAGTATTAGTGATTATTTTTTATAAAGTGTAATTACATTTAAAAATTAATATAATTGTAGGAAAGTATTAGGAAATGATTAATGAACATCATTATGTAGAACAAAGGTTAGAAAACAGTCTCCCGACCTTTCGCCCTCTAAACATTCAAAATTGTAGAATAACTATTGGCGAAATAGTTACTATAAATTAGTGACAAATATGCATTTACATAATTTGTGGAGGATTATAGAGAAAATTGTGAAGTCAAGAGGCAGGGAGGCTCGTTGTCTAGTGTTGTTATTTTATATATATACTATTGAAGAGATTTATGATTATTAATGGGTAATTATGACTATTTTTTAAAAAGTATTATTACATTTTGAAAATTAATATAATTGTAGGAAAGTGTTAAGAAATGATTAATGAACATTATTATGTGGAACAAAGAAGGTTAGAAAACAGTCTCCCGACCTTTCGTCTTCTAAACATTCAAAATTGTAAAATAACTATTGGGGAAACAGTTGCTATAAATTAGTGACAAATATGAACTTACGTAATTTGTGGAGGATTATAGAGAAACTGTGAAGTCAAGAGGCAGGGAGGCTTGTTGTCTAGTGTTGTTATTTTATGTATATACTATTGATGAGATTTATGAATATTAATGGGTAATTATGATTATTATTTATTACAAAGTATTATTACATTTAAAAATTGATATAATTGTAGGAAAGTATTAAGAAATGATTAATGAACATTATTATGTAGAACAAAGAAGGTTAGAAAACAGTCTCCCGACCTTTCGTCCTCTAAACATTCAAATTTGTAAAATAACTATTGGCGAAATGGTTGTTATAGGTAGCCCTGAAGAAGGAAATAATATACTTCCGAAAGCTTGGCGTTTGTAAAAAACAGAGTTTCATTCAGCCCTAGGACCGCTATCCCAAGAATTTGAGTTTTCCTATATATATATATATATATATATATATATATATATATATATATATATATATATATATATACATATATATATATATATATATATATATATATATATATATATATATATATATATATATATATTTAAATTTACCCGAATTTTTATTATTAGATCTTCTTGAGGTTCTCTATGAATTAAGGGCAAACTTGAAGAGAAACCTTTCAATTATATAAAAATTTTTTAAAGTTTTTCTGGATAGATAATAGGGATGTTGACTATTCTTGAGAAAACGTTTAGAACTACGCATAAGTACCTAATATAACACAATATATTCAATAATATTTAAAAAAAAAAACAATTGTTTCGTTACAAATTTCGCTTCAAAAACCAATACTTGTCACTTGACAGCTGGGACGTCACATGTCAAAGACTAGTAAACTGACAAGAAGATATAAAGTTTTTTCGTAATTTTTGTAATAAAAGATCAATTCTAAGTTTTATAAGTGTTTTGCGGTGCCTCAGGGTAAAAATACTACAATTAAAACACCTGAAATGTCATTTATTTAGGTTCCACGTTCAGAAAATAATAGGAAAATGTGGTTTCAGCTAGCTCGCAGGGATTCGGCGCTTATGTCTACACAACCTAAAGTGTATTTTTGTGAATATTATTTTGATGTAATTTTTGTTATATTAAAAGTTATTATTTTTTAAGGTTCCACGAAAAAAAAATTGGAATTTTGAGGTTAGAAATAAAGTAATCAAAGTTGGGGAACAATATTTTGTACTTGTTTTATTTTTACTTTGAGGTTATAAATATTTATGATTACTATTTTGTATTCATTATCAGTTGTGGAAATAACAAATCTTGGTATATTACTTACATGAAAATCTTCACATTTCTAAAATAAAGAAATTGCCTACCATAAAACAATCAATTCTCGGCAAATTCGAACTAATTGCCTTAATAAATCCCCCTTTCATCATGAGAAAACTTCTTAGAATCGTTTTTAAAGGGAGTAGTAAGCAAATTTCGAACAAATTGCACGAAAATCACTATAAAATAATGTTAACCTAACAACGTAGCCTTTGATAGCGATGAACAAGTGATTCCATGCATTTTGATTGGTGTACGTTGTAACACGATTTGAGAGTGATTTAATTACATTTTGGTTATTAAAGAAAAATTAAATTCTTTAAATATAAAAAAAAATATTGTGTTTTTTAGAATTTCTATTATGGATTATTGATTTGAATACATTCAACATCCCTATTATTTCTTTTACGTATAATATTTTCCGTATACTAAAAAATTTGCAAAAATAGACGTAAATTTGGGACAATTTTGACAGTGGCGGAGTCTGAGAAACAATACCCTAAATAGTCAAAATATCTCAAGCAAATCATAAATAGCAAACGAATGTTCTAACTGTAATAGTAACAGATCGTTTAAACCCCTTTAGTGTATCTGAAAGTAAAAATCTAAATTCAAATTACAACTAAAATTGTCATTAAGTTCTTTCCTTTAAATGTAAAATAATTTTAAAATTAACTCTCAGTTCATTACATGAAGCAACTTAATTTTTGAAATAATATTGTTCAAAAAATTAGGCGCATTACTTTTAATACAGTCGATATCAACTACACCATAGCAAAAACACCATACCTTTCAAAAGTTTCACGTTCATGAAATCTGTTGATTCTTTACGAAAAAAGGAAATTAAATAGATTGTTAAAATACCGTGTGGAAAAAAATTATTTATTTAATAATATTAAGTATATTTTCATCAATTAAGCAATAAAAAATAATAAACAATTTTGCTTCTTACAGCTTTATCCTAAAAATTAACTTTTTTTAAGAAGAATAATTAATAAAAGTTTAGAAAACCTAGAGGGCTTTGGTCCACACACTTACACTAAGTTAACAAAAATAACAGGTTACCGAGAGTATCACAAAAATCACCAAAGTTTAATTTTTTTTTTGTATTAAATATTATGTTTGTACAACAATTATATTATACTTAAACTTAGTCAGTTATTTATAAAACAATTTTTATATACAAATTTCACTTAACCTTCAAATTTTTCTATTTTATAAAATATATTAACGTTTTATTTGGTGTATAACGCAATATCTTTAAATGTGCTATGTTAATTTTATAAAAGTACTCTTTGTTATTCAAAAACTCTTGAAATACGATTCCAGTGAAGGTTCAATATAAGTAACACAATATTTTTCTCGGTCTATCACTTCGAATCCTGTACAGGGTGAGTCAACGATTGGATGAAGTAGGTTTGTGCCTTTTCGGTGAAATTAACAAAGAAACTATATTTATTGTTTGATACAGTTTATTTTTACGCAGATTTTAAAAATATTTAAGACTCTACAGGGTGAGCCAAAAAACTAGGACAGCATAAATTTGTATTTTTTTAAATAGAATACCCTATATACGAATCGTATTTTCAATTTAGTTTATAATTTTAAATCTTTTTTATTAAGGGTTTACTATAACAAAACTTTATAGTTTCTGAGATAATTAAGTTTAAAGAAAAAAAGTCACATTTTCAAACATCAATTCAATCCTAAATAACGTTTTCAATTTTGTGACAAATATATTCAAATTTGGAATTTAGCAAGGCCAAGGACAAGTTAACATAATTTTTACCTAATATTTGCAATAAAAGCTACAGGGTGTTGAACACATCGGCTCAAATTTGAACAAGTTTAAATGAATAAATATCTTTTTTTTTAAATGGTACATCCTGTATATTTTCATGTTATTTAATAGAGTAATAAAAACCCTAAAAGTTTTGTTCAATATATCCTATACCTATTTATAATAGTTTTTGAGATATTTCAGTTTTTCTTATTTTCCATACTTTTTTACAGAAATAGTCTTCATTATCATAGTAGCCATGGCAAAAACAATGTAAAAGAACATTTTTCTGTGTGTCAAATTTATTACCGCAATCGCTTCTTTTGGTTTTTATGTAGTGTAATTTGGTTTTTTTGAATTCATCTTATATTGTAAAATGAATTTTCCAAAGAATGAGTTAATAGATATGATTTATACAATAGGAGAGGCTCAAAAAAATTGCCTTCTTGCTCAAAGAATTTACAAAATGAAGTATCCTGATCGACGCCAGCCTAATACCCATACTTTTCAAAACTTAATGCAAAGATTTGATTCTTCTGGTACTGTTGATTATCCAAAACGTAAAGTGGTCAACAAACCAGTAACTAATGAAGAAAAAGAACTACAAGTATTGTTAAATGTTCAGGAAAATTCTTATATTGGTAGCCGTCAGTTAGCAGCATTATGTGAAACATCACAATCCACCGCTAATCGTACTACCAAGAAATATAGGTATCATCCATATCTCATGGAATTACACCAACAATTGCATGGACAGGATTTTGAAAGTCGTGTAAACTTTGTCGTACAATAAATGCGGAGATTCAATTAAATCCAAATTTATTATGCAAGGTAATGTTTAGTGATGAAGCTACTTTTAGAAGTAACGGTGCCGTAAATAGACGCAACATGCATTATTATGCCACAGAAAACCCATCTTGGATTAGAGAGGTGCAACATCAAAACCACTGGTCATTAAATATTTGGTGTGGTATTCATCATAATCGAATTATTGGACCCCACTTTTTTAATGAACCACTAAATGGCCATAGTTACCTGAACTTTCTACAAGAAGAACTACCCCAACTGCTTCAAGGTCTCGATAGGGATGAGCTCGACAGTATGTGGTTCCAGCACGATGGTGCGCCTCCGCATTACCATCGTGAAGTTCGTGCGTTTTTGGACCAACGATATCCGCAAAAATGGATTGGACGTGGGGGTTTCATTGAATGGCCACCAAGGTCTTGCGAGATCACCCCATTAGATTTCTTCCTATGGGGTTATATTAAAAATAAGGTGTATGTTAATCCACCAACAACAGTGGAAGATAAGCGAAACAGGATTAGGGATACCTGTAGAACAATAACGCCACTAATTTTGTCCAGGGTCCGAGAAAATCTGCAAAAAAGACTAAATTTGTGCATTGCATAAGAGGGTCGTTGATTCGAACACTTATTAAAAAGAAATAATTAATCTCAGTATTTAATAGGTAATTTTTTTGTTTCAATTTAGTATAAAAGTAAATATGTATTTGCCTTGTCGTTATTGTTGTGTCAATTTTTTCACATTATGTTTAATTAAATTATTGCCGTTGTAATATAACGAATAATGTATTTCATCATATTTAGCCACATCCTGTTTGTTTCTGTAGTTTCTTTTTATTATTTTACATGGCTACTATGATAATGAAGACTATTTCTGTAAAAAAGTATGGAAAATAAGAAATACTGAAATATCTCAAAAATTATTATAAATAGGTATAGGATATATTGAACAAAACTTTTAGGGTTTTTATTACTCTATTAAATAACATGAAAATATACAGGGTGTACCATTTAAAAAAAAGATATTTATTCATTTAAACTTGTTCAAATTTGAGCCGATGTGTTCAACACCCTGTAGCTTTTATTGCAAATATTAGGTAAAAATTATGTTAACTTGTCCTTGGCCTTGCTAAATTCCAAATTTGAATATATTTGTCACAAAATTGAAAACGTTATTTAGGATTGAATTGATGCTTGAAAATGTGACTTTTTTTCTTTAAACTTAATTATCTCAGAAACTATAAAGTTTTGTTATAGTAAACCCTTAATAAAAAAGATTTAAAATTATAAGCTAAATCGAAAATACGATTCGTAAATAGGGTGTTCTATTTAAAAAAAAATACAACTTTATGCTTTCCTAGTTTATTGGCTCACCCTGTAGAGTCCTAAATATTTTTAAAATCTGCGTAAAAATAAACTGTATCAAACAATAAATATAGTTTCTTTGTTAATTTCACCGAAAAGGCACAAACCTACTTCATCCAATCGTTGACTCACCCTGTACATTTGCAAAATATTTTTAGTTAACAATCTTTATCATACCACAAACATATTCATTCTTTGAATGTAAAACCGATACCAATCTATACTATTACGATGCTGATGATACTATTTTTATAATTCAATTTGTTTTTAAATAACAAAGATAACAATTATTATCGTTTCGGTTGATAACAAATTAACATTATTTTAAAAAGCAGTTTTTCTAAAATAATAAGGAAGTTTTAACCAAATTTAAGAAACGGATATTGCGCTGAAGATATAAAATGTTCTATTAATAAATATAAAAAACCAACTCCTCAACAAAATGTCATAAATAAACCTCCTATGGACAGTGCTGTCTTACCTTACATACACGAAACCACCGACAAGATTGCCAGATTGCTTTGAAAATCAAACAAATCCACAAAGGCTTAAGGAACAAAAAAGATGTATAAAAAAGTTCTAATCTCGTGTATTAAAGACCCATGAAGATGCCTCGTGTAATCGTAGACGAAACGTCGGATAATAATTCCAATTTGAAACGGTGTAAACCCAAACATTTATTTTTTATTAAATTTAATAAGAGTTGTTTGTGAAGTTGATTTTAAATCAATTTTTTTTCCTTTAGAAAACTTATTACGTTCATTATAAACACACAGATGATATTTTCTAGGCTTTAATATATTTTAACTCGTGAATATATGACATTTATTTTATTATTAAACCATATTAGAGTCATAACACTATGAATTGTCCTGAAATTACATTTTGGCAAAATTATTGCCTGTGAACTTGATCAAAAGCTCTAAAAGCAATTAAGTCTAGAGCCAGCCATTCAAATATCCAAAATTTAATTTGTATTGGCATATTAGGGATATTTAAATTATAAAACTGGGACTCTGTAGAATTGCAGGTTGCGTAACATTAGCTATTGAAAAAGAAACCTTTGTGATCTGAACAATTTTGCTACATTCACACGTTTCCCAAAAGTCCCATTTACCTAAAATATCAATAGAAAAATTGCTTTTAAAATAAATGTTTTATAAAAAAAACCGACTTCCCATAATACACAATAATAATATATAATTAATATACACAATATATATAAAAAGTAAAAAACACTAACAAAGTCATTTTGCCACGTCAAAAAAGTTTTTAGGATGGCTAGTTTTGTTATATCTTTTAGCAGTTATAACGCTACGTAATTGGCCGTACTAGAAGAATAATTGCTAGGCTCAGAAGAAGAGTTGCGTGTGATCTTCTGCTTAGACTACCATGTCCATGGTGCATTGCAGCTGGATATTCACCTGCAACAATTGAAATATTGATAATTAGGACGCTTATTATCTTAGCAACAAGTAGACTTAATAACTAATGAAATAATCCAAGTAGTACACGTGCTTAATTTAAGTTCCACAAAATAAAATTATTCAATTTTTAAAATCTTATAGAACAAAGAACATTTGGGACCACGATTTACAGAGCTCAATATTAAATACGAAATACATTAACAAGGTGAACAGAACACATATTTTGGTTACTTATTACCATTGTAGTACATTAGTGCCAACCATTAAAACTAACCAAAATAGATTTGAATAGTATAAACGTCGAGTAGTAAATATATGAGAGAACTTAAGAGGAATAGGATACTCTTTTAGTATATTCTTCTCCTCTTAAGTTCTCTCAACATATTTTCTATTTTCATTCATAAAGCTGTTAACGTTTATGAAGGTTAAGTATAATTTTCTCTTCCAAGACTTTTTCTTTGTCTTTATTATTTTTGTCTATGAACTTGTTAAAGTTTATTAGATATATAACCTTTTACTATTTTTTAAAATTTTAATTATAAAGGCAGCAATTTACAAGTTCTAAATATTTTAAAATAAAAATATGCCTTTAGTTCTTTTATCTAAGTTTTTATACATTTACTAAACTAATATTTCACCGGTGCTAGGGTTTTGAATCAAATCGAATGTTAGCCAGGTTAATAACCTAAAGATTTAACTCAAAGTAATGTATAAGAAGAAAGAATAAGATGGTGCCCATAACCTGAGCTATTGGAATTTAGTTTTGGTTGTTAAACTATCCCTACGTGGCTGGCGCGCTCTTGCAAAAAGCAAGAAAAAAAGGGGTTTGGTTGTTTCGGAAGCGAAGATTGGGATCCTGGTGAATGTACGGTATAAGGGGGAAATGCTCATTACAGGATGAGTCTTAAAGTGCTTAGAGGAAAGTTTGTGCGTGCTCTACGAAGAATGGGCCGATTTTTGTCCCTCAAATAAACCGATATACCTGTGGCGGGCAGTAAACTCTGCATCCGGCAATTCAAACAAAAGAATCAGTATGAAATACGTAAATGTCAATCACACATGAGTAACAGTCCTGCCTGGATGATGGAAGTATCCAGGCCCTCTTAGATAAAATATCCTTTTGGTTTTTTATCTTTAAAAATGCAATCTTGGTTAATGTGTAAACCTTCCTGACAAACTTACGGACAAAGAGGATATAAGCGCGAGAAGGAGGAAAAAGAAACTGGCTAAATTGCTTCAGTCAGAGCGGCCATACAAACCAGTAGATAAAAAAACATATACGAGATAGTTCAAAAAATACAATGAGAGAGCCTAAGAAGAGAAACTTGATAAAGGGATATATATATATATATATATATATATATATATATATATATATATATATATATGTTTCCGTATCACTATGGCGGGGAGGGTAAGTTTGACTTTCTTCTCGGTATGGTGGTACAGGTAAGCCATCATCTCGATGGCGGTGGAATAGGATGAATTGCCTTTTAAAACAATTTATTCTAACTGTGCAACCTCTAACATAGAACGGATATGATGGAGAGAAGTTCGCATTTACTGTTCGCATTTTACTTAATTTCGAAGGGATTATATAGCCTCAAAAATATTCTCCCTGTCCAGCTGCACTAATGGAGAAAAGACGTTTGTAACGAGTCTATAGAGAGCTTATAAGGAGAAGCCTTATTTTTGTGTAAGGAATTTAGTAGATCATTTGGCAAGGTTTCTTTCATAAATAAAACAAAATACGTTATCAAGAATTAATTTTCAATTAACAAAGAGGGTGTAAGCGCAAAACGAGGGAAAGAGAAGCTGGCTAAATTGCCTCAGTCACAGCGATCATACAAACCAGTAGATAAAAACTTGAACTATTCATTTCTTGTTACCATATACGAGATAGTTAAAAAAATATAATGAAAAGCCTAAGAAGAGATACTGGATAAACGGTACATACTCAGTGAGTATATACTCTTTATCCTCCTCCTCCAGTTAAGCTCTCTCATATATTTACTACTATGTCGCTTATTTAAGATGAAATACTTCGATGGTATAAAATTATTCATTTTTTCTTTACCACCCTGTACTTTCCCTAGTCTACATTAATTTGGCTGATATAAAGTAAATATTTTATAACACATTCTTACCCTTTAATAATAATAATTGCGGAGCAGTCGCTCAACTTAAAAGACAAACTAGCTATTATAGTTTCATTCAGCATATACCTATATACACAAACTTCAAACGGCAGAACTCCTAGACAATAAATAATTAAAGAGAACAAGAAACACTGTGTTTGTATGTGGAAGTTGGCAAATTGAAAATTTACGTCTTCAAATGTACGCTACGCCAGACAAAGCCAGCTGTCGGCTCATCTTAGCGCGAAACACAACATAAGCCACTTACGTCCCTTAATGCTTGGCGGTCCAAACACTCTAATAGACAAGATGGCGGATCTTCAGAGGATATTCTGAAGTAAGAACAGATTAGAGTGACAGCGGCGTAGATAACACCATAATAGGGCTTAATATCTGTTGTTTCGGTTTAACTAGCTTAAAAGTTTTAAGGCGGAAATTACGGGCAAATAAAATAGTAAACTTATGAACTGACTGACTGATATTATCCGATACTTCAATTGTTTTAAAGAACAAGGATAATTTCCATTTAAGATAATTAGCAGACTCAATTCACTAAACAATAACAAAGTGGTGCTTGTCGGGTATCGGTTCTTCCCTTTGGGTGTACTGTCTTGGACTTTAATTATGATAAAGGTTTAACCTACCGTGCTTCTATTCATTCAAGACATAAAAAGTTTTATCCACGGTTAAATATAACAAATTATCTAATCTTCGAGAATAATCTCCGCAACCCTTGCTGTTAATGATTTGTGAAAAGTTTAAAGGCCCCAAAAAAGGACCGACACACGACCCATCCAAAGAGGAGAGAGTTAACTTTTGCCTAAAACGATATCCTTAACGGCTTTCAATTAGACCTTTACCCCACTAACGATAAATTTTGACCTTTTAAGACCTTTAAATGTTAGTTTGTCATGATGTGGAAAGTTTTGAAGTTTAGGGTAAACAGCATGTTAGCTGGCGCGTTTACTAAATATTAGCGTTAGAAGGACATTACGTTTCAAGGAGATTAAAATTATATTAGCTAACTACTTAAGAATGTCGTTGCGAAATACAACGGTTTTAAAATTAAATATTATAATGATCGTGTGATATTTGTACATCTCTTTATTTACCTAAATTTGAAAGTATGTAGTATAGAGGGGTGACTACAGATATGACGCAGTGGTAGAAATTTACGTTAAATCATAATAATCATGTGGTAGTATGTCCCTATTCTTATTTTTATTTAATGAAATAAACCAATAAATACAAAAGTTAATGAGTAGTTAGAAAACAATCTATCCTATTCCACCACCATCGAGATGATGGCCTACCTGTACCACCATACCGAGAAGAAAGTCAAAATTAACCGTCCCCGCTACAGTGATACGGCATAGGTACATGTTTCGTCTCTACTAGACTCATTAGGGCACCGACATGCACCTGTTTGAGCAAAGGACAGATCGGAAGGAAGTATGCAACACTGAACGCGGCTTCGCCGACCTCCCGCCGGATGGCGTATATACGTTTATGCGGCTTTCACGGATTCCTCCGTGTGAGATACAATAGCAGTGGTTATATCCACATTATGCCGTTGTAGTGCTGAAATCACATTCAACAAGCGTACAATTATATGCAACTCCGTGTATGAATGAAGTAAAATGCGAACGGTAAGTGCAGACTTCGTTCCATCATATCCTTTCCGTGTTAGAGGTTGCACAGTTTGAACAAATTGCTAAGGTACACAATTTATCCTATTCCACCACCATCGAGATGGTGGCCTACCTGTACCACCATATCGAGAAGAAAGTCAAAACTTACCCTCCCCGCTACAGTGATACCAACAGTTTTCTTGAAAATGACCTTGCCCTTGCACTTGAAGGTCATTTGAAGATTAACTTTAGAATTTTAAATAGAGCTCTCCAATTTCGACTCCGGGAATGAAAAGGGCGATAAATGTGACCATTGAATATGACCTTGCCTTCAAGTTGAAGATCAAATATCAAGGATTTTTCAAGGTCAAAAAAAAAAGATCGCAGTATTTCGTGACATGTTTCGTACAAAAGTTGTTGGGTGGTGCGGGGGCCAAGTGTTAGTAGCTTTGAAAATAACCTTGATCTTGGATTTCAATTTCACAGTAATTTCATCATCAGATATGACCTTGGTCTCAGGTTAAGGTTTAATATCAAGATCATTTTAAGGTCAGAAGAAGATCTTCAACGTCATTATTTTATAAAGTATTTCGTACTAAAGTTGTACGATTCTTCAGAATTGTTACCAAAACTGTAGTTAGTACGACTATGTGCATGATTAACTACTTTTAGCACTACAACGACGAGGACGTAGTAGTTTTTATTCTCTTCGGGGTGCTTATTTTCGCTAAGTCTCGCCTCTCACCATCGGAGTGCTTGTTTTCGGTGAGTCCCTTGACCTCTCACCAACGACGTGCTTGTTTTGAGTGAGTCCTCTCACCCCTCACCATCGGGGTACTTGTTTTCGGAAAGTCCCCTCATTTCTCTCCATTGGGAAGCTTGTTTTTTGAGTCCCCTCGCCTCTCATTATTTCGTATGATCATATTAAAAGATTTCGTAAGAATTTATTTCAACAAGTGCTCGACATGGTTACCTTCAACTTCAATACACTTATTGACCCGTACTTCACAAGATTTCACAAAGCTGCGGAGTAATTCAGGTGGTATTTGAGCACAAGTACCTCTGATTCGCTGTTTCATGTTTTCATGAATTGTTGGCATGTCTTTATAAATTTCGCTCTTCAAATAACCCTATAAACAAAAATCTGGTGACGTAAGCGGGCCAATATACTGGACCTCTGCTACCAATCTACCGTCCGTTGAATTTGTGATAAAAAAATGGAAGTTGATTACCTTCAAGAAAGCATGGACACACAAGCTTGTCATCAACTATTCCACACCAAATAACCTTGAAGCTCGAGGTTGTTTTCAAGGTCACCACTGCTTAGCCCCCGTGCCACCCAACAACTTATGTACGAAACAGTTCACGAAATGCTGCGATCTTTTTGTTTTCGCCTTGAAATAGTTTTGATGTTTGAGCTTCTACTTGAAGTCAAGGTCATATCCAATGGTAAAATTTCCCGCCCTTTTCATTTCCGGGGTCGAAATTGAGGGGGTCCTATTTAAAATTCCTAATTTGACCTTTAAATAAACCTGAAGGACAATGACAAGATCATTTTTAAGATCCCTGCCACCTTCTAATTTTTGTAAAAAATATTTTTCGAAAAAATCCCACAGAGACATTCCTTTATATATATATATATATATATATATATATATATATATATATATATATATATATATATATATATATATATATATACATATATATATATATATATATATATATATATATATATATATATATATATATATATATATATATATACTCATCCAACGCACTTTGTGACCTCCTGTAAAATTTTCGACTTTATGGCATCCACTAGAAAAACAATATAATTCGTCAAACCAAAAATATGACTTTTCAAAAACAAATAATGTATCCATTTGTGAACAAAAAAATCAAACCATACACAAATTAAAAAAAAAAAATTTTCCTATCTCTGCGACATCCCTGTATATTTAATATACATTTCTATTTAACATCCCTTGTGACATCTGTAAAATAACTACATACCTTGTGACATCATCGCGGTGTTGCCACTTTTAAATTACGTAATATAAGGAATGAAAAGGGGAGGAGCAATTAATCCTATAATGTTTAACTTTCGCTGTAAATTGAGTAACTGCAATTTTCCAAACGTTGGATATAGTTCCAGCCAAAGGTAAAAATTAGTGCTGTTTTTGACGTAAATTCCGAAATGGATGAGACCTATCCAGGGGTGTTCGGAGCAATGAAAGAACAAACCCTACATAAAAAGTAACAGTAAGAATAAGTTGGGGCTAAGAGGGGCGGTCAAAGTGGGCTAAAACAAGTTTTTTGAATTTACAAGCCAAGTAATTCATTTTGGAAAAAAAATTCAAATAAAAGATGTAGAGATTTTAAAAACCTACAATTTAAATACTCTTAATCGGCAATTCTTTTGATTTTAAAGGGAAGCCCTCATCATTTTGAACAAAACGATATTTGATAATAGTAAATTAGACAAAAATGTTGCTTAGAAGCAAAATATTGATTGCTATAACTTCTTTTTGGGTGAACATTTTAAAGTCCACAAGCTTCAATCTCTTCGTGAAAGCCTAAATTTTCATATGTTGTTGGGGGCAAATGAAAAAAAATAATAATTTCTAACCCCTTAAATATCGCTCTAAAAAAGGGGGTGGTGCCATATTCATAAAACACAGAAAATGGTCCATTCGTTGTTGAAATACGACGAAATTTTCCGAGCGCTGCTGATGTAAAGCTGCGAGTTCAGTGTTCTCCGTGCGCAAGAGCTTTGTTTCTTTATAAAAAAAAACACTCCCTTTTTTAAAGCGGTAATTAAGGGGTTGAAAATTAATTTTTAATTTGTTTCTGACAAGGTATGAAAGTGTTGGCCTTCACGAAAGGATTGAACCACTGTGGAAGTCAAAACATTCACTCAAAAAAAAGTTATAGTAATCAACATTTTGCGTCTTGGAATAAGTAATTAGCAATATCTCAGCAACAAATTATCCGATTTGCTATTATAAAATATCATTTTGTTCAGAAAGACGAGCAAAAAGTGCAAAAAAGTCAACTTTGAAATAAATAATTGATATTAAAAGAATAGCCGATTTTGCGGATTTTTCGACCTTTTTGCAATAATGATCGCACAAAAGCTCAAATTTTAGGTTTTTAAAATCTCTACAATTTTTATTTGAAATTATATGATGGAAAATGTCGGGCTAAGAAATTTACGTCTCAAGTTCTTTAAATATCGATATTGGAAGGTTTTGAAGGCCTATATTATCAATATAAAATTAATTTAAAATTTAAGACAGCGGATTTACTATAACATAATTCCATTCAAAACTGATAATTGGAGAACTCTAAAAATCAAAAAAAATTTTGTTGTTCATTTTAGGATGATTTACAACAATTAGAATGAATTCAAAACTAAAAATCGAATTATAAGAATTTAAATCATCTAGTTGTTCTGCATTACTAGTTTTATCATAATGAAAATTTACCACAAGATCGTTTTCAATATCTTTGGAAGCAATTTCTACAAATAAATTTATCCTATCAAATAAACTATACCGAGTACCTAGATATCGCTTCATAAGTGGTTCATACAAAATACTTAAGTCGTACTTGGGTTAAACTAGAAAAGCAAACTCTTATTATTACAATACAAATATTATTTTTCGCATTTTAGGGCTTTTTCGGAAGACAATTGATTCGTTTACAAAAATGTTTTTTTGTATTTTTAATCGACTTCTAAAAGAAGGAGGTTCTCAATTCGTCGACTATGTATTTTTTTTTATGTATGTACACCGATTACTCCGGAACGGCTGCACCGATTTGAATGAAATTTTTTACGTTATGTAAAGGAAGTTGCTGCAGTGGTCCCATATTTTTTTAGATGAAATTGGTGCAGTAAAATTCAAGATGGCGCTTACAATATGGCGGCCAAAAAAATTAATTTTGTTCGATTTTCTCCAAAATTGGTATGGAGGAATCTTCGGGATTGTACCCAACGAATCTGAAATTATTTTTAAAAAAATAAAAATGGCGGATCCAATATGGCGGACAAAAAAATTTAATTTAGTCCGATTTTCTCCAAAATTGGTATGGGGGAGTTTTTGAGGTTGCACATAACGAATCTGATATTATTTTAAAAAAATTCAATATGACGGATCAAAAAATCAATTTTGTCCGATTTTTACCAAAATTGGTAAGGGGGAGTTTACGGGATCGCATATGATGAATCTAAAATAATATTAAAAAAAATCAATATGGCGGATCCAATATGCCCGACAAAAAAATTAATTTTGTTCGATTTTTTCCAAAATTGGTACGGGTGAGTTTTCGGGATCGCATATGACGAATCTAAAATAATTTAAAAAAAAATTCAATTTGGCGGATTCAATATAGCCGACAAAAAAATCGTTTTTGTCCGATTTTCTCCAAAATTGGTACGGGGGAGTTTTCGGAGTCGCATATGACAATTCTAAAATAATTTTTAAAAAATCCAATGTGGCGGATCCAATATGGCGAACGATAATATCTATTTTGTCCTATTTTCTCCAAAATTGATATGGGGAAGTTTTCGAGGCTTCACATAAATAATCTGAAATTATTTTTAAAAAACTCAATATGGCGGACAAAAAAAATCAATTTTGTCCGATTTTCACCAAAATTGGTACGGGAGAGTTTTCGGGGTCACATATGATGAATCTAAAATTATTTAAAAAAAATTCAATATGGCGTATCCAATATGGTGGATAAAAAATTAATTTATTTTCTTTAAATATCGATATTGGAAGGTTTTGGGGCCTATATTTCCAATCTAAAATTAATTTGAAATTTAAGATAGTGGATTTTCAATGACAGACTAAATACTCGTTTGATCCAATTTGATTGGTATTTGGAAAACTCTAAGAACTAAAGAATTTTTAGTGGTTCATTTTAGGGTGATTTACAACTTTGGATAAAATGGGTACTTTTTTGCCAGCTTGGAGTCATTGCGAGGTACACTAATCTCGATTAGTACTTAGTTCAAATAATTTATGAATGTCATAATGAATTCTAAAACTAAAAATAGAAAAATAAATTTTTATTAAAAAATTGAACCGACTTCCAAAAGTGAGCTAAAAAGTGAAAAATAACCATAAATTTTTTATATGAAATTGAACTTTTTGAAGTCGGCGCCAAATTATTTGTACACGAAATAAATAACTACTAATATATACAAATTATGGTAAGAAAGCAAATACAAATAAAGTATTTTTAATCTGTTTATGCAAATCACATTTTGTCAGGTATTAGTTTGGCGCCGACTTCAAAAAGTTCAATTTCATATAAAAAATTTATGGTTATTTTTCACTTTTTAGCGCACTTTTAGAAGTCGGTTCAATTTTTTAATAAAAATTTTATTAGTTTTGAACTTGTCACGATATCCCTAAATTATTTGAACTAACAAGGAAGGTATCTGAAGTGTCAGGCTCCAAACTTATGTTGTAGAGAGTACAAAAATAAAAGACCTGTATTTCTTTTATCTGCGGAAATTCATTACAACGGGGTAAAAACTGCCCCTGAAGTTCACCTCTAAAAACAATATTTTTGAAATATCTAAGGTTCTAAGCGAGATATTTTTACAAAACAAAATGAAAGTTATTTGTGATTCGAGATGATATTAAATTGTGGTATTTTCACTCCCAAGGATATCATTCCTTATTTTTTATTAGGGTAAACCATATATTTACGCATGTAATTCAATTCTAAAAATTACGAACTATAATGGAATTATTTAAAAATATTTTTCTCACGAATATCATAAACTTAAGTTTCAGGGTTTCTAAAAATAAATTACTAAAAGAGGGTGAGCCACACTCAAATAAGTTTTTTTTTTAATTTCAAGTTCTCATTGAGATATCTTTATAAAACAAATTGGAAATTACTTGTCGTTTGAAATAATGTTGAATTATGGTATTTTTACCCCCTATGATATCATCCCTTATTACTTAACGGTAAATCATCTACTAGCGCACGTAATTTAATTCTAAAAATTACGAAATTTAAGGAAATCGTTTTAATGTATTTTTTTACGAATACCATAATTAACTCAAGTTGGGATATTTTGGGGTTTCAAAAAATGAAGTAGTAAAAGAGGTTGAGTCACTCCCAAATAATTTTTTTTTCAAATCTTAAATTCTAATTGAGATATCTTTACAAAACAACGTGGAAATTACTTGTTATTTGGAGTGAGGTTATTTCATGTTGTTTTATCCCCATAGATATCATCTCCTACTTTTTATGAAGGTTAATTTTGTAATTCATTTACATAATTTAATTCTGTACATTACGAAATTAAACCAAATTCGTTGATAATTTAAGTTGCCGTATTTCGGTATTTCCGAAAATAAACTAGTAAAAGAGGGTGATCCACCTCCAAATACCTTTTTTAATATATCCAGTTCTAATTAAAATATCTCTACAAAACAAAATTAAAATTACTTTTTATTCGAAAGGATGTTAAATTATGGCATTTTCACTCCCAAGGATATTATTCCATATTTTTTATAAAAATCATTTCATACATATATTATTGCTCTTAAAATTCTCAAATTTTGATTTAAAAGAACGTTACGGAATTAGAAATCACTATATGTTATGAATTATAATAATTTACAGACATGAATGCTTAACCAATGAAATAAGTTTATATTTTCTTATTATTTAAAAGAAAAGATTTCAGTAAGTTGTGTAACGTTCATATCGACTGAAATTAATGATATCCTTGAGGGTGAAAATACCATTGTTTAACTTCATTTCAAATAACAAGTAAACTCCAGTTTGTTTCGTAAAGTTATCTCAATTAGAACTTGAGATGTAAAAAGAAGTAATTGAGGTTGGCTCGTCCTCTTTTACTAGTTTATTTTTGGAAACCCCGAAACACGACAACTTAAATGTGACACGGTACTGGTGAAAAAAATATTTTCAAATACTTCCATTAAATTTTGCAGTTTTTACAATTACATTACATGCGCAAATATATGATTTATCCTAATAAAAAATAAGGGATGATATCCTTGGGGGTGAAAATAGCATAATTTAATATCATTTCGAATAATAAATAATTTTCATTTTGTTTTGTAGAATTATTTTAATTAAAACTTGAGTTATTAAAAAAGAGTATTTGGGGGTGACTCACCCTCTTTTACTAATTTATTTCTGGGAAACCTCGAAAAATATCAACTTGATTTACTTACGGTATTCGTGAAAAAATTATTTTCAAATAATTATATTTAATTTCGTAATTTTTAGAATTAAATTACTTGCGTGAATAGATGATTTACCCTTATAAAAAATAAAGGATGATATCCTTGGGGATAAAAGAAAACCATACTTTAACATCACTTCGGACAACAAGTAATTTTAATTTTGTTTTATAGAACTTAGAACCCGAGATATTTCAAAACTATTGTTTTAGGTGTGAACTTTAGGGGCGGTTTTTACCCCGCTAAAATAAATCTCCGTAGATAAAAAAAATACGTGTTTCTTATTTTTGTACCCTCTTTCACATATTGAAGTTTTATTAAAATCGGAGCCGGATTCTTGAGGTACCTTCCTTGTAATTACTAATTCAGACGTATAGTCTAATACGTGTTATGGTCAAGGATTTATAAATGCAACCATTTTAGCCAAAGATATTGTAAACTACACTAAATTACGCAATAAATAAGTTGTTGATTCTGCAAATTCTCTAAAAGAAAATTTTGAATTAAACTGGACCAAACAAAGATTTAGTCACCATAATAAATCTTCTTTATTTTAAGAAATTAATTTTATATTCGTAATCTACGCCGCTGAAAATCCCGGAACATTGATTTTGAAAGAATTTGAGTAGTGTAAATTTTTCAGCAGCACATATTCTACCCACCATATTAAATTCACAAAAATTAATTGTATATCCTTAATCTATGCCCCAAAACATCTAATCTTAATTTTGGAAAACGTAAATTTTTTAATGTTGCATATTGGATCTGCTACATTTAATTTTGAGAAAGTACTTTTAGATTCGTAATTGGAAATATTCAAAAAATGTAAAATTTTTAACTTGCCTTACTGGATGCACTAAACTTGATTTTTAAAAGGTAATTTTAAATTTTTAATAATCTACACCCTCGAAATCACCCAGTGCTAATTTTGAACAAAATCGGGAAATGTAAAATTTTAGTCCACCGTATGGTAATTAGCTATATTAAAATTTTTAATAATTTCAAATTCGCAAGTTACAGCCCCAAAAATTCCCCAAAGCCAATTTTGGACAAAATTGAAAAATGTTTAATTAATATCAGTAAGGTTTCATATGCAAAATAATCATGTCCCTTTTCTTAGGGCTACATTTCAGACGAACACACGTATTTCTATTTTTCGTTATCTAGATTCCCGTCGCCAATGTGAAAATCAGAGTTTCACTTTATTTATGCAAATTTTGTTATATTTTGAATGAACCAACTTATATATAAGGGTATAATAATAAAAAATACCTTGTCCATGTCCAGTAGATATATCTTTTAATTCATTTACATCAATAATATTCTCTAAGTCCGAGGTTTTCGTGGAATCCCATATTGATTTTTTAATTTCAAGTTCTCCTAATCTCACATTGTCTACCTTTCTAACCATAACTACCATTATTTTCCCTCTTGTAGTCATATTGAAAGAAATAAAGAACTAAAACTTTGTGTTTAATGATTTTAATAATAACAAGTTAGGTTAGGTTTCAGTCATTTTTGAAATTCAAGTTTACTACGTTGTCTAATATTAATAATTTTTGTCATCACTTACCTTAATCAGAATCAAAATATGATATTATCAAATATCATCCAGATATAAGATACAATTTTTATAGAAAAATTGAACCGACTTCTAAATGTACGCTAAAAAGTGAAAAATAACTATTTATTTTTACATGAAATTGAAATTTTTGACGTCGGCGCCAAACTAAAACCTGACAAAATGTGATTCGCTTAAACAGATTAAAATACTTTATTTGTAATTGCTTTCTTACCATAATTTGTATATATTAGTAGTTATTTATTTCATTCAGAAATAATTTGAGTCAGAAATTATTTGAACTAAGTACTAATCGAGATTAGTGTTCAACAATGACTCCAAGGTGGCAAAAAAGTACCCATTTTATCCATAATCGTAAATCACCCTAAAATGAACTACTAAAAATTCTTTGATTCTTAGAGTTTTCCAAATACCAATGAAATTGTGTCAAACAAATATTTAATCTGTCATAGTATATCCAATATCTTAAATTTCAAATTAATTTTAGATTGGTAATATAGGCCCCAAAACTAATATCGATATTTAAAGAATTTGAGACGTAAATTTCTTAGCCCGATATATTTTATATTGCATATTGAGTTTATATTTGCCCCAAAAACCAATATCAAGTTTAGATAAAATCGGAAAATGCAAAATTTTAATCCCTCATATTGTATCTTATGAACCCAATAGTTGTAAAAAATTAACTTCATATTCGTAATACACCACTCCAAAACCCCCAAATACCGAATCTGAAAAAATGCGAATAAGGTAAAATTTTCAACCCATCATACTGAAAAATTTTAACGTCTTAATCTAATCTAAATCTAAACCATTCAAAGCTCCCTAGTACCAATTTTAGATGAAATCCAGAAATTAAGAATTTCTAAACGGTCATATTGTATCTGACTTATTAGATTTTCTTAAAATAATTTTATATTCGTTATTTACATCCTTAAAAACGATTCAGTTCCACATTTGAATAAAATCGAAAAATGTAAAACTTTTAGTCAGTTAGATTGCATTAGCCATATTGAATCCTGAAAAAATACTATTAAATTCATAATTTACACCCTCAAGAACCCTCTATATTAGTTTTGGAGAAAGTCGAAAAATGTAAAATTTTTAGAACACTATACTGAATCTGCCAGATTGAGTTTTTCAAAAAATATTTTAATTTCGTAATTAACACTAAAAAAAAATCCCCCAAAGATGTAGCATCTTTAATCCGCCATCATAGATCCGACATATTTAATTTTTTTTTTAAGTAATAGATTCGGAATGTGCTATCCCAACAACTCCCCCATGTCAATTTTTAAAAATATCGGACAAAATTAATTTTTTATCCACCATTTTGGATACGCCATATTGAATTTTTTAAAAATAATTTTAGATTCATCTTATGCGACCCCGAAAACTTCCCCGTACCACTTTTGGAGAAAATCGGACAAAATTGATTTTTGTCCACCATATTGGACCCGCCATATTGAATTTTTTAAAAATATTCTGAATTCGTTATGTGCGACCTCGAAAACGCCCCCATACTAATTTTGGAGAAAATCGGACAAAATAAAAAAATTTTGTCCGCCATATTGAATCCGTCATTTTGTATTTTTTTAAAATAATTTCCGATTCGTTATGTAAGACCCCGAAAACGCCTCCATACCAATTTTGGAGAAAATCGGACAAAATAAAAAATTTTTGTCCGCCCTATTGAATCCGCCATTTTGTATTTTTTAAAAATAATTTCAGATTCGTTATGTGAGACCACGAAAACGCCTCCATACCAATTTTGGAGAAAATCGGACAAAATTAAATTTTTTTGTCCGCCATATTGGATCCGCCATTATGAAATTTTTAAAAATAATTTCAGATTCGTTGGGTACAGCCCCGAAAATTTCTCCACACCAATTTTGGAAAAAATGGGAAAAAATTATTTTTTTGGCCGCCATATTGTAAACGCCATCTTGGATTTTACTGTACAAATTTCATCTAAAAAAATATGGGACCACCGTAACAACTTTCTGAACGAAACGCAAAAAATTTCATTCAAATCGGTGCAGCCGTTCCGGAGTATTCGATGTACATACATAAAAAAATACATAGTCGACGAATTGAGAACCTCCGTCTTTTAGAAGTAGGTTAAAAAAGCCACAAATATAAAATATTATTTTGTAAAGAAATTACGGGATGTCACATATTACATGGTTTACGAATGCCGCCACCAAAATGACGCGCTCTTGTGTTAAAACTCGACCTTGTAAACGAGACAGCACTGTTGCCAGTTTTAAGAATACACAACGTATGATGTGCAAAAATTAATAAACATTAAAAATCGTTGGATGTCACATAAAATAAGATGCGAAATCTCTGGATATACTAAAACGATCTCTCGTGCGCGCCATCTGGGAAATAAACGCTAGAAACAAATAAACAGTTAAATTTTAAAAATCCTATTTTGTAACATCCTCTTGAAAATTGTTCTATACACTCCCTTCAACTGATCACGATGATTTAACATAGAAAACGTAACTACATCCAATTTTGGATGTCATAGCGTTAGTGGATGTCAGAAGGATAGGACAAATTTTACTAAATGATGTCACAAGGATGTCTGGATATCTATATATATATATTATATATATATATATATATATATATATATATATATATATGTTTATGCGGCTTTCACGGATTCCTCCGTGTGAGATGCAATAGCAGTGGATATATCCACATTATGCCGTTGTAGTGCTGAAATCACATTCAGTAAACGTACAACTAGATGCAGGTCCGTATAGGAATGAAGCAAAATGCGTACAGTAAAAGCCGCGTTCAGTATTTGCATGCTTCCTTCCGATCTGTCCTTTGCACAGCCAGGTGCATGTCGGTACCCTGATGAGTCTAGTAGAGACGAAACACGTACCTCTGCCGTATCACTGTGGCGGGGAGGGTAAGTTTTGATTTTCTTTCTCGGTATGGTGGTACAGGTAGGCCATCATCTCGATGGTGGTGGAATAGGATGAATTGTGTTCCTTAGCAATTTATTCAAACTGTGCAACCTCTAACACGGAAAGGATATGGTTGGAACGAAGTTTGCATATACTGTACGCATTTTACTTCATATATATATATATGTATATATATATATATATATATATATATATATATATATATATATATATATATATATATATATATATACACACACAAAGTGATAGGCAGAAAATTTTATCTTTGAATTTAATCACTTTATTTCTGCACATTCCCAAACCAAAATAATCCTTATCAAATCTGGTGAAACTTTTCTGATATACGAGGGAGAGCCAAAATTTTTAAATTGCTAGTAAAGTATCCCCATCTTTCTCTTTTGAAAATAGTTTTATAGCGTCAATTCAAAAGTTATATCCAATTAAATCATTTTGTAAGTAATGAATTTATTCCAGACGTTACGTCCTTATTTAATGGATAACCTTCCAACGATAACTAACCACAACGAAAACCAGAAATAGTCGAGTTTTTGCTACATAAATATTAACTTACTGAAATGTAATCGGTAAATTTAAAAATTTAGAACCCTTCTTTTTAACCTTCACCGTTACTTTTATTGCAACATAAAAGGAAATATGAAACCAACGGTCCTTTTAAAATAAAAAAGAAAACATGATCTCTTTGTATCGGTCTCCCATATAGGTCATTTTCTCCGAAACGCCTCTACTCTTTCCATAAAACTTAATAACAGCCGGGGGTGTTATTTAATGCAACATTGAGTTTGCACGTTTTTCATGTTCCTATTTTTACCGGAAAATCCAATAAAAGTCTTGTGGAGTCCGCAAAAAAATATAGAAAATGTCAAATAAAGGAAAGAGTCTATATAACCGATGTATTAAAGTTGACAAGTAGGATAGATATAATACCATATAGCGATCTTGGGAAAAACGATCTAGTGTTCGAACATTAAATAAAGAAAATTATAGTGAAACAGATATTATTGGTTTATCGGAGTATTATCTTTGAAAAGATAATGGAAACACATAAAATACTGTCATTGATAGGAACAAATGTAGGCGTTGAGGGAAAGGCACGTGGTTTCGGTAGCTTTGCGGTAAAGACGCTGACGCTGAGGTCATGTCGTAGATACACGTTTTATTTACGATAAAATATTAAAATTCCAAGTTTAATATTACTCCAAACTCTATAAATAAATTAAATAATATCATAATACATGCTAAAACTCGAAAACTTCTAGTTCGGGGCATCACAGCGAGATGTTACCACTACTAAACAACAGAAATGTCAGCCAGTGAACCTCGAAATATTGTTACCCCCGTTTAAACGGTAGATCTACCATTTTTCTATGAAATCTACTATTATACCGGTTTTCATAGGCAACCTACCTTTTGCGTTATATTTTATTTCAAATAATAATAAGAAACTTTATAATTATGCCATATTATTATCACTATCACTACATAGTATAAAACAAAGTCGCTTTCTCTGTCCCTATGTCCCTTTGTATGCTTAAATCTTTAAAACTACGCACCGGATTTTGATGCGGTTTTTTTCAATAGATAGAGTGATTCAAGAGGAAGGTTTATATGTATAATAACATCCATTAAATAGTGGAGAAATACTGTTATTTTTGAGGTTTCTAATGTGATGTCGTTAATTATCATATTTTTTTCCGCTTACATTGCAAACGCAGGCTGAACCCTACGAGATTTATCAAAATAATGTACTAATTATTTGTACACATTGAAAAGGTCTACAGAAAACATCGCGATGGTATATGTCTATCTCTCATGGATATCCCACAATAACATTTTTTTGTCATTTACTTTTTACGACAAATAATGGCAAATTTTGAAGCGATTTTAACCAATACAGCATTAATCCTTATCCAATTAAATAGCTTAAATACATTGTTGATTTAATATAGATCTATATGGTCCTTTACAGCACAAGATTTAAATGAATATTTTCGAAGATATTACAGATTTAAAATTGCGGGAAGTAGCGCTTGCGGCGGTACTGGCCGACCGGGGCGGCGGCAGCGTGCCTATAAATAGCGCGTCGGAGGCCGATGTAATAATTGTTGTAAAAATAAAATAAATAGTCACAGTTTTTCTGTAGTGTATTTAGATCAGCATTGCACCCGTGCGAAGCCGGGGCGGGTCGCTAGTACTAAATATAAAACAAATATGTTACGGAATCTAAACGAGTTCATGTTCAAAGGTCGACAAATTTTCTTTAACACACTAGGTGGTGCTACGTCGCACATATAAGTCTGTTGTTTTTCTATCCTTCTTTATCAGTGCACAATAAAAAAGAACAGATACAAATCTGACTTTCTTGGCGTAAAACACATTTTGAATATAAACTACGTGGTTTTAAGCGGTGCAAAATATATTTCTTTCGTTCAAAAGACAAAAAAAAAAACGAGTGGAAGTAGTACCAAAAAAAGAACTCAAATATTTCTAAAAATATAAAAACCAGTGGGAATAATTGCCTGAATTTAAAGGATGGATTAGAAAAAGCAGTAAAAGTAAAGATTTTGCATTATGCATCCGTTGTAAAAAAGATATTCTAGATAGAAGTAGGAAGGATGCACAGTGCACAGTTTTATAGAGTCCACGGATTTCAAAAAATAAAACATGCGCGTGACAGAGTCTCACAAAAAAAGATCGAAAAGTGTTGCCAAACAATCATTTGTTGACTCATTTGTCAAGGCGTTTGGAATTAAAATTGAACAGCATATGAAAGAGATCCTACAGATAAGAATATCCTTAACAACAAGACGCAAATTTTAAAAAGAGAAATTCAAAAAATGAAAGAAAACTCAATAAACTGCTACTTAAGTGGTTTAACAGCAGGCCAAATAACAGATTATTCAATGTGGAAAGCTACTAGAAGAGTCAAAAGAGCAGTAACATCGATACCCCCAATTAGAAAAGAGTACGACCATGGGCAAGAAGTAATAAACAAAAAGCTGATGTCTTTGCAGATCATCTAGCGGAGGTATTTACACCAAACCAAGGACAGGAAGATGCTGAGCTACAAGAAATCGAAAATGAAAATTCATTAAAGATAAAACTGGTAACACCACAAGAGGTAACAAAAGAGATAAGGGATAATAAGTGCGAAAAAAGCACCGGGTTTTAACCTTATTACAGGAGAAATACTCAAGCAGTTCCCAAGAAAAGGTATTGTACTGTTAACACACCTAATAAATGCTTCATTCAGATTAAGATACGTCCCAGCTGTCTGGAAAAGTGCAGAAGTTATTATGTTACAAAAACCTGGAAAACCTCCTAACAATATTAAGTCATACCGGCTAATATCATTGCTACCAGTTATCTCCAAACTTTTTGAGAAACTGTTGTTAATGGAATGTAAAAAACTGATCCCAGAATACCAATTCGGTTTCCGACAAAAACACTGTACAGTAGACCAAGTACATAGGATTACTGATATAATCGAGAAAGCCCTTGAGGAGAAACAAATATGTTCCACTGTATTTCTAGACGTAGCCCAGGCCTTCGACAAGGTGTGGCATAAAGGCCTGATACACAAATTAAATGGATTACTACCGAAACAGTACGTGGAAATATTGACCTCTTATATTACTGAGCGGACATTCAGAATAAAACAAGAAGATGAGTACTCACAACTGAAAGATGTAAAAGCAGGGGTCCCACAAGGTAGCGTACTGAGACCAGTCTTATATGTACTATACACAAGTGATATTCCTTGTATGGATAATTAAACAAGCAACCTTTGCCGACGATACAGCTATATTGTCTGTCGGCAAGGAACCAGAAACAGCCACTGGAAGGCTACAAGAAGATTGCAACAAATTCTTAGAATGGGCAGAAAAATGGAAAATAAAACTAAATGAAATGAAGTCGATACATGTAAATAACACTGTGCCGCTTGATAATGAAGCAAAATACCTAGGGATGACTTTGGACGCAAAATTATTATGGAACCAACATATTAACAAGAAAAAAACAGAACTCAAACTCAAATACAGAAAATATTATTGGCTAATAGGAAGAAGCACAAAATTATCTATACAGAATAAACTCCTGATCTACAACCAAGTCATCAAACCAATCTGGACCTATGGAGCTCAACTCTGGGGATGTGCCAGCAAGTCAAATATCAAACACATACAAAAGTTTCAAAATAAAGTATTGAGAAATATTATCAATGCTCCATGGTACATTAGAGACAAAGACATTCATAGAGATCTAAAAGTCCCACTGTTATAGACGTAATCAAGGAAAAGGCTATTAAACATGAAGAGAAACTTCACTGCCACCCAAACGCAGAAGCCCTTCAGCTGCTGGACAACCAGAATCTCGTCCGAAGACTGAAGAGAACCAAGCCGTTTGAACTAGTGTAGTGCTGTGTGAAAGCAGAGCATGTGTCTAGTTTAGGTTAGCTTAAGACAACAAAACAAACTAAGGGACATCATTGGATAACTTTAGAAGTTAAGAAATTAGATTGTATTCGGAAAAAATTAATGGTTGGTCACTTGTGACCAGTTTTAGTTGGAAACGGGTAACTAGGCCTATACGTATATAAAAAAAAATATATGAAAGCGAGTTGTCAGCGGGGAGGGAGGATGTCAGCAACATTTGCGTTCCTATGGCAGCAGCGGGTTTATTTTCTGAATTCAAAATTTGGGAAGAAAAAAAAATAAAAATTAATACATCTTCTAGAAATATAAGAGCTTCACTCATTCCCCTCTAATCCTGGTGAAGGAGAAGAAAAGCGAGGCGGATGTAGTTCTAACGTAGTCGGGAGGTGTGGCGGGACTTCACCAGCAATCCATTGATTTGTGTTAAATTTTGAATTAACGAAAACTTGAAAAACCATAATAAAACCTGGATGTGGAACGAACTTTAAAGATAATAGAATACGGGGCTTATTACTTCTGTAATAAAACAAAACACATATTTATTAAGTACGATAGATGTGAACGGTAGCGACTGAAAGTGACGGTAATAGGAAATTTATTAAACAGCGTTGACGTTTCGCCAAATCCAAAAAAATATTACAAAAAAAATCGTCGGATAATCGTGCAAAAACCAGGTTAAAAATAATGGAAAATCTGCATTAATTAAAAATGCCGATGATTTGGGTTAACACAACAGTCACGTGATTGAAAGTGTCCTTTTTTTTCACGTTTTTGATTTTGGTAAAATCATCTTCACAAAATTATAAACCTAATTTTACATTTGTTTATTTGGTAAGTACTGAATTAAATTATTAAAAGTTTACTAATATCCCAGAACTGATCTATAAAGCATTTGTCCTTGGCTAGACGCAAATTTTTTTTTAAAGTTTGGTAGAGATAGGTGCGGAACATGTCAAAATACAGACCATGATTATCAAAGGTAATGCGCAGAAAGGTATTCAGTCACTATTGCTCTTGAACTTCGTTCTAGATAATTTTGTGATTGTATGTAGCAAAATCTCTCATATTGTCAACTTTACAACTAACTGCTTAGCTACCCGGGCAGAAAGACAGTCCTGTAAATTACAGTTAAAAAACACCTTCATATTTTAAAACTTAGCGAATATATAATATTTTGCGACGAATGACTAGGAGAAACTTATTGATAAGCCTTCGTATACAAATATTTCGATACGATCTTAATTATAATGTGCCGAAAGGAATATAAACGAAGCAGTTTTGGATATAACTTAAATATGAAGTTAATATTGATTTTAGATAAATTTTTTATTGACAACTTACCATTTAATATATGGACCCTAACAGTAGCTGAGTTGGCGTTGGACGGAGCGCACGTATACAAGCCTGAGTCTTTTTGAACTGCTTTCTGAATGAGAAGTCGACTGGTGGTGGTAAATCCCTGTAACAAGAAAAATTACAACGGTTAATTTTTTTCAAATCAAAATTTTAATTTTATATGATTTTCACACGTTTGTTCCAGTTGATAATGCATTTTGCTTCTTGTTTATATAACAATTGAATAAAATATCTAATTTTTTGATTGAAGTTGTTCACTGGAAACTGTTTATTTTAATGTAGTACAATTTCAAGAAAAAAAACAACCAAAATGGCAGTAACAAACGTTCCTTATAAATGCAAAACATTCGGTTTAGTGGGGGAGGGGGGGGGGGGAGTTGGTATTTCTGCGGTACTGTCTAAGCTTGTGGATTTTATCGTCACAGAATTTGACGGGGGTCGCGTCTCAGCTTTAGTTTTGTGGGATTACTCGAAGGCCTTTGATACCATAAATCACGAATTGCTTTGCTCGAAACTACATTATTACGGCTCGTTCGTTGTTATTTGACGAATCGTTGACAGTGTGTGGTGATGGATGGTAAAACCTCGGGAATGGGCCCTGTTGCGTCGGAGGGGCCATAGGGGTCAATACTTGGACCTTTGGTTTTTACACTTTACACGGCTGATTAACTAAATTGCATGGAATACTGTACTTGCCAAAGGTATACAAATGACGCCCAACTGATGCTTAATTTTCTACCTTATGAACATGATCTGACAGAATATAGAGTAAATCAGGATTTGAAGGCTTTAGCACAATATATATTAGGTGGTCGAAACTAGTATGGAGAGAGAACCGGAGTGGAATTCGCAAAGAATATACGGCCTTTCTCCTTTCTTAACGGAGCGGTAGGAAATTATTCCTACCGCTCCGGGATATATTTAGATGTTCGTTTGTACTGTTTAAGATAACAGTTCGGTATCAAGTTCTGCGGGTAATATCCTGCCGATATTTTACGATATGGGGATTCTAAGTAGACAGTCGTTTTCTAAGCATTTTGCTCTCGGTTCGTTACAGCTCCACTGATGAGATCATTAGGTGGTCGAAACTAATATGGAGAGAGAACCAGAGTGGAATTCACAAAGAATATACTTACTGTCTGTCCCTTTTCTTAACGGTCGTAAGGAGAATAAAATAAATTTTCCAAATATTGAAATTGTTTATTTTTAATATATATATATATATATATATATATATATATATTAAAGGTTTCCGAGCATCCCGTGTATTTGCTAAGTCCTTCTCAGGACTGTAAGGCAGCTGACGTTTCGGTAAAATCTCATTCATCATTTTAGGGTTCTTCTAGATCTTCTTCTTCTTCTAGTTCTTATCCAAGTTCTTTTTCAAGTTTTTTCTTTTCTACTCTTTTTCTTCTTTTTTTCTTCTTGTTCTCTTCCCATGCGGAGATCAACTCACTTCCCACCATCACTAGCTGCTACCTGAAGCCACGACAGCTCAGGAACCGGGAAGAATCACACAAGGAACACAGATAAGCTGACCATTCATTTACTTTTAATTTACTTGCCTATTTTATTGATTCACCTTGATTACTTATCTATTTATGTAATTGCTACTTATCTATTAATTTAAAGAGGTTAATCTATATCTTAGGTAAACGTAATCACATTTACACCGGTGATAGTATTTAGAGTATATTGTATAACAGACTATCCATTATTTGCCTAGCGTCTTACTTGTTATTTTGTGCTATAAAGTTTTAGAGTTGATAATAAATGTTTTTTTTTATTCATTTTCCTTTTGTGTAGCAAATTTTGGTGCCTTACGTAAGTGGATACTGCAGGAAAAGTACCGCGACCACCTTAGGCAGCTTGCAGCTCAGCTGTTTTAGAGTTGCTGGCGCCCTTAATTCGAACCTCTTCTCCTGAGCAGCCGGTGGTTTGCTCACTACACCAAACTGCTTTTTCCTGCAGGGCCATTTTGTTTTTAGTACCTTTTAATCTATTAATAACTATCCTCTGCTTTTAAACAGAGGAAGAATGTACTTCCTATCAACTTTGGGACGTTCCACGCGGTTGCAAGGAGAACTGCTTTCTGCAACGGTTTATCCAGATGCTCACTAAGGCCCAGTCCCTTGATGTTCTGTAGGAGGTTCTTTGGTATCACTCCAGTTGTTGACATTATTATGGGAATCGTTTGGACGCTGTTCATTGCCCATTGTGTTTGGATTTGGACCTCCAGATCTCTGTATTTGGCGATCTTCTCGTTGTATTTTGACCTTAGGTTGTTGTTGTTAGGTACAGCAATGTCGATTAGTATAGTTCACCTAGAAATTTTATCTATTAGTATAATGTCTGGTCTATTATGAGCCACTGTCTGATCCGTCAAAATCGTTCGGTCCCAATATAACTTGAACTGGTTGTTCTCAAGAATAGACTCTGGATTGTACTTGTAATAAGGCACTTTTCCTACCTGTAATATGTTTAACTTTTCTGCTAACTCTTGGTGGAGTGTCTTAGCAGCTGAGTCCTGTCTTTCCTTATACTCGAATGCGGCAAACGCTTGGCATCCTCCAGTTATGTGCTGAATTGTCTCTGATGTTCGACAGCCATATCTGCATTGGTCATTTTCTATTGAGGGATCTCTAATGATGAACTTCCGATAGTTCTTCGTCGGAATAACTTGGTCTTGGATAGCTAATAAGAAGCCCTCCATTTCCGGAAACATGTGTCCTGAAATCAACCAGTAGTTCGACGCTGAGTTGTCGACATTTTCCTGACTGACCTCATTTGGATGCCGTCCATGAAGTGGCTTCCGTAGCCAGATCTGTAACTTCTCTTGGTCTGTTTGGTGGTGAGAATTAATATCCCGCTAACCTGTGGAAATATGAACGTAAGTTTATTATTTGTTGGTCGAGCTGGTTACCAATATCCACCAATCCTCTTCCTCCTAGGTGTCTTGGAAGCATTGTACGTTCAATAGCACTCCGAGGGTGATGTTTTTGTGCTTTTGTTAGGAGTGTCCTTATTTTTCTTTGCAAGTTTTGGATGTCCGTCCTGCTCCATTTTACAATTCCAAAAGAGTATCTTAGCGCAGAGCAAGCTCGACTATTATTATTAGGATTATAACCATAACCATTATTACTAGATTTTGTTGTGTTCCCCCAATGCACATGTATTCTGTTTTATATACTCCTCGATTCGCTTCCTCGGCATATACTTTAAATCCCCGTAGTCCTACGAGGATTAATTTATTATTTAAATAAAATTTAAATGAAACTGGCAACTAAAATCATTATTTATATAACGGTGAGTCTCCCCTAATTTTACACGCTACCATTTTGTTCATTACGAAACCGTTTCTGGCTGCCATAAAGGAGATTTTTCCTCAAAGAAAATAAATGCCTTAAAAATTCATCATTTAATATAAAAACATGATTTAATTTAAGTGAGTTTTTTAATCATTTATAACACGTTTTCTCAGTTTATTATATTTTCGCTTTGTCACCTTAAACATTATCGGCCTTTTTTTTACATCGTGTCATCTGAATATCGTTTATCAGTCCGCAGAACTTTTTATATCGCGTCATTTTCGGAGCAGCTTTTTAACCGAAAGTTTCGGGGTTGTTTTAGAAAAAAAACCTGTTGGCTTAAAAGTTTTTGCTTTCAGTCTAGAGAGGATAGTTTGTGAATAGATATAAATCGTTTCTATCAAATGCAGGCAAAAAGTTTCTTTGGAATGTGACATATGAATAGCTATCTGAAATGGTGTTCTATACAATACCGTGCGGAATGGATTTCATATTAGTTTTGAATGGTTACGGTTGCTTTTGAAAAAGTGAAAGAATATTCAGGGTCAGGGTTTCCAATGATATTACAATGGGCTACGTAAATACGAGGGGAACTCCACCATATATCTTATCTAAATAATAATACATTGTGTCTTTCAGTCGTCATATTCCATGGAAATTAGATCAAAAAAGAGCTATTTTGTTAACATTGTTTTTTTTTTGCTAAAATGTGTTCATTTCGGCATCCTATAAAACATATGGTAACTCTGAAAGACCTGTGCAAAAAAAATGGCGGACCAAAAATGGTCACGATTTTCCGTTTTTTGAGTTTATCTCGAAAAGTAAAATTTGTATCGAAAAATGTGTCAAACAAAAGTTGTAGAGAATTAAAAAACCTATCGATTCATATAATATAAGTTATAGGTGGCACCACTAGTTATCGAGATATATTTTTTTTTCGACAAAATTTAAGGTTTTTGTTTTTTTTTTTTAAAGAAGACATTTATTAACAAATTACTGATTTAAAATTTAACATAAATATAGGTATTATCATTCTAAAAAAGTATGTCAAACTCGGAATCTGTGAGTTTTTTATTTTCCGAGAAATTCGATGTCAAAGCTGACAATTTAACCTCAATTTTCCGTTTTCCTAATTAAGAAACAATGCTCAATTTTAATGGAAATTGTTTGTATTGTTTTTTATTTTGAAAATCTATTAATTTTTTTTCAATCGTGGGCCGAGAAATTTTGCTAAAATCAATTTTTGCACCAAAAAAATTGCGATAACTTTTCACCGGATTGAAATAAAAATTTTTTAATGCGTGCATTGGATTTCGATGTATCATTTCCGATCTCAAAAAGAAAAAAAAATTGTTTTGAATGAAAAAAACGTTTTTTTTTTTTCAAAAATTCATCATGGTGTGGCAAATGAATATTAAAGGCTCAAATTTGCAGAAGATTCTATTTAATACTTGTACTTTACCTGTGAATTTTTTCGATCCAAGAAATACACTTCCATACGACCTGGGAACCTTCGAAAGTTGAGCTGAATTTAACTGAAAATAGCTGCTGCAGGCCGCTGTCGGCTGGTTGCCATAGTTCAGGCGCATTATTCATTGGTGCTTAAAGGAAACATGCATCACAAGTAATATTTATAATATTGATGTTGTTTTATTAATTTATACGATAGTAAAAATTTGTACAGTCATATTAATTATTAATTTGTTTATTAACAAAATTTTTACAAAAAATTATAGAGAAAATCATACAAGTATTCAATTATATCTTCTTCTTCTTAAGGTGCCATGTCTGTATTCAGACGTTGATGGTCATCATGTTTACAATTTCCTGAAATCTTTCTCTATCGGCTGCAGCGCGGAATAGTTCCTCCACCGTGCAATCACACCACTGCCTGATGTTACGTAACTATGAAAGCTTCTTTCGGCCTATCCATCTTTTTCCTTCCACTTTTCCTTGTATTATAAGGCGAAGTAGATGGTATTTAGGTCCTCTAATTATGTGGCCGAAGTATTCTGGTTTCCGCCTCTTTATAATGTTCAAGAACAGTCGATCTGTATTCATCATTCTGAGAACATCCTCATTGGAAGTGTGCGAAACCCATGATATCTTTAGGATTCGACGATAGCACCACAATTCGAAAGCTTCCAGTTTGTTTAGCGTTGTGGTTTTTAGTGTCCATGTCTCGCAACCGTATAACAGAATAGACCATTCATAGCATCTCAGGACCCCCTTACGAATATGCATTGACAGGTTCCTGTTGCATAGAACTGGTTTCCATGTCATAAAGGCCTTACGCGATATTTCGATCCTAGCTATTATCTCTTCATCTGAGTCCCCATTCACATTCAACCAACTGCCAAGGTATCTGAAATGGTTTACACGCTCTATCCTCTCTTAATCGAGCCAAAGTTGATATTTATCTACATTAATCTTTCCAACAGGCATCCACTTTGTTTTTGAGATGTTGATTTTAAGGCCTCTTCGGCAGCTCGCCTCATTGAATAGATTTACTAATGTTTGGAGATCCTCGATGCTTTCTGCAAGAATGGCCGTATCATCAGCAAATCTAATATTGTTGATTACTTCTCCACCCAGTCTTACTCCCTCTTTTCTGTCATCCAAAGCCTCTCTAAAAATTTCTTCAAAGTATACATTAAAAAGACAGGGTGACAAAACGCAACCCTGTCTTACTCCACGTTTTATGGGCTTTGAGTATGACTGTTTTCAATTTGGATTGTAATACAGATGTTTTAGCAGTCTTATATCGTAGTGGTCTAGACCTGCTGCTTGTAGACATTCGAAAAGTGTATCGTGTTGTACTCGGTCGAATGCCTTTTCAAAGTCGATGAAACAGACGTAGATGTTCTTTCGGAATTCACAACTTTTTTGTAGGAGAACGCGCATACAAAATAGTGCCTCTCTGGTTCCTAGACCACTTCTAAATCCAAATTGCTCATCACTCACTCTACTTTCGCATAGAAGGAATATTATATTCAATTATATCATCACTACATAGTATAAAACAAAGTCGCTTTCTCTGTCCCTATGTCCCTTTGTATGCTTAAATCTTTAAAACTACGCACCGGATTTTGATGCGGTTTTTTTCAATAGATAGAGTGATTCAAGAGGAAGGTTTATATGTATAATAACATCCATTAAATAGTGGAGAAATACTGTTATTTTTGAGGTTTCTAATGTGATGTCGTTAATTATCATATTTTTTTCCGCTTACATTGCAAACGCAGGCTGAACCCTACGAGATTTATCAAAATAATGTACTAATTATTTGTACACATTGAAAAGGTCTACAGAAAACTCCGCGATGGTATATGTCTATCTCTCATGGATATCCCACAATAACATTTTTTTGTCATTTACTTTTTACGACAAATAATGGCAAATTTTGAAGCGATTTTAACCAATACAGCATTAATCCTTATCCAATTAAATAGCTTAAATACATTGTTGATTTAATATAGATCTATATGGTTCTTTACAGCACAAGATTTAAATGAATATTTTCGAAGATATTACAGATTTAAAATTGCGGGAAGTAGCGCTTGCGGCGGTACTGGCCGACCGGGGCGGCGGCAGCGTGCCTATAAATAGCGCGTCGGAGGCCGATGTAATAATTGTTGTAAAAATAAAATAAATAGTCACAGTTTTTCTGTAGTGTATTTAGTATCAGCATTGCACCCGTGCGAAGCCGGGGCGGGTCGTTAGTATTACATATTATATTGTTTTTTTCCTTTATATTATTATTACCTAGTAGTTTATTAACAAAATTTTTACGAAAATTTCAGAAATTACTGAAATGAATGACACTATGATGGTATGTGTGATGTAAGTGAGAGTAATAATTGCGATGATGAAATGGATGCCGATTGCATTAAAAGTAATAGAAAAAAGAAAGAAAGATGCATGTATAATTAATAATATATTATTATTAAATTTTTATATGATTTGCTTACAGAAATTTTCGTAAAAATTTTGTTAATAATGATCTAAAGAGAAAAAACAGTATAATATGTAATATATAATTGAATATTTGTATGATTTTCACTATAATTTTTTGTAAAAGTTTTGTTAATAAACAAATTAATAATTAATATGACCAAACAAATTGTTACTATCATATAAATTAATAAAATAATATCAATATTATAAATATGACTGGCATAAGCTTCCTTGAAGCGTCAATGAATAATGCGCCTGAACTATGGCAACCCGCCGACAGAGGCCTGCAGCAGCTATTTTCGATTAGATTCGGCCCAATTTTCAAAGTTTCACAGATCGTATGGAAGTGAATTTCTTGGATCCAAAAAATTCACAGGTAAAGTACAAGTATTAAAAAACATCTTCTGCCAATTTGAGCCCATAATATTCATTTGCCACGCCATTATGAATTTTTGAAAAAAAAAGCGTTTTATTCATCCAAAATTAAAAATTTCTTTTTTGAGATTGGAAATGATACATCTAAATCCAATGCATGCATAAACAATTTTTTATCTCCATCCGGTGAAAAGCTATTGCAATTTTTTTGGTGCAAAAATTGGTTCTTGCAAAATTTCTCAACCCTCGATTGAAAAAAATTTTTTTTTTAATATATCTTCAAAATATAAAACAATACAAACAATTTCCATTAAAATTGAGCATTGTATCTTAATTAGGAAAGTGGAAAATTGAGGTTCAATTTTTCAACTTTGACATCAAATTTTTCGAAAAATAAAAAACTCACAGATTCCAAGTTTGACATAATTTTTTAGAATGATAATACCTATATTAATGTTAAATTTTAAATAGGTAATTTGTTAATATATGTCTTTTTTTTTAAAAAAAACCAAAACCGTAAATTATGTCGAAAAAAAAATAGATCTCGATAACTAGTGACGCCACCTATATCTTATATTATATGAATCGATAGGTTCTTTAATTCTCTACAACTTTTGTTTGAAATATTTTTCGATACAACTTTTACTTTTCGAGATAAACTCAAAAAACCGAAAATCGCAACAATTTTTGGCCCGCCATTTTTTTTCCACAGGTCTTTCAGAGTTACCATCGAGATATGTTTTATAGGATGCCGAAATGACCACGTTACAGTAAAAAAAAACAATATTACATTTTTGTTACTAACGAAGGTCTAGTTTCCATGAAGTATCAGCATTTTACCAAAAATGACTCCCAGAAATTTAAATAAGTTCATGTATTGTATGGTTATATTATTAATAGTGAGAGTACCATTAAAATATGAATTTAAAAATGTCATTGCAATAGTTTTTGAGGTGTTGAGATTGAGAAGATTATGACTCAGCTAAATATCGATTCGTTTAAAGCCCATATTTGCATTATTTACTACTTCATTCCAAGAATCGCCAACTAATGTAACACTAGTATCATCAGCGTATGTTGTAATATTCTCATTGACATCACTACATAGTATCGCTTTCTCTGTCCCTATGTCCCTTTGTATGCTTAAATCTTTAAATCTACGCACCGGATTTTGATGCGGTTTTTTTCAATAGATAGAGTGATTCAAGAGGAAGGTTTATATGTATAATAACATCCATTAAATAGTGGAGAAATACTGTTATTTTTGAGGTTTCTAATGTGATGTCGTTAATTATCATATTTTTTCCGCTTACATTGCAAACGCAGGCTGAACCCTACGAGATTTATCAAAATAATGTACTAATTATTTGTACACATTGAAAAGGTCTACAGAAAACTCCGCGATGGTATATGTCTATCTCTCATGGATATCCCACAATAACATTTTTTTGTCATTTACTTTTTACGACAAATAATGGCAAATTTTGAAGCGATTTTAACCAATACAGCATTAATCCTTATCCAATTAAATAGCTTAAATACATTGTTGATTTAATATAGATCTATATGGTCCTTTACAGCACAAGATTTAAATGAATATTTTCGAAGATATTACAGATTTAAAATTGCGGGAAGTAGCGCTTGCGGCGGTACTGGCCGACCGGGGCGGCGGCAGCGTGCCTATAAATAGCGCGTCGGAGGCCGATGTAATAATTGTTGTAAAAATAAAATAAATAGTCACAGTTTTTCTGTAGTGTATTTAGTATCAGCATTGCACCCGTGCGAAGCTGGGGCGGGTCGCTAGTTTAAATTAAAAATATTTTTAGATACAAGCTAAATAATAAGGGTTTATCATAACTAATCTTCCGGAATGAACTATATCGATTGTTAATTTTAGTGCATTATTCGCTATGTTCCCCTGCTATTGAAATAACCATTCTACTACAAGATCCATAAGGAAACTTTTGGAACTATTAATACAATGACAAACAGTTTTACCAAACAAAACTATTTAAAATTTTCCTTTATTCTTACCCTACAATAATTTATTTAAAAGTAGTGACTTACCTTTTCTGTAACTAGACTAATTCCACCTCTAGGCGAATCAAAGTTGATAACTTGGGAATTGTGCGACCATGAAATCGTGGGAGGAGGTTCTGGGGCGTACTGTACTATACAAGTTAGATTTATTGTCGATCCCATATTGATAAAAAGTTCCGGGCTACCTAAAATTTCTGTTATTGGTTCTGAAACAAGAGAAATACGAGAATATAATATAAGCCTGCCTAATTATTTAATATAGAGTATTATTGTCTATACAAACATTGAAATTCGAGTAATGGTATCGTATATTTAACTTGCTATTGTTTATTTTGAAATTAATTCTGTAGTAAATAAAATGAGGAAGTTAAATGAGAATAATAATACTTTAACATTGATAGAGTTAATAAAGCTGGAGGTAATTAAAGTGACAATCATTATCGTAATCATCAGCTTTGTCTCATTCACTGCTAAAAATAAGCTTCCGCTAGGATTATTCTATCTTATTGTTTACTGTATCGAATGCTTTGCTATGATCCAGCAAAGTTAGAAAATTAGCTTTTCCTTCGTTTTTTGCTCGAAATAGTAGTTTCTTAAATTGAGTGCAGTTGAATAGCGATATTTTGATAATTATTTTATTTTTATTAGGAAAATTCCGTAAGATATTGTAAATATTTAAATAAATTTAAAGTTAATTTTTGAGGATATTAACTTGATAAAAAAATAGCTATGATGTTTCAGGTACAAGAAATTGTTGGTCGGTAGATCTACAGTATACAATATGTTGAAGAGTTTCTCATAAAAACTTAAATCCGGTCAGCGGGATGGCCAATTGGCGGGATACTCCAGTCAAACGAGCGAAAAAAAGACCTAGTTGGGGACACTCATTCATCCAGGCAGAGACCCGGATTTTCGGGTAATATAGGCCTATAGAAATAAAACGTATATCTTCTCTGCACGAGATTTTGTGTCATAAACTTTTTTGTAAACAATTAATGGTCGAAAAATGCATTTTTTGCACTTTTTTGCTTACCACCAAAAACTAAAGAAATTTTTGGACAAAATGGAATAACAATCTTCCAGAGAATTGAAAAACCTACAAACTGTTTTTTTACCGATCTCGATATTTTTATTTGTTGCTGAGAAAAATGCAAAACAAGGTCAAAATTGTTATAATATTCAATTAACAATAACTATTACAAAATGCCACCTACGACTTTGTTGTTACGTAAAAAGTTGGGTCTTTTAGTGCTTAATATGTGGTAAAAATTTCAGATCAATTCATCAAATAGTTTGTGCAAAATTTAATTTGTTTATCACAGGCGAACGAATTTTGCAATAACATTCTAGCTCCATTGATGAAGGTACTTCGATTCTGAGTACATCTTATGAAAGAGGAACTCTTCTTCTATGAGAAATATTACATAGAAATGAGGAAAATTAATTTTAAATTTGTTTAAACTTCATTAGAAAACCACTATCATTTTTACCTTCTAAACAAATTAAATAACTTTTTTGTTTATGCCGATAAATAAATTCATATCAATTTTTATTGCATAATTAACTTTTTTTGGCATTGTTTTTAAATTTTAAAAGGTATCCCTTGTCATTTTGAACAAAGTAATATTTTCTAATAGTAAATCAGATAATTTGCAGTGTAAATAAGCTATTATTAAGATAAATATTGGCAAAAAAGTTTTAAAAAATTATAACTTTAGCACCCTGTATTTCGGAAACTCTCAACTTTTAGTTTAATATAAATTAAGCTCGATCTTAATATTTCAAAGATCTTTTAGAGACACCTTGTATATTGATAAAACTTCATAAAAAAAATAAATGGAAATAATTACTGCTCTTGTTACGGTTAAAAATTGATCTTAAATAATAAATATTTTCGTTTACATTTTTTCTACATTAAATTACAGGTTCAGATTACTAAAGTAATAAATAGATTTTTGTTTTGTACGTTTTTCTTTAAAGGTTGTCAATGACATGCATAACTTGAAACGTAAATTTACAGTAAACGATGTTTTCTACTATAAGATTACCTTTTGTTTTTCATTCATTAATATTGGTTTCATACCCTACTGTTTGTTGAGGTTTTTTTTTATTATGGTTCCATTTTTAGAGTGCCAGAGTGGCCAATTAACCATTTAATAATTGTTTAAATTATTGAATATTATAATGACAAATTTATTGAAAATTTTAATTGCTTAACAAATGAATATTTTAGAAACTAGTTGATTTTGTTCAAAATTTATAACATACTTTTCGGAAAAATTTTGTTAAGATTTTAACCACTTGAGCGACAGTTATAAGTGGATTTCTATGATCTAATTTTTGTAATTATCTATCACTTTTTTTTGTGTAATTTTCTATTGCTTATATTTTTGCTAACTATCATTTAAACACTCATTATCTCTCTCATTATCAATTTTCGAATTCTTTCTCTTTGCAGATATTTTTGTAGTTTTTTTGATACTGCTTATTTTTTTTATTACTGCAAAGTTGATAGTCTCCTGCATTGTTGGGCTTATGAAACTTCATAGTCCAGTTTAAAATAGAGAGTGTTTTTATCTTCTATGACTGGGCTATGTCGACGTAAACCTTGTGGTAGTTGATCTGTGTACTTTAGGATCGGTTTGCCGTTCACTGTGCAGAACACTGTCAAGTTTACCTTGCTATCTTTTGTTTTAATTTTCATTTTTTCTACGTCATAGAAAGTCAATAATTTTCGACTAAGTTGTTAACAGAGTTTTTTTTATTGATTGCAAATTTACCATTTGTAAACGCAATTCTATCAGATAGCCCCATTAGAGGAGCTTGCAATAATTCACACTGGTGATAACTTTTTCCAGGGGTTGTCCTTATTATCTGGGAAGGGGTATACCGTGACGAATGAATGTATTGGCCTCTATTTAATTGGTTTTATTTCCTTTAATTTTAAATTAGGATACTTTTAAGTACTTAGACTCTGCGATTTATTTACCCGGATATGACATATTAAATATTTATTTTTTTCCAAGTTTTCTTTACTACAATTGCTCGTAGTTTTAGGGTTCATTCTAAAGTAAAATTTGGTGTCGCCTTTTTCCCGATTTAGATATTTATAAAACTTACACAGGCAATATATTAAAAATAATGGAAAAATATAAAAACAAAGAATCTACCCTGAGATGAGCTAGCGTATAGGTAGACTCCAGTCAGCATTGGGACAATAATTAGATAAGTCTGAACTGAGGTACCTTACAGGGTGTTGCCAGGATTTGGTAAGGCGTGCATAGTTGGTAATATAATATTATATTTCATGGTAAAATTTTGAGATTTCATTAGAGAGCAAAAATTCCTAATTTTTCACTCTGTAGAAAAACAAAAAACTTCACTTTCAGGCATATAAGGAGCAATAAAAAAACATCGACCCTTTTACATAAAATATGTAAATCACTCAGTAAACTCTGGTTAACCAAAAACGAAAAATAACTCTCTCGTTATCTGTGTAAATAACGATGAAAACTTTTGAATACATAAATAATTTAAATCCCTTGTTTTTATTAAGTAAGCTCACTCTTTTTTACGAAGAATATTTTAATTATTCATGATTTTTGTTTACGATATACACCTTCCCTGGTTGCTTTCAACGTTTTCATCACAATTTTTTTTCTCTTGATGTATTATTATACGTAGAATCGGGGCACTTCTTATGAGATAAAATTTTTATTAAAAAAATTGAACCGATTTCCCAAAGTGCGCTAAAAGGTGAAAAATAACTATAATTTTTTATATGAAATTGAAATTTTTGAAGTCGGCGCCAAACTAATATCTGATAAAATGTGAACTTTCCTACCATAATTTGTATATATTAGTAGTTATTTATTTCATTTAGAAATAATTTGGTGCCGACTTAAAAAATTTCAATTTCATATAAAAAATTATAGTTATTTTTCACTTTTTAGCACATTTTTAGAAGTCGGTTTAATTTTTTTAATAAAAATTTTATTTTTCGATTATTAGTTTTGAATTCATTATGATATTCAACCTGAACTAAGTGCTAATCGAGATTAGTTTACCTCGCAATGACTCCAAGATGGCAAAAAATTACCCATTTTATCCAAAGTTGTAAATTACCCTAAAATGAACCACTAAAAATTCTTTGATTCTTAGTGTTCTTCAAATACCAATGAAATTGTATCAAACAATTAGTCTGTCATATAAATGCACTATCTTAAATTTCAAATTAATTTTAGATTGGTAATATAGACCCCAAAACCTTCCAATATCGATATTTAAAGTACTTAAGACGTAAATTTTTTAGCCCGATATATTTTATATTGTATGTTGAGTTTATATACGCCCCAACAATCCCGCAATATCAATTTTAGACAAAATCGGAAAATGTAAAATCTTCAGTCCCTCATATTGTATTTTATCAACTTAATAGTTGTAAAAAGTTAACTTCATATTCGTAATACAATACCCCAAAAACCCCCTAAAAAGATTCAGTCCCACCTTTGAAGCAAATCGGAAAATGTAAAATTTTTAGTCTGCTATATTGGATTCATCATATTGAATCCTGAAAAAATACTTTTAAATTCATAATTTGCACGCTCAGGAATCCCTCTATCAGTTTTGGAGAAAATCGAAAAATGTAAAATATTCAGGACCCCATATTGAATCCGCCAGATAGTTTTTCAAAAAATATTCTAAATTCGTAATTAGCACTAACAGAAATCCCTCAATATTGATTTTAGACAAAATCGAGAGGTGTAGAATTTTTATTCCACGATCTTGGATCCGTCATATTAAACTTTTTTAAAAATAATTTCAGATTCGTTATGTACGACCCCAAAAATTCCCCCATACCAATTTTGGAGAAAATCGGACAAAATTAAATTTTTTGACCGCCATATTGTCAGTGCCATCTTGGAATTTACTGCACCAATTTCGTCCAAAAAAATATGGGACCACCGCAGCAACTTCCTGAACATAACTTAAAAAATTTCATTCAAATCGGTGCCGCCGTTCCGGAGTAATCGGTGTACATACATAAAAATATATATATATATATATATATATATATATATATATATATATATATATATACATATATATATATATATATATATATATATATATATATATATATATATATATATATATATATATATATATATGTTTATACGGATTTCACGGATTCCTCCGTGCGAGTTGCAATAGCAGTGGATACATCCACATTATGCCTCTAACACGGAAAGGATATGATGGAACGAAGTTTGCATTTACTGTTTGCATTTTACTTCATATATATATATATATATATATATATATATATATATACGCGACGAATTGAGAACCTCCTTCTTTTAGAAGTCGGTTAAAAATTACTAGAAAATAAATGGTTGTTTTATTTTACGTACAAGACCTTAATCACAAAAAAAAAATGAAAAAAAGTCCATCAAAACAAAAGAGAAAACACAGTTTCGCGGATAGTTGAGACTAGATATAAATATAGTTTAGGCTAGTTCAGGATAGATCAGGTTAGTTCAGGTTAGCTGAGATTAGTTCAGGCTAGATCAGACTAGATAATGTTAGAAAAGGCTAGATCAGGCTAGACCAGGTTAGAGGATCCTAGATGGGACAATATCAGGCCAGATGAGGCTAGATTAGGCTAGATAAGGGTAGATGAGGATAGATAAGTGGAGAGGAGGCTAGATAATGGTAGATGAGTGTAGAGGAGGCTAGATCAGGCTAGTTATTTGTAGATGAAGCTAAATGAAGTTAGTTCGGGTTATTTCGGATTAGTTCAGGTTAGTTCACGTTGGTTCAGGAGTAGATTTCAAATTTTACATAGTATGGGGCTCCGCAAATTCTGAGGACTTTGTTTTGAAAGTTCTCTTTGGTCTGAACCTGGTCCAGCCTGTGGTGATCTACATAGGAGCAGCAAAGAATAGAATGGATTTTAAAAATAATCTCTACGCTTCTTTTTCCCGCTTCTTTTTCCCCGCTTTTTTCCATCGCTTCTTTTCCCCCGATTCTTTTCCTTTCTTTCTTCTTTTACCTCGCTTTTACGCTGCTCTTTTATCTCCACTCTTTTACCCGGACCCTTTCATCCCGGTAATTTCACCTTGAGTGTTTCACCCCGGTAATTCGACCTTGAGTGTTTCACCCCGTGTTTTTCACCCAGGGTTTTTTTATCCCGATTTTTTCACCCAGTGCATACATAAAAAAAACATACATAGTCGACTAATTGAGAACCTCCTTCTTTTAGTAGTCGATTAGAAAATCAGACGACGATTCTAGTTTAAGAATGTCAGTAAATGGTGCTAGTTGCCAATAAAGTAAGACTTTAATTTACCGACCTCCGACTAGGTTCTGCCATTTTGTATAAATATGGCAATTGATGGAGATAATTTGAAAAATATTTCGGTTCATCAAGCACGCCACAAAAATATAACCAATAAAAATTGGAAAAAGGGTCGAAAATAACAAAAAATAAAATACCCTGTTAGATCAATTACTTAAATCATTTACAAAAGAAATTTTCATATAATTTTTACACTAATATCAAATTAAAAACTGAACTAAATATAAACACAAAAGAATATCTAAAATAATTTTTTTTTATTCGTGTCCGATGCTGACCTTTACCCATTTTGTGTGTACTTCAAATAATTTTTACGTTACGTCATAAATGTGGATCAATTAATTTTTTTCCCTACGTAGCTGCTAGTGTGCGAATAGCTCAGGAGAGTGCGCAAAACGCACTCATAGAAATTAGTATATATCCCTACACTATTTAACACACGAATGTACGTTTCAAATTTTGAAAGTATTGGACAGATTTTTTTGTTGTAATATAACAACACTAATACCTTCTGTACTTCAAATATTCTGAGTACGTATTCGGTCTAAAATGTCATACTTAACAACAGATAGATTGACTAAAATGTGGTTGTTGGACTTGTTTTTACAACGTTTCGATTAGGTTGTATCTCTTATCGTTATCAAGTATAAACTGAATGTTTTGTCTTAGAGCTACGAGCTTATATAGGTACTGTGTCAACAGAAGCGCAAAGTTTCGCTTCACTGTACACACCTCAATGATCTGATGTTACAAAGTAGTGGTAGCCAAAGTTTAGGTATCACAGCACTTGGTTTACTGAAAATTCCATTATTATTTTTATTGTAAACTGGTTCTATAAATTTTCCTTTTTTGATGTTGGGTTCCATATATATTGCCGCAGCTTCAGACCATTTTATATGGTGTTGTTTATCTCAGGCGTGTTTTGCAATACCTGATCTCGACGATTCCCCTTTTTGTGTATAGTTTTAGGTTTCTTAATTCTAACTTCTAGTGGTCGTTTGGTTTCTTCAATATACATTTTACCACACTCATATGGAACTTTGTAAACACATTCTTTCTTATCGGTCATTTTTAGTTTCGTTTTTGTGAAATGAGCTTTAAGTGTATTTCCTGATTTAAAGGCTGTTTTTATATTATAACTTCTGGCAATTCGTCTTATTTTCTCATCAGTTCCTTCAATGTACGGAGTTGTGAAGAAGGAATGTGTTTCTTGATGTTCAGTGTTCGTTGATTTAAAGTTATTTGTAACATCGTCAATTAATTTTAAAAGATAATCATTCTGTTGTAAATCGGATTTAATGTTTGCCAACTCTTTTTCCAATGAATCGGCATTATTGTATATAGATATAGCGCGATTATAAAGGTTGCGTATAATTTCCCGTTTTGTTACAACAGAATGATTAAAACTATGGTTAAGATATTATCCAGTATGTGTTAGCTTCCTATGTACTGAAGTTTTAATAGTTTCGTTTGAACACTTCATCATGACATCTAGGAAGGGCAATTGATTACTTATTTCTTTTTCAATGGTAAACTTAATTGTAGGTCGAATGTTATTTAGATGTTTCAAGAAATTATTAAGTTCTAGATCACTATCCTTCCATACGATGAAGGTATCATCGAGATATCCCAACCAGACTTTTGGTTTTACTGCTACTGTTTCTATGGCATGAGGTATATATATGATGGCGACGATTGGAGAGAGTGAAGAACCCATCGGAAATCCGTCGTCCTGAGCGCAAAACATGTCCTGTGCTTGAAAGTAAGCACTACGTAGACAACACTCCAAAAGGTCCATCACCACGTCCATTGGTCGATCTGATAATCTTGTATCATTTGAAAGTCTAGTTTTGATTATGTCTAGTGATTCCCCTAATGGTACATTAGTATACAGACTTTCCACATCAAAGCTTATTAGTCTGTCGTCTGGCTTTAGAATGATGCTACTAATCTTCTTCTGTTGGTGCCTATCCTCTGTGGATGTTGGCAATCACATTGGCCCATATGACCTTATTGACAGCTGTTCTAAATAAATGTACCGTCGTCATTCCTGTCCATTGTCTGATATTCCTCAGCCATGATGTTTGTAGGCGACCCTGAGTTCTTTTACCCTCTATCTTACCTTGCAAAATTAACTGAATTAGTTGGTATTACTCATTGCGCATTACATGCCCTAAGTATGATATCTTTTTGATTTTCACATTGCGTATAATTTCTGGGTCTTTTTTCATACGTTGCATCACGGTGTTATTTGTGACATGATGGATGTATGAAATTCTGAGCATGCAGCGGTAATGCTACTAATAATGTTCACGAAATGTGTGGAATTTTTAACATATGTGTTCGTCTTACCTTCTAAAAGTTGTAGGATTTTGAAAAGAAACTTTGCCAATGCATTTGTTGGGGATCCGCTGGAGCAGATTATTGGTATCAATGGTATGTTCATTTTATAAATTTTCAGTAGTCCATCAAGATGTGGTGGCTTACCGTAGTGTGGTGTGTGCGCCGATGGTAGGTTGCCAGGTATATGGTCTTGCTATTTCCTTAGAGTTCTGTAAATTTTTGATTTTATAGATTTAGTTAGGTCTCGAGCTAGCTGTCTATATTTTCCCTTTTCTATGATATCCCTGACCTTTTGGTCGTACGTTAAGATGTCCATGATCACCGTTGCGTTTTCCATGTCCGCTGGTAGAATCTTTATGGATTCATCCTGAAGAGAGATTTTGAACGGGATGTTTCTCTCTTCCAAGGTTGATTTTATTTTCCATCTACACTCATCGGAATGGTTTTCGTCGACTTGTATCGTTTCTACAGAGCTTATAATGTCTAAAACAGGCTTGTAGGTGCTACTGCGAAATTAAGCCCCTTGTTATTTTGTTCCGAGGACCAAACAATAGAAGAAATGTGGACTACAATAACGATAAATATACTAGACGCTGCAAAAGAAGCGTTGGGAACAAGAATGAGTAGAGGGAGGAAGAAACTAAGTAAAACACAGTGGTTCACAGAAGAAATAAAAGAACTAGCAAAGATAAAGAAAGACGCTTTCTTGAAGTACAAAAGTAATCCTTCGGCTGAAGAATATCAAAAATACAAGCAAACGAGAAACAACATAAACGAGAGCATTAGAAGATGCAAGGAAGAATACTGGGAGCGATACACAAAGGACATGGAGCATGACTTATACGGTGTGCAGAAGAGAATATGGAGAATGATTCAGAAACAGAAAAAAAAATGTTAATGAATACATCAGTACAGCTCACATCAAAAAGGAAGAATGGACATCATACTTTGAAAGACAATTTGGTAATACAAATACGATTCACACTAGCATAACAGCAAAATCCATAAATGTGAGCACTACAAAAATGCAGGTAACATCGGAAGAAACAGAATATAAAATATGTAATTTAAAGAATAGAAAATCTCCTGGACCAGATCTAATTACCAATGAATTAATGAAATACGGAGGCCAAATGCTTACCGAGGAGTTACAAAAGCTTTTTAATAAAATTATTAAAGAAGAGCAAGTAGCGCAAGAATGGAAAACCAGCTATACAATTCCCATACACAAAAAAGGTGACCACAAAAACCCGGACAACTGCAGAGGAATTACACTTCTTAACTCTGTCACCAAACTATTTACAGCAATTATTCGTGACAAACTCGAAGAGAAAATAGAGATCTCGGAGGAACAACAGGGTTTTCGAAAAAACAGGGGAACCACAGATGCCTTATTTATAGTGAGACAAATAATCGAAAAATCAATAGAATTTAACCACCCTGCATACTTATGCTTTGTTGACCTAACAAAAGCATTTGACCGCATCAAGAAGCAGCACATAACGGACATCCTAAAACAGAAAAATGTTTCAGCGGAGATCATAAACATAATTGATGACTTGTACACAAATTCCAGCACAAAAATAATGACATCCGAAGGTCTAACCGAAGACATCAAGATAAACGAAGGGATAAGGCAGGGAGACTCGCTAAGCCCCTTCTTATTCAATTTGATAATGGACCGCATAATAGAGGACATCAGACCGAAACGCGGATACCAGATGGGTGGACACAATATCACTATAATATGCTACGCGGATGATGCGGTCCTACTCGCAGATAAAGAAGACGACCTCCAGAGATTGACACACCTATTTAACGTATCAACTAAGAAGTACAATATGCAGATATCAACGAACAAAACAAAGTATATGGTAATTTCCAAGGAACCAAGAAGATGTAAGCTACAGATAGAAAATGCCATAATTGAACAAGTCATGAACTTTAAATACCTAGGCATTGACACAACAAGCTGTCGTAACCTTACTGGAGAAGTACTGTCACAAAATACAAGAGCCCTACAAGTGGCAGGATGCTTAAGAGATGTTATATTTCGAAACAGATACATGATAATAGAGGGAAAAACAAAAATATATAAGACCATGATACGACCAATTCTAACTTATGCCACGGAAACGAGAGCAGACACTAAGAAGACAAAGCAGAAAATGAGAACCACCGAAATGAAAGTACTGAGATCAATGCTGAACGTGTCAATCAGAGATAGGCTGACAAATACCTTAATCAGAGAAAAATGTAATGTGCAGGACGTGGTCAAATGGACAAAAGAAAGAAAAAGAGGTTGGAAAGAACACGTTGAGAGAATGAGTGAAGAGAGACTAGCCAAAGTTTGTATGTATGGACGACCAAGAGGAAGAAGATTACCAGGACGACCACCAAAGAGATGGGCCCAGAGCTGGTTCTCTTCATCAGCAGAATAAGGCGGGTGTAGATAGAATGACAAACAGGGATATCCCTAGTCAACGTAGAAGAAGAAGAAGAAGTTATTTTGCAGCTGAGAGTATTCTTGATGATAAGTTTATAATAGTTTTTCTTGAAATTGTTACAGGTAGAGTTGACTGTTGTTGTGATTTTTGTTTTTCCAGTTTATTCCGGTGTTTCTTCGCCATATTTTCTTTCAATTTGTAATCAGAACGTCGTAAAAACAAACAAAAATAAAGACAATGCAAGTCCGACAAGCACATTTTAGTCAATCTTCAACACTGTCTACAATCTTTAAACAGATATACTAGATTGCTTCATCAGTATTGCTAATTCTTGAAACATCGAATACCACCCCGATAACAAGATCTATATAAATTTACAATTTATTTTATATAAATATAATGTGACATTCAAGAAATGGGATTTATCTATGACTTCAACAGGCCAGCTTTATTACTTATTAATGGAAACCACAAGGACTACACCAGCACTAAGTGTACGGACTGTTTAAAGATAAAAATTCTATTTGCAAATACAGAGAGCTTCCATTTTCCGGCCAGAGTAATTCATGCATCTTTTAACAGGGAATATTCCCTGCAAATGGCCGCTCGTAAATTATTCGAATCCCTCTTTAGTCCGACTATTACAAGAAGACGTTCATTACTGAAATTTGTTGCACACTTAGCTAAACTAGGAAAATTTTACTTTGTAACTAAGGGTATCCTTAAGTATTGTGCTTAAAATAATAGTCTAAGGAGTGTTTCCTTTTTATTGTTTTTGGGCGTGATTTAATGTTTTTTTGGTATAATATCATAAATATTTTTATTTTAAATCATATCTCCACCATCTAAATCCATAAATACGAAAAAATTTAAAAACGTCCCCCATCAGCGATTAAGCATTAACAGTCACGGAGGTATTTTCATCATTTTTCAAAGAATGATGATCTGACAATAAATGTAGATTTTCTACCTTCCAGATTCGAGATGGACGGACGATGCCCGAAGTTAGCTTACCGAAGGGGGGGGGGGTAAGTATATATTGACAGTTTCCCTCGGTAACTTTGTGTTTTTTTATGTTTTTCAGTACGAATTGACCATCGCACTATGAAGGCCGAATTGACAACCGAATTGGTTAGAAGGGCGAGACGAGTGTTACGAACTAGTCTAAATAGTAGAAAATCTGCAAAGGAAAATAATAACACAAACACCACCATCGGAGTGCTATTGAATGTATGTACAGGGTGAGTCAACGATTGGATGAAGTAGGTTTGTGCCTTTTCGGTAAAATTAACAAAGAAACTATATTTATTGTTTGATACAGTTTATTTTTACGCAGATTTTAAAAATATTTAGGACTCTACAGGGTGAGCCAAAAAACTAGGACAGCATAAAGTTGTATTTTTTTAAATAGAACACCCTATATACGAATCGTATTTTCGATTTAGCTTATAATTTTAAATCTTTTTTATTAAGGGTTTACTATAACAAAACTTTATAGTTTCTGAGATAATTAAGTTTAAAGAAAAAAAGTCACATTTTCAAGCATCAATTCAATCCTAAATAACGTTTTCAATTTTGTGACAAATATATTCAAATTTGGAATTTAGCAAGGCCAAGGACAAGTTAACATAATTTTTACCTAATATTTGCAATAAAAGCTACAGGGTGTTGAACACATCGGCTCAAATTTGAACAAGTTTAAATGAATAAATATCTTTTTTTTTAATGGTACACCCTGTATATTTTCATGTTATTTAATAGAGTAATAAAAACCCTAAAAGTTTTGTTCAATATATCCTATACCTATTTATAACAGTTTTTGAGATATTTCAGTTTTTCTTATTTTCCATACTTTTTTACAGAAATAGTCTTCATTATCATAGTAGCCATGGCAAAATTAATGTAAAAGAACATTTTTCTGTGTGTCAAATTTATAACCGCAATTGCTTCTTTTGGTTTTTATGTAGTGTAGTTTGGTTTTTTTTGCATTCATCTTATATTGTAAAATGAATTTTCCAAAGAATGAGTTAATAGATATGATTTATACAATAGGAGAGGCTCAAAAAAATTGCCTTCTTGCTCAAAGAATTTACAAAATGAAGTATCCTGATCGACGCCAGCCTAATACCCATACTTTTCAAAACTTAATGTAAAGATTTGATTCTTCTGGTACTGTTGATTATCCAAAACGTAAAGTGGTCAACAAACCAGTAACTAATGAAGAAAAAGAACAAGTATTGTTAAATGTTCAGGAAAATCCTTATATTGGTAGCCGTCAGTTAGCAGCATTATGTGAAACATCACAATCCACCGCTAATCGTACTGCCAAGAAATATAGGTATCATCCATATCACATGGAATTACACCAAGAATTGCATGGACAGGATTTTGAAAGTCGTGTAAACTTTTGTCGTACAATAAATGCGGAGATTCAATTAAATCCAAATTTATTATGCAAGGTAATGTTTAGTGATGAAGCTACTTTTAGAAGTAACGATATCCGCAAAAATGGATTGGACGTGGGGGTTTCATTGAGTGGCCACCAAGGTCTTGCAACATCACCCCATTAGATTTCTTCCTATGGGGTTATATTAAAAATAAGGTGTATGTTAGTCCACCAACAGTGGAAGATATGCGAAACAGGATTAGGGATACCTGTAGAACAATAACGCCACTAATTTTGTCCAGGGTCCGAGAAAATCTGCAAAAAAGACTAAATTTGTGCATTGCACAAGAGGGTCGTTTATTCGAACACTTATTAAAAAGAAATAATTAATCTCAGTATTTAATAGGTAATTTTTTTGTTTCAATTTAGTATAAAAGTAAATATGTTTTAAAGGAGTACATCCACTGACGTGAAAAAAAATTTGTATTGTTTATTTAAAAATTCACTATGGATTTTCAAAGCCACCCAGTACACAGGGATTTTAAGAGAAGCTCTAAAAGTGTCTTGGATATCTGTAAAAAATTCATAGTAAAACAACTATAACGCTAACAATTTATTTTAAAGGGGTACATCCACTGACGTTAAAAAATTTTTTTATTGTTAATTAAAAAATTCACTATGTATTTTTGAAGCCACCCAGCACTCAGGGATTTTAAAAGAAGCTTTAGAAGTGTCTTAGGTATCTGTAGAAAATTCATAGTTCAACAATTATAACGCTAACAATTTATTTTATAGGTATACATTCACTGACGTTAAAAAATTTTTTTATTGTTAATTTAAAAATTCACTATGAATTTTCAAAGCCAGCCAGCACTCAGGGATTTTAACAGAAGCTTTAAAAGTGTCTTAGGTATCTGTAAAAAATTCATGGTACAACAATTATAACGCTAACTATTTATTTTAAAGGGGTATATCCACTGACGACAAAAAAAAAATTTTATTGTTAATTTAAAAATTCACTATGCATTTTCGAAGCCATCCAGTACTCAGGGATTTTAAGAGAATATTTAAAAGAGTTTTAGGTATCTGTAAAAAATTCATGGTACAACAATTATAACGCTAACAATTTATTTTAAAGGGGTACATCCACTGACGTTAAAAAATTTTTTATTGTTAATTTAAAATTTCACTATGCATTTTTGAAGCCACCCAGCAGTCAGGGATTTTAACAGAAGCTTTAAAAGTGTTTTAGGTATCTGCAAAAAATTCATAGTTCAACAATTATAACGCTAACAATTTATTTTATACGTGTACATTCACTGACGTTAAAAAAAAATTTATTGTTAATTTAAAAATTCACTATGCATTTTCGAAGCCATCCAGTACTCAGGGATTTTAAGAGAATATTTAAAAGAGTTTTAGGTATCTGTAAAAAATTCATGGTACAACAATTATAACGCTAACAATTTATTTTATAGGTGTACATTCACTGACGTTAAAATTTTTTTTTATTGTTTATTTAAAAATTCACTATGCATTTTCGAAGCCATCCAGTACTCAGGGATTTTAAGAGAAGATTTAAAAGAGTTTTAGGTATCTGTAAAAAATTCATGGTACAACAATTATAACGCTAACAATTTATTTTAGAGGGGTACATCCACTGACGTTAAAAAAATTTTTTATTGTTAATTTAAAATTTCACTATGCATTTTTGAAGCCACCCAGCAGTCAGGGATTTTAACAGAAGCTTTAAAAGTGTCTTAGGTATCTGTAAAAAAATCATAGTTCAACAATTATAACGCTAACAATTTATTTTAAATGGGTACATCCACTGACTTTAAAAAAAATTTATTGTTAATTTAAAAATTCACTATGCATTCTCGAATCCACCCAGCACTCAGGGATTTTAAAAGAAGCTTTAAAAGTGTCTTAGGTATCTGCAAAAAATTCATAGTTCAACAATTATAACGCTAACAATTTATTTTAAAGGAGTACATTCACAGACGGAAATTTTTTTTTTTTTTGTTTATTTAAAAATTCACTATGGATTTTCAAAGCCACCCAGCACTCAGGGATTTTAAAAGAAGCTTTAGAAGTGTCTTAGGTATCGGCAAAAAATTCATAGTTCAACAATTATAACGCTAACAATTTATTTTATAGGTGTACATCCACTGCCGTTAAAAAAATTTTTTATTGTTAATTTAAAAATTCACTATGAATTTTCGAAGCCATCCAGTACTCAGGGATTTTAAGAGAAGATTTAAAAGAGTTTTAGGTATCTGTAAAAAATTCATGGTACAACAATTATAACGCTAACAATTTATTTTATAGGTGTACATTCACTGACGTTAAAAAAAAATTTATTGTTAATTTAAAAATTCACTATGCATTTTCGAAGCCATCTAGTACTCAGGGATTTTAAGAGAAGATTTAGAAGTGTCTTAGATATCTGTAAGAAATTCATAGTACAACAATTATAACGCTAACAATTTATTTTAAAGGGGTACATCCACTGACGTTAAAAAATTTTTTTATTGTTAGTTTAAAATTTCACTATGCATTTTTGAAGCCACCTAGCACTCAGGGATTTTAACAGAAGCTTTAAAAGTGTCTTAGGTATCTGTAAAAAATCATAGTTCAACAATTATAACGCTAACAATTTATTTTAAATGGGTACATCCACTGACTTTAAAAAAAATTTATTGTTAATTTAAAAATTCACTATGCATTCTCGAATCCACCTAGCACTCAGGGATTTTAAAAGAAGCTTTAAAAGTGTCTTAGGTATCTGCAAAAAATTCATAGTTCAACAATTATAACGCTAACAATTTATTTTAAAGGAGTACATTCACAGACGGAAATTTTTTTTTTTTTGTTTATTTAAAAATTCACTATGCATTCTCGAATCCACCCAGCACTCAGGGATTTTAAAAGAAGCTTTAGAAGTGTCTTAGGTATCGGCAAAAAATTCATAATTCAACAATTATAACGCTAACAATTTATTTTATAGGTGTACATCCACTGACGTTAAAAAAATTTTTTATTGTTAATTTAAAAATTCACTATGAATTTTCGAAGCCATCCAGTACTCAGGGATTTTAAGAGAAGATTTAAAAGAGTTTTAGGTATCTGTAAAAAATTCATGGTACAACAATTATAATGCTAACAATTTATTTTATAGGTGTACATTCACTGACGTTAAAAAAAAATTTATTGTTAATTTAAAAATTCACTATGCATTTTCGAAGCCATCTAGTACTCAGGGATTTTAAGAGAAGATTTAGAAGTGTCTTAGATATCTGTAAGAAATTCATAGTACAACAATTATAACGCTAACAATTTATTTTAAAGGGGTACATCCACTGACGTTAAAAAATTTTTTTATTGTTAGTTTAAAATTTCACTATGCATTTTTGAAGCCACCTAGCACTCAGGGATTTTAACAGAAGCTTTAAAAGTGTCTTAGGTATCTGTAAAAAATCATAGTTCAACAATTATAACGCTAACAATTTATTTTAAATGGGTACATCCACTGACTTTAAAAAAAATTTATTGTTAATTTAAAAATTCACTATGCATTCTCGAATCCACCTAGCACTCAGGGATTTTAAAAGAAGCTTTAAAAGTGTCTTAGGTATCTGCAAAAAATTCATAGTTCAACAATTATAACGCTAACAATTTATTTTAAAGGAGTACATTCACAGACGGAAATTTTTTTTTTTTGTTTATTTAAAAATTCACTATGCATTCTCGAATCCACCCAGCACTCAGGGATTTTAAAAGAAGCTTTAGAAGTGTCTTAGGTATCGGCAAAAAATTCATAATTCAACAATTATAACGCTAACAATTTATTTTATAGGTGTACATCCACTGACGTTAAAAAAATTTTTTATTGTTAATTTAAAAATTCACTATGAATTTTCGAAGCCATCCAGTACTCAGGGATTTTAAGAGAAGATTTAAAAGAGTTTTAGGTATCTGTAAAAAATTCATGGTACAACAATTATAATGCTAACAATTTATTTTATAGGTGTACATTCACTGACGTTAAAAAAAAATTTATTGTTAATTTAAAAATTCACTATGCATTTTCGAAGCCATCTAGTACTCAGGGATTTTAAGAGAAGATTTAGAAGTGTCTTAGATATCTGTAAGAAATTCATAGTACAACAATTATAACGCTAACAATTTATTTTAAAGGGGTACATCCACTGACGTTAAAAAAATTTTTTATTGTTAGTTTAAAATTTCACTATGCATTTTTGAAGCCACCTAGCACTCAGGGATTTTAACAGAAGCTTTAAAAGTGTCTTAGGTATCTGTAAAAAAATCATAGTTCAACAATTATAACGCTAACAATTTATTTTAAATGGGTACATCCACTGACTTTAAAAAAAATTTATTGTTAATTTAAAAATTCACTATGCATTCTCGAATCCACCCAGCACTCAGGGATTTTAAAAGAAGCTTTAAAAGTGTCTTAGGTATCTGCAAAAAATTCATAGTTCAACAATTATAACGCTAACAATTTATTTTAAAGGAGTACATTCACAGACGGAATTTTTTTTTTTTGTTTATTTAAAAATTCACTATGGATTTTCAAAGCCACCCAGCACTCAGGGATTTTAAAAGAAGCTTTAGAAGTGTCTTAGGTATCGGCAAAAAATTCATAGTTCAACAATTATAACGCTAACAATTTATTTTATAGGTGTACATCCACTGACGTTAAAAAAATTTTTTATTGTTAATTTAAAAATTCACTATGAATTTTCAAAGCCACCCAGCACTCAGGAATTTTAAGAGAAGCTTTAAAAGAGTTTTAGGTATCTGTTAAAAATTCATAGATTAACAATCATAACGCTAACAATTTATTTTAATGTTGTACATCCACCGACGTTAAAAAAAGGAATTTTCTTGTTAATTTAAAAAATCTCAATGCATTTTTAAGGCTACCCAGCACTCAGGGATTTTAAGAGAAGCTTTAAAAGGGTTTTAGGTCTCTGTAAAAAATTCATAGATCAACAATTAAAACTCTAACAATTTATTTTAAGTGTGTACATCCACTGACGTTAAAAAAAGAAAATTTCTTGTTATTAAAACTCACTATGCATTTTTGAGGCCACCCAGCACTCAGGGATTTTAAGAGAAGCTTTAAAAGGGTTTTATGTATCTGTAAAAAATTCATAGATCAACAATTAAAAAGCTAACAATTTATTTTAAGGGTGTACATCGACTGACGTAAAAAAAGAAAATTTCTTGTTATTTTAAAATTTACTATGCATTTTTGAGGCCACCCTGCACTCAGGGACTTTAAGAGAAACTTTAAAAGAGTTTTAGGTATCTGCAAAAAATTCATAGATCAACAATTATAGCGCTAACAACTTAATTTAAGGGTTTACAACCACCGACGTTAAAGAAAGAAATTATCTTGTAATTTTAAAAAATCACTATGCATTTTTAAGGCCACCCAGCACTCAGGGATTTTAAGAGATGCTTTAAAAGGGTTTTAGGTATCCGTAAAAAATTCAAAGATCAACAATTATAGCGCTAACAATTTGATTTCGGGGTGTGCATCCACTGACGTTAAAAAAAGAAATTTTTTTGTTATCTAAAATATCACTATGCAATTTTAAGGGAACCCAGCACTCAGGGATTTTAAGAGAAACTTTAAAAGGGTTTTAGGTATCTGTAAAAAATTCATAGATTAACAATTATAACGCAAACAACTTAATTTAAGGGTGTATATCCACCGACGTTAAAAAAAGAAATTTTCTTGTAATTTTAAAAAATCACTATGCATTTTCAAGGCCACCCAGCACTCAGGGATTTTAAGAGATGCTTTAAAAGGGTTTTAGGTATCTGTTAAAAATTCATACATCAACAATTAAAACGCTAACAATTTATTTTAAAGATGTAAATTCACTGACGTTAAAAAAAGAAATTTTCTTGTTATTTTGAAATTCACTATGCATTTTTAAAACCACCCGGCACTCAGGGATTTTCAAAGAAGCTTTAAAAGAGTTTTATTTATCTGTAAAAAGATCAACAATTAAAACGCTAACAATTTATTTTAAGGGTGTACATCCACTGATGTTAAAAATAGAAATTTTCTTGTTAATTTAAAAATTCACTATGCATTTTCAAGGCCACCCAGCACTCAGGGATTTTAAGAGAAGCTTTAAAAGAATTTTAGGTATCTGTAAAAAATTCATAGATCAACAATAAAAACGCTAACAATTTATTTTAAGGGTGTACATTCACTGACGTTAAAAAAAGAAATTTTCTTGTTATTTTAAAATTCACTATGCATTTTTAAGGCCACCCAGCACTCAGGGATTTTAAGAAAAGCTTTAAAAGAGTTTTAGGTATCTGTAAAAAATTCATAGATCAACAATTAGAGCGCTAACAATTTGATTTAAGGGTGAACATGCACTGATGTTAAAAATAGAAATTTTCTTGTTTATTTAAAAATTCACTATGCATTTTTAAGGCTACTCAGCTCTCAGGGATTTTAAGATAAGCTTTAAAAGAGTTTTAGATATCTGCAAAAAAATTCATAGATCAACAATTATAACGCTAACAATTTGATTTAAAGGTGTACATCCACTGACGTTAAAAAAAGAAATTTTCTTGTTATTTTAAATTTCACTATTTATTTTTTAGACCACCCAGCGCTCAGGGATTTTTAGAGAAGCTTTAAAAGAATTTTAGAAGATATCTGTAAAAAATTCATAGATCAACAATTAAGACGCTAAAAATTTATTTTAAGGGTGTACATCCACTGACGTTAAAAAAAGAAAATTTCTTGTTGTTTTAAAATTCACTATGCATTTTTGAGGCCACCCAGCACTCAGGGATTTTAAGAGAAGCTTTAAAAGAATTTTAGGTATCTGTAAAAAATTCATAGATTAAGAGTTAAAACACTAACAATTTATTTTATGGGTGTACATCCACTGACGTTAAAAAAAGAAAATTTCTTGTTATTTTAAAATTCACTATGCATTTTTGAGGCCCCTCAGCACTCAGGAACTTTAAGAGAAACTTTAAAAGAGTTAAAGGTATCGTAAAAAATTCATTGATCAACAATTAAAACGCTAACAATTTATTTTAAGGGTGTACATCTACTGAAGTTATAAAAAGAAATTTTCTTGTTATTTTAAAATTCACTATGCATTTTTAAGGCCACCCAGCACTCAAGGATTTTAAGAAAAGCTTTAAAAGAGTTTTAGGTATCTGTAAAAAATTCATAGATCAACAATTATAGCGCTAACAATTTGATTTAAGGGTGTACATCCACAGACGTTAAAAAAAGAAATTTTTTTGCTATTTTAAATATCACTATGCATTTTTATGGCGACCCAGCATTCAGGAATTTTAAGAGAAGCTTTAAAAGAGTTTTAGGTATCTGTAAAAAATTCATAGATCAACAATTAATACGCTAACAATTTATTTTAAGGGTGTACATCCACTGACGTTAAAAAAAGAAAATTTCTTGTTATTTTAAAATTCACTATGCATTTTTGAGGCCACCCAGCACTCAGGGATTTTAAGAGAAGCTTTAAAAGAATTTTAGGTATCTGTAAAAAATTCATAGATTAACAGTTAAAACACTAACAATTTATTTTAAGGGTGTACATCCATTGACGTTAAAAAAAGAAAATTTCTTGTTATTTTAAAATTCACTATGCATTTTTGAGGCCACCCAGCACTCAGGGATTTTAAGAGAAGCTTTAAAAGAATTTTAGGTATCTGTAAAAAATTCATAGATTAACAGTTAAAATACTAACAATTTATTTTAAGGGTGTACATCCATTGACGTTAAAAAAAGAAAATTTCTTGTTATTTTAAAATTCACTATGCATTTTTGAGGCCCCTCGGCACTCAGGAACTTTAAGAGAAACTTTAAAAGAGTTAAAGGTATCTGAAAAAAATTCATTGATCAACAATTAAAACGCTAACAATTTATTTTAAGGGTGTACATCTACTGAAGTTATAAAAAGAAATTTTCTTGTTATTTTAAAATTTAATATGCATTTTTAAGGCCACCCGGCACTCAGGGATTTTAAGAAAAGCTTTAAAAGAGTTTTAGGTATCTGTAAAAAATTCATAGATCAACAATTATAGCGCTAACAATTTGATTTAAGGGTGTACATCTACTGACGTTAAAAAAAGAAATTTTTTTGCTGTTTTAAATATCACTATGCATTTTTAAGGCAACCCAGCATTCAGGAATTTTAAGAGAAGCTTTAAAAGAGTTTTAGGTATCTGTAAAAAATTCATAGATTAACAATCATAACGCTAACAATTTATTTTAAGGTTGTACATCCACCGACGTTAAAAAAGGGAATTTTCTTGTTAATTTTAAAAATCTCAATGCATTTTTAAGGCTACCCAGCACTCAGGGATTTTAAGAGAAGCTTTAAAATAGTTTTATATATCTGTAAAAAATTCATAGATCAACAATTATAACGCTAACAATTTAATTTAAGAGTGTACATCCACTGACGTTAAAAAAATTAATTTTCTTGTTATTTTAAAAATTTACTATGTATTTTTAAGGCCACCCAGCACTCAGGAATTTTAAGAGAATCTTTAAAAGGGTTTTAGGTATCTGTAAAAAATTCGTAGATCAACAATTAAAACGCTAACAATTTATTTTAATGGTGTACATCCACTGACGTTAAAAAAAGGAAATTTCTTGTTATTTTAAAATTCACTATGCATTTTTAAGGCCACCCAGCACTCAGGGATTTTAAGAGAAGCTTTAAAAGAGTTTTAGGTGTCTCCAAAAAAATTCATAGATCAACAATTAAAACGCTAACAATTTATTTTAATGGTGTAAATCCACTGACGTTAAAAAAATACATTTTCTTGTTAATTTAAAAATTCACTATGCATTTTTAAGGCCACCCAGCACTCAGAAATTTTAAGAGAATGTTTAAAAGGGTTTTAGGTATCTGTAAAAAATTCATAGATCAACAATTATAACGCTAACAATTTAATTTAAGGGTGCCAAATGTTTTTTCATCCAAAATTAATTTTTTTTTGTGATCGGAAATGATACATTTAAATCCAATACACGCATTAAAAATTTTTTTTATCTCCATCCGGTGAAAAGTTATCGCAATTTTTTTGGTGAAAAATTGGTTTTTGTAAAATTTCTCGGCCCACGATTGAAAAAAAATTTTTAAATAGATCTTTAAAATATAAAACAATACAAACAATTTCCATTAAAATTGAGCATTGTATCTTAATTAGGAAAGCGAAAATTGAGGTTGAATTTTCAATTTTGACATGGAATCTCTCGGAAAATAAAAAACTCACAGATTCCGAGTTTGACATACTATTTTAGAATGATATACTTATTTTTTACTTCTTGAAAAATTTTCACCAGGCCAAAAATATTTTTCATTACATGAATACATACATATACATACATATAATAATAGAACATATAGATTAACTTTAGAATTTAAAATCTCTTTCAAAATCAAAGTGTCAGTTTTAATACGAGAAGTAATTGTTGTCAACAGCGTTGTTGGCAAACCACATAAAACCATGCAAGAAAAACGAATGTTTGTCGAAAACTATAAAAGCCGTCGTTGTATTGTAAAGAACAAAGTAAAATGAATAAAAGATTTAACCGTTGAAGCGATCCAGATGGAAACAAAAATAAGTATTTGTAGTGTACTTAATGAAAACGACACCAAGAATATTTTTGCCGACAACAGAGGTTTCATTTTACTGTAAAAATTAAAGTGTAACCTATTTTGTAGACTTTAAAATACGTTTTAAAAATTTAGTTTAGTTTACTAACGAAAAGGGTAAAAGATTTTAAGGATTGCAGTGAAAATGGAGCATTTTTCATATCGAAAATAATCTGTGAGTGTTTTAAATAAAGTTGTACAACTGGTATTGGGAATTTGAAGGATTTATACTATACTTGTAAAAAATAGTCTGGAGTTGTATCCTAAGAATACTTCAAACCCGCAGACTTTCTCGTAGTCAACTAAGACTAGATATGGTAGATTCTAAACTCAATTTTTCAAAAGCTTTCTCACTGTTTTTAAGTGATTACATGTATTATATCATAATCTAAAGCCCGCTTGTTATATGCTGTGATTAGCATCAATTTGGTTGGTTGTTTGATTGGTAATTATTCTAATGAATACCTCTTATGATATTAAAGTTTTCTTCTCTTTTCCAGTTCTGACAAAAGCGACTATTTTGTTTGGGGTCATTGTCATTTTATAGAAGGCGTTTCATAATTTTATTGGTACTGCGTTTTGGTTTTCAATAAGAAAGCGCAATGATTCAAATTCATATACTCAATTCAAGAACTAGAGAGAGTAATAATACTGTCACCGAGACCTCCGATGTACCTGCTCCAGTGTTGCAGGTCACTGAGGACTGTCATAAATCTAATTAAATTTAAGTATATTTAAATATTATAAGCTTATATCAATCTACTGCAACAGAAAAATTTCTCATAGTACATTTTAATTTCTGTCGGTGAGTAGAGTACACCTGACAGTAGTGATATATCTTATTTGCGTTTGTTTTTATATATCATTTGAGATTAGTGAGATACACAAAAGATATTTATTCCAAAATCTCAACGAAAAACTTATGACGATGAATATTTACGATGCTTTAAGACGCCAATATGCAGATAATAATGTTAAAAGCTCTGTTGAGATATGTTTCAAAATGACAGGAGTTGGAAAATCTACTATGTACCGAATGCTGAAGGAGAAAAAGAGGACTGGAATTGTTGCTGCTCCCAAGCCACATTCTGTCACAAGATGACGAAAAACTCCGTTGGAAGAAGAGTTGAAAACTGTAATAAGAAGAATTGTACATACATTTTATTTTGAGAAGCGGATCCCAACCGTCGACAAAATTCTAACTAAAATCAATGAAGATCAGGATTTACCTGAAATTAAAAGAACTGAGCTCTGGAAATTACTCAGAAAACTTAATTTTTGCTGAGAAAAACCAGATAGGAAATCTGTTCTTATAGATCGTTCGGAAACTGTCCGTTGGAGAAGGAAGTATCTCCGAACTATCAAGCAACAAATTCCTGCTCAAATTTTTCTCTCTAAAACTATCGATGGTAGGGCAAGTTACGAAATAAATAGGAGGTGTATTGATGGAAAGTTTATAACTTCAATAAACAAAAAAAAAAACATTAACAAGAGTGAAAATTAAACTAGAATATGGGCAAAATTAATAAAGTTATGACGACGATAACCACACAATGGGTTCGATTAGTAAGCTCAAAATGAAACGATGCAATAAGCAACTTTCAAAATTAACTTGTCAATGCAAGTTCGACAGTGACAGAGAACCTAACTTATAAAAAAGCAATAATAAAAACAAAGTTAAATCTGTGGTACTTATCAAAAAAACTGCCATACTAAAGAAAGGAAAAAATGCATTCGACTAGTAGTAGGCAAGAAAATCAAGACTTAATTGGAAAAATGTAACAGTAAATTTAATATCAATAAACATAAATACAATCACCTGCAGTCTAGTGAATGTCAAGCAAAACAATCATCAAATGTAACATAAAACCGTATTTCGTACTCTAAGAATGTATAGAAAATTCAGGGAGATAAAATAAACGAGCTGGGAAAGAAATGTTGCACTTTTGTGGGGCTGCAATCAGAAGGATGGTTGTTAGTTTAGCTTTTGAGCAATTTTATTCTCTTCATTAGGACTTCAAAGTTAGTATATATCAAAAGCCAGGTCTTGTTTAACAGAGAGAGTCATTAGCACTTAACAATAAGGTCACATAGTATGGAAAAAAAAATATTCTGCAAGGTAAAAATTCTCTAATTTAATTAAGAACTAATTTCTAGCACGTGGATATCCTCGAAATGCCATTTTAAATTTATGATGGTGTATATATATATATATATATATATATATATATATATATATATATATATATATATATATATATATGTAATCGAAGGTTTTCGGGCTGAGTCCGTCTCAGGACTGTAAGCTGACGTTTCGGTGAACTCTTATTCACCATTCTCAAAGCTCACTGTACGGCGTCTAAGAGCGAGTTATTTTCTTTTTTTTTTTTGTGGAAAAACTACTGACTTTTAGAGGAAAACTTATGAGACAAGAAAGTTTCACAATAAGACGGGTAATCAATTCGAGCCAGTGGCGCCCAAAAAAAAAAAAATACCGTTCTGTATATTATTTCACATAATAATAATTTTTTATGAAAACTGTAAAAAGTGTTATGTGTTAGAAATTTGATTTAATTATCTTTGAAAACAAATGATATAAATTTAAAAACTGAGCATTATTAAACATATGTTTATACGAACTTTTATCCTTAAAATTAATTCAAGAACAACTCTTTAAAATTTTTCGCACTGATTTGGAAACACTCTGTATATATATATATATATATATATATATATATATATATATATATATATATATATATATATATATATATGTAATACTTGGAATATGAATTGTTTGAGCGTCTTGTGAAATATCAGAATGACCTCTGTTGAAGAAAAAATGTTAGTAAACCAAATTTTTAATCATTAGTAATTTATTATGTTGTAAGTATTTACTCTAACTTTTGTATTCTACATAAAAAATAATACAAACGAACCTTTCTAGATCTATTGCTTCTTATTTAGAACAAATCTAATTAATTTAAAGTTTGATTAAAAAACTGATTTAAACTTTAATGCAATTTTAATATTAAATTTCGAAATAACTAAACAGAAAGTTTTAAAAACTTTTTCGCTAGAAACTGTAATTATGTTATTATAAAAGACCTTAACCATTGAAATTACAAATTCTCATTTAAGCTCCATAGCGCAATTATCACCAGTGGCGGTATTACGCAAATGAGCTAAGTTTCTAGATATCTTCTGTTCCGCTTCCTGCTGGTATATATAGGCGGTGAAATTGTTTATTTCAAAAGGGAATGGATATCTGGGAAAACTAAAGAAAATTTTGAATTAGAAAAATATATTTATTCTTTTCTTTGGTCTTAGAATTAAAAGTATGTTATAAGATTGGAGATTATGAAAAGATTTATTAGGATAAAATCTGTTTTATATTAATAGTTACAATTATATGTGAAGTCAGGGAATCGGTATAGAATTCTTCAAATAATAATGAATGGTAGGAGATTGAGGTGTTAAAAGGAAGCAGATCTATTTGGCTGAGGAACATCCGAGAATGGATAGAAATACACACGTATTTGCCAACGTCAGGAAGTAGAAGAAGAAATGTATGATGAATTGTTGATAACAAACGGGTAGTTTTATCAAGTCTGACGATAACCTGGATGAAGAATTGCTTTTTCTACTTTAGTCCCTGACTTGGAACAAACAAAGGGTGGTAGCTGTAGTGAGCTATCATCTCGCAAGAATGAGAGCAACGAAAAAATAGACGAATAGAGTGAGAAAGAAAGAAAGAAATGAAAATATGATAGTGACTATTTACAAAAGAGTTTTAATTTTATCGAGAAAGAGTCAGAACTTAAACTGATTTGTGTAATCTGTAAGGAAATCCTGGCCAAAGGCAGTTTAAAAGCATCTCTTATTCGTAAACAACTTGAAACAAGACATCAGGATTACAAAGATAAACTTATTGAATTTTTTAATTGCCAGTTAATAAAAAGTCTAGTTCCTTTTCTTCTAATAGATTTAAACGAAGATCGTAAAATGGTTTTCAAAGAATCATTTGGAGTTATTTGGTTGAGAACCGCTGATTTTAATTAATTGTAAAAGGAATGAAAAATAACTAGGACTTGAAAAGGTTAAAAAAAAGTTTTTTCAAATGTCTTGACAACAAATGGGGTCGGATGTGGTGTGGCCACCAATATCTATTCTTCCCGATTCTGGATAAATTCATGTAACACCGTTTTCTCGAAGCTCGACTGGCAGGTGCGGATCCAAGGGGGGCTGTAGGGGCGATCGCCCCCCCCCCCTTTCCAAGAGTTTTGAGTTCAGGAAAATAAACGCGATTTTGCCTTTTATACTATAGTTTATTCAAGAAGTAGAGAGAGTAATAAATCATTTTTTACCCTATTTTTTCTTCGCAAACTACCTGTGTTCTTTAGCCCGGTATCTTTGGCAAAATCTTTTAGACACATATATATTTTTCATAGGAATGGGTTAGAAATTTTATAGTCAAAAATACTGGTCTACAATAATGGACTATTTGGGTTGCATAACAATAGATATTTGGAAGTGGGAAGTGTTAAAAAGGATTTTAATACTTGTTATAGGCGTCGGAAGGAGATTTATTTTATCACTAAGTATTAATGGCAAAGAATATTATTTCGGTAATAAACTTAAAATAAATTTTTTTTATAATATTATTTTTTTTTATGATTTCTTAATAATTCTCATACATTAGAAAATATAGATAATTTTGGCATAGAAACCGTTTTAGGCACATTCAGACTAAAACGTAGCCTTTTTTTCTCAAAAAATTTAAATACTTACAAAATACCCGTTGTCAAAAATACAAGAAGTTAGACATATTTAAAAAAAATAAATTGGTCCATATAATATTAAAATATTTTTGGGGCTATCGGTCATTTTACTATTATTTACAAACATTTTTAGGATATTTGACGTTTCAGTTTAGTTATATCTTAAACCATCTATAGAATTACAATTAATACACTAAAAAGGTATTCAAAAGTAATTAATTTTTATATGTGACGGAAAATTTAAATTATAAATTGTGTTTACGCTGGTAAACAATACGTATCTAATTCGTAATCAAAGTCACCGATTATGAGATCGAGTTTCCACATTTTCTTTTATTCTTTTATTACATAGATTTTTCCCAATTTTCTGCAGTAACTTTATTCAAAAAAATCTTTCAAAAGTTCAGTTAAACTCTACCTTTTACTTGAGAGAGATATTTCCTTCTCTAACGGACATTTTCCGGACGATCTATAAGAACAGATTTCCTATCTGGTTTTTCCCAGCAAAAATTAAGTTCTCTGAGCAATTTCCAGAGCTCAGTTCTTTTAATTTCTGGTAAATCCCGATCTTCATTGATTTTAGTTAGAATTTTGTCGACGGTTGGGATCTGCTTATCATAATAAAATGTATAAAATGCCCTGGTTTAACGATTTTGGAATAAATATAGATGTGGAAGCCATATATCTTGGGTATCTCAAATAATATATAAAAACAAGCACAAACGAGATAAATAACTGACAGAAATTAAATTGAACTATCGGAAAATTTATTATTGCAGTAAATTTATAAAAGCTTATAATATTTAAATATAATTAGATTTACGGCAGTCCTCAGTTACCTACGGCACTGAAGCAGATACGTTGGAGGTTTCGATAACAGTTTTATTACTCTCTCTCTTTCTTGAATAGAGTATAGGAATGTGTATGCCTGCGATCGCCCCCCCCCCCCTTTCTCAAGAGCTTTGAGTTCAGGAAAATAGAACCAATTTTGCTTTTTATATTAGGAATGTATATGCTGCTAGCACTCCCCCCCCCCCCCCCGTTGACAACTCGTTTTTCTTGTGATCGTCCCCCCCCCCAAGAGTTTTGAGTTCAGGAAAATAGATCCGTTTCTGCTTCTTATACTAAGAATGTTGCTGCCCGCATCATCCCTCCCTGTCGGCAACTTATTTTTTCTTGTGATCTCCTCCCTCTCCACTCCAACACCAGATACAGAAAAATAGATCCGACCATGCCCTTTATACTAGAAATGGGAATATTGTTGGTGTCTCCCCCCCCCCTCCCTCGGTCGACAACTTGCTTTCGCTTGCCATACTGTACTTTTCTGATATCACGCCCTCTCCCCCCCCCAAAAAAAGGAGAGGCTGGATCCGCCCCTGTCGACTTGTAGTGGTATGTATGCTGCTACAACGCAAAAGCTGGACAAAAATTAGAATCCGCAGACTATGCTCTTACCCTTTAAAATGCAAATTATAAAATAAAAAATATAGGACTTTTCTCATTTATTGCAAGAGCAATTCTTTCTCTTCCTTGTTACAGCGGAGAAATAATTTTATTTTAAAAGTATAATATTTTGTTACACGATCTAACGGTATATCCATAAAATACGACCTTAAAAGATGAAGCAATCCAAAAACTGACACTAAAAAGATAATCCGAGCAAAACAGGCGGTTAGAAACATCCAGATTTATAAGGGTTTCATAAGATGGGACACATATGCATAGCGTGCCTCCTTACGTATTTCTTATGCGAGATGAAAGCGGGCCTATAATAGCATGCCCTTAAGCCAAGCGTGAAATTATGCGATACAAAAGAATGAGTATAAGCACTGTAGAATATGTTATACGGGCATTTTTATGAGATATGTTTTTTAAATAAAAAGTTAAAATATGCCTTTTCGATACATGTTTTAAGTATGTTGGGGATGATGTTCTTGAATACTTCAAGTCATTCTTGCAAAGCAGAAAAGTATGTAAATAGGGAAAAGCTCAGTTTCCTTTTGTTAACATGAATAATTTTGTTTCTGAAGAGTTGCTTATACACAACAATTTGATATATAAAAAATAAATTTTAAAATCTAGTCTTTCGTAATTTCTCTCTTAAAACTGCTTAAAACTAATACTCCATGGAAATTAGATCAAAAAATAGCTGTTTCTTAACAAATATGTAACATTGCAAAAAATATGGCGGATCAAAAATGGTCACGATTTTCGGTTTTTTGAGTTTTTCTCGAAAAGTAAAAGTTGTAGAGAATTAAAAAACCTATCGATTCAATAATATAAGTTTTAGATGGCGCCAAATAAAATTTTTTTAATGCGTGCGTTGGATTTAAATGTACCATTTTCGATCTAAAAAAAAAACATTTTTTTTTTCAAAAATTCATAATGTCGTGGCAAATGAATATTAAGGGCTCAAATTTGCAGAAGATGCTTTTTAATACTTGTACTTTACCTGTGAATTTTTTGGATCCAAGAAATACACTTCCATACGATCTGTAAATCTTCGAAAATTGGGTCGAATCTAATCAAAAATAGCTGCTGCAGGCCGCTGTCGGCGGGTTGTCATAGTTCTGGTGCTTTATTCATTGGCGCTTCAAGGAATATATTTATATGATAGTAACATTTTGTTTAGTCATAAAAATTATTAATTTGTTTATTAACAAAACTTTTACAAAAAATTATAGAGAAAATCATACAAATCACATATTATACTGTTTTTTTTCCTTTATATTATTATTATATTTTTATAGGATTTTCTTTATAATTTTTCGTAAAAATTTTATTAATGAACTTTAGATAATCATAATATAAAGGAAAAAAAAAACAGTAAAATATGTAATATATAATTGAATATTTGTATGATTTTCTCTATAATTTTTTGTAAAAATTTTGTTAATAAACAAATTAATAACTAATATGATTAAACAAATTTTTCCTATCATATAAATTAATAAAACAACATCAATATTATAAATATTACTTGTGATGCATAAGTTTCCTTGAAGCGCCAATGAATAATACTCCTGAACTATGGAAACCCGCCGACAGCGGCCTGCAGCAGCTATTTTCGATTAGATTCGGCCCAATTTTCGAAGGGCTACCTTGCAGTACCCATTTTTTTCCTTTTATTACCAGTAAGAGTTAATTTTGAGAGTACTTTTATTGTTAATTGTAGTTTGCACTATATTTTGCTATGTTTTTGCCTCCTAAACATATCACAATGTTCCCAATTTTTAGTTAAATTAATTTCTTAGTAGTAATATTGAAGTATTTTGTATTGTATGCAATCTTAGGGCCTCATTCTTGCTCTATTATTGACAAATTTGAAGTTTTTGCATCGTAATATGTTCATGGCGACATTAACTTTCAGTTTGACTCTAGCGATCTTTTTGTTTTATGTGATTGACTCCAATACTTGGGTATTAGAGACCGGCTTAGTGAGCGAAACTGGACATTCGTTCCGATCTTCTAGTTTTTTTTTTAATAAAAATTAATTTCTAAACGCGTATCCTGGTTTCTCACATTGTATTGTTGAAATAAATATGATCATATTTTGAGTATATCTATTTTATTGTTTTTGCCTTAGAGTTGATTAAAACGTGTTTTATTTTAGCCAGGTTTAATCCAATTTATTTGAAAATAATTAATATTAATAAACAAAATATTGTAACGTCATCATACAGTGGTCTAGAGTTATGAATTTTATATCCAGTTTCGTGATGATTGATTTAATTGAAGAACTAATTATATTCTATAGTAAATCTTTTGTTTAATATTTTATTAAAGTAATTATTGGTAAATTTAATTATGGATCGATTAATTTTTTATATATTCAAAAGTAGTTTTTTTTTATTGTAATAAACCTGTTGTTGAATCCTTGCTGGATTATTTTGTGTAAATAACTGGAGTGATACTGGGAATTTTACTTCTGCACCTTTATCACATTATTACGCCGACATAACTCGAGCTCAATAGTTAGAGCATGCGACTATTCTAAATAAATATTTAATTTTGCTATCTAATTTCAATATTTCTTATGCTATTAATTTGTAATTTACCTTATTGATTTTTTTCTTGCTCTTTATGGTGTGAATTTGAAATTTTAAATGTAATTTCTTGATATTTTGGCGGTAGTAATTTTATTCGCTTGCTCTAACATAAATATAACTTGATTTTAGGCATTGCTGTTTTATCTTATTTATCTTAAGGTTCACCCTCTGCGTAGAGAAAAACCCAGTTTCACCCTCGGGGTAGAGAAAATCCAGTTCCATCCTCTTGAAACGAGAGCAGTCCACTCTAGGAGGATTCTTCAAAAAAGAATCCCTCAGTGACCTCGTTTTTCCAGAAATAAGGAGTGACATTAGTATGAAGCCTTTATAGTTTTATTTGTCCGACAACTTCTTGTCATTTTTTAGTGCGTTAACTTTCTATTAATATTTTGTGTAGCAATTTTTTTTTAACCGAGTTGAACGCTAGGCTCAAGCAACAACGTGGGGAGGTTTATGTGGTTACCCGGCTTAAACTCAGTGGCGCCCTTTTAAATATCCACCCCTACTTTACAGGATTGGGGCTAGCTTGGCACTGTTCTGCTCTTACGAGTTACACTCTACTAAAGCTCTTTTCATTTAAATACCAGTGTAGCAGTTGTTTAAAGTATGTACTTTTTTTCTTATTTTCACACAAACTATTCGGTTTCTCGTTATTATAACAAAATGAAAAACTCATATATTTTAAATTGCTAATTATACATATGTATATATATATATATATATATACATATATATATATATATATATATATATATATATATATATATATATATATATATATATATATATATGAATTTACTCTATTGTGTGTATATGTTAAGATTCCTAATAATTTTTAAACATTGTAAACGCTCTTTCAATGTTCTCTCCGCATTCCTAACACTTTCACGTTCTCACCGTCGAAACAGCAGACGGTCCAGGACTCATTAAACTTTATCCCGTGGGATCCCACGCGATTCCTTGGAATGTTGTCAGCCTCAGGATCAACTGGATGAAGTTCCCAGCCCTTGCAGGATTCGTTATCCAGTCCCCGCGACGATACACGTTTGCAGGTCCGCATACCAATATGAAGTGGTGAAAGGTTTGAAGCAGGGATGTATTTAAATATTTCTCCTGAAATATGTATAGTAAACTGTTACATATATTGCAAAGTGATAAAATTACTTGCCGAACTCATTGAAATGTAATATTCCAAAAAGCAATTAGGAAAATTTATAAAATTTGACAAATTTTATTTACGAGCTGGTCTCAGTTTTTCATTCATTGTTTAAAAATATCAATTTTAAGTTCAACTGCATATGTGCGGTAGTCATTTGGCGAGAAAAGGACATTTTCATGTGTTTCAATATGATGTTTACGAAATAGTTAAGTACAAATAATCTAAAAGAAAAAGAAACATATGTGGAAATTAGAAGAAAAATAAGAAAAAATGAAATATGGAATAATAAATATAAATAAATAGATCGATACATTGGCGGAAGAAAAATTTCTAAAGCTTGGAAACCCAAAAAAACAAACAAACATAAAGAAATACAGGACAGGAAACAGCATCTATCAAAACAATATCTGAAAACCAATGTATGAAGACATTTCATAATTAAAAAATTTATATTCATATATTTTCAAGTATTTTACGCAAAAATTGAAACGTGTGTCACAAAAAATTAGCAACAAATTTTTGGAAGCACACGTCACTCTTCAAATTTTTATACTCCATGGAAATTGGATCAAAAAAGAGCTATTTTGTTCCTTTATATTATTATTAACAAAATTTTTACGAAAATTTCCATAAGCAAATCATATAAAAATACAATAATAATATATAATACGTCATATAAATATTTAACAATACATTACAATTACGTAGGAAAATCATACAAATACAATATATCAATTATACATTCATCTTTCTTTTTTTTATTACTTCTATGCAATCAATCACCATCGCAATTATTACTCTCACTTACATCGCATATACCATTTTCATCATCGTCTTCTAAATCGCAGAAAAAAAAACAGTAGAATATGAAATATATAATTAAATATTAGTATGATTTTCTCTATAATTTTTTGTCAAAATTTTGTTAATAAACAAATTGTGTTAATAAACAAATTAATAATTAATATGACTACAATTGTTACTATCATATAAATTAATAAAACAACATCAATATTATAAATATTACTTATGATGCAAGTTTCCCTGAAGCGCCAATGAATAATGCGCCTGAACTATGGCAACCAGCCGACAGTGGCCGGCAGCAGCTATTTTCGATTAGATTCGGCCCAATTTTCAAAGGTTCACAGATCGTATGGAAGTGTGTTTCTTGGATCCAAAAAATTCATAGGTAAAGTACAAGTATTAAAAAGCATCTTCTGCAAATTTGAGCTCTTAATATTCATTTACCACGCCATTATGAATTTTTGAAACAAAAAACGTTTTTTTCATCCAAAATTAATTTTTTTTTTGAGATCGGAAATAATACATCTAAATTCAATGCACGCATTAAAAAAAATTTTATTTCCATCCGGTGAAAAGTTATTGCAATTTTTTTGGTGCAAAAATTTGTTTTCTCGGCCCATAGTTGAAAATAAAGTTTCTTTTTTAATAGATCTTTAAAATATAAAACAGTACAAACAATTTCCATTAAAATTGAGCATCATATCTTAATTAGAAAAGCAGAAAATTGAGGTTGAATTTTCAACTTTGACATCGAATTTCTCGGAAAATAAAAAACTCACAGATTCCGGGTTTGACATACTTTTTTAGAATGATAATACCTATATTTATGTTAAATTTTAAATCAGTAATTTGTTAATAAATGTCTTGTTCTTTAAAAAAAAAACAAAACCGCAAATTTTGTCGAAAAAAAATATATCTCGATAACTAGTGGCGCCATCTATAACTTATATTATATGAATCGATAGGTTTTTAAATTCTCTACAATTTTTATTTGAAATATTTTTCGATACAACTTTTACTTTTCGAGCTAAACTCAAAAAAAACGAAAATCGTGACCATTTAAGGGTCCGCCATTTTTTTTGCAGAGTTATCGTCAAGATATATTTTATAGAATGCCGAAATGAACACATTCCAGCAAAAAAAAAACAATTTCACATTTTTGTTACTGACGAAAATCTATTTTCCATGGAGTATAAACATCTGATAAAATAACCTGTACATAAATAATACTAAACCCAAGCTGGCGTATATATAAATTTGTCCACTGCTTTATATTCGTAGAAAAGCCGCGGACTTTCATTATCTCATTTTTAATTAAACAAACCAAACTACACAACAACATATTTCAAAAATTGGCACAGTGAACACACAGCTTGCTTTAAAAGTTAAATCCTATTAGTAGTTTAGTTTGCTTCATTAATTAAAATTTTAAAACCTTTACTACTGACGTAACTAAAATTTTTAGTGTTAATTTTATCGGAGTTAAAAATGAATATTCAATCTTTCTAATATTTGAAATTTGGATTTATGAAATAATACTTTTTCTTTATAAATAACTAGCGACCCGCCCCGGCTTCGCACGGGTGCAATGCTGATACTAAATACACTACAGAAAAACTGTGACTATTTATTTTATTTTTACAACAATTATTACATCGGCCTCCGACGCGCTATTTATAGGCACGCTGCCGCCGCCCCGGTCGGCCAGTACCGCCGCAAGCGCTACTTCCCGCAATTTTAAATCTGTAATATCTTCGAAAATATTCATTTAAATCTTGTGCTGTAAAGGACCATATAGATCTATATTAAATCAACAATGTATTTAAGCTATTTAATTGGATAAGGATTAATGCTGTATTGGTTAAAATCGCTTCAAAATTTGCCATTATTTGTCGTAAAAAGTAAATGACAAAAAAATGTTATTGTGGGATATCCATGAGAGATAGACATATACCATCGCGGAGTTTTCTGTAGACCTTTTCAATGTGTACAAATAATTAGTACATTATTTTGATAAATCTCGTAGGGTTCAGCCTGCGTTTGCAATGTAAGCGGAAAAAAATATGATAATTAACGACATCACATTAGAAACCTCAAAAATAACAGTATTTCTCCACTATTTAATGGATGTTATTATACATATAAACCTTCCTCTTGAATCACTCTATCTATTGAAAAAAACCGCATCAAAATCCGGTGCGTAGTTTTAAAGATTTAAGCATACAAAGGGACATAGGGACAGAGAAAGCGACTTTGTTTTATACTATGTAGTGATTAAGAGGTAATTAATGAATTGATGAACACTTGCTTGAATTTCAATAATCATTCTGGGAAGTAAAGTAAAATATTATTGAAAGTCAACATAAAGGAACAGGGGAGGCATTAGGATACAAAAAAAAACAAGCAGCACAATTTGGTGGACGAAGGAGATTGAAGATCTGGCAAAATTAAAGAAACGGAGGTACTCAAAATGAGAGAAAATCGGAAGTAAGAAGAACTATTAACTTTAGAAAAAAAGAAATATGGGATAATCAATGTAAAGAAATAGACACATTGGCGGGATAAAATGCTCTGAAGCTTGGAAATTCATAAAAACTATAAGAAATACTGGGCAGGAAACAGCATCAATCGAAATAATATCTGAAAACCAATACATTAAGCATTATTAGGAATTTCTGAAAAGGGAGAAAGGAAAAAACAGCTATAATAAACTTACAAGGAGGATACGTCGAAATAGATGGTAATAATGTTCTTAAAGCTATAAAAAAATTTAAAAATGGATTTTAAATTTCAACAATTTTTACTTGTACTTTGATATAATTTTCAGAAAATTTTATTGGGCAATATTTCATCACATATTTATAAAAAAAAAATTAATTCAATTTTTGACGCTTAACATACGAAAAAATCCCAAAAACTAAATTTTTATTAATGATTAAATGTTAATATAATAACTTAATACTATTTTCTATACATATTCCTCCTATACACATTTTTTCCACTCTTTCTTGTTCCTTGCTATTTTTCCTGCTTCGGCTCATATTTTATCGCTCCTGTTTAGTATGTCTTAATTGCATTTCATGTTCGTCTCGGTCTTTCCCGTATTTATTTTTTATTGTTTTCGATGACCAGTTTCGTATTTTTTATCTTTGGTGGGTGACTCCACAAATTCAGTTTTCTCCTTTCTATAAAGTCTAGTGTTGCATGAATTTCTAGACCTCTTACCTTTTTATTTCATATTCTGTCTTTAATTGTTACATCTTTAATTCTTGATTTCGACTGCCTGTATTTTACTTTTCTGCCTCGTTGTTAATACGCAGGATTCCCACCCAAATATCAGGATTACTTAAATACTTTCATATTCATTTTTAGCAGATTTCTCTCTTTCTTATAAATGTTTTGTTCATAGCTTGATACACTTTTTTTTGTGCTGTTAATCTCCTTTTCTTGCTTTACCGTGTTTTCTATCCCTAAACATTTAAAGATCTTTACTTGATCCGTTTTCTATTCTTATATCTATTCTTTCTTATTCTTCACCTATTGTCATTTCCTTGGTGTTATTTTTGTTCAATTTCACATTTTGTTCTTTCAATAATGTATTTCATATTTTCATTTGTAATAACAACAATAATATATTCTTTTTCATTTCATAAATACTTTAAGAAATGTTACTCGACATAATATTGATTAAATTACTTTATCGGAAATTATAAGATTCAATTATTTAACACAAAGAAAACATGTACAGTCTGAAGCTTCAGACACAAACAGAAAAATCAAATACATTTGTTGTTTTGTACTACAATTATTGTAAAATTTCCTGTTGTGGAAAAATTACAAAAACTTGTTCACAAAGTGTTTCTTTTTTTTTTTATATGCCTCATTTACGGTTTTAACAATTCCAGGTTTTTAACCCCTAAAGGTGGGTCTAAAATCAATGAATACTTGTTACATTAATAAATTTTTTGAAAGTAAAAGAGTCTTTTAAATAATCATTATTTCTTCCAGTTATATTCGATGAACAGTTGCAAAGGTATTTCGATAATTTGTAATGGTGATTGTATACTCGATACTATTGGTCTTAGAGGAACACCAGGTTTATGTAGTTTGGGTAAACCATATATTTTTGGTGAAATTATATATATATATATATATATATATATATATATATATTATATAGGAATTAATTTTTCTTGAACCATTAAATATATTTTTAGTTGGTTATTTTCTTGGAAATATGGTTCATTTTTATATTGAAACTACATATATAAAGTAGTCATACTTATTGTATATATATATATATATATATATATATATATATATATATATTTCAGGACGTTTCGATTCTTTTGAATCTTTTTTAACTGAGGGTTTCGGCGGATCCTACAAAAATGTACATTTTTAATATTATTATATATGGAATAAGAGGTTAAAAACTTACCATTAAGAACATTAAACAAAAATTAATTACATCACAAACCAATTGTAATCACTCACTCTTTTGTATATTCACTTTTCAAAAGTATCTTTAAAAGTCCAGTTAGAAGAATGAACACTACATTTTTAACCCTATAACTGCCTTGACTTGACTGAATGTGGAACCCAGATGGTGTAAACTAATTAATAAAATTCTTAAAGAAAGGCTAGAAAAATACAAACATGGAAACACTAAAACAGAAAATTTAGAACACAATGAAACCAAAAAACAATATCTTTCCTTGCCATACATACCAAAACTTTCCGAAAACTTTCAAACTTTTTTTAAAAAACATAATATAAGCACTAGTTATAAGGGCCATAATTTTCTTTAAAGCAATTTCAGCAAATTAAAAAGTGACATTCCAAAAAACAGAAAATCAAATGTTGTCTACCAAATACCCTGCAAGGATTGTCCATCGAATTATATCCGCCAAACTAGTCAGTATCTGCAAAATCGTCTAAATGAACATAAATATGACAAAAAAAATATTACAGTCCTAAAAAAACACGAAATGAAATACAAGCACACCTTTGATTATGAAAATACAAAAATCTTGAAAATTGAAACTAACAAAGGAAATCGAGAATTTTACGAAATGATTGCAATAAAAAAAAATCCGAAAGCCGTAAACGATAAAACAGACATCAATAACCTAAATCAAATTTATTTCAACATATTAAAATAAATCAATATAAGGAAATTTCTAAAATAAATAAAACAATAAATAAAAATAATTCTCCGCTTTCAATTCTTCTAAATTGAATCATGATATTTTTTCAGAAAGATATCACTTCAGTTAAAAGACCCAAACTTTTTACGCCACTTAAAGTACCTAAAACATACACCATCTGGGTTCCACATTCAGTCAAGTCAAGGCAGTTATAGGGTTAAAAATGTAGTGATTATTCTTCTAACTGGACTTTTAAAAATACTTTTGAAAAGTGAATATACAAAAGAGTGAGTGATTACAATTGGTTTGTGATGTAATTAATTTTTGTTTAAAACAAAAATCACTGTTCTTAATGGTAAGTTTTTAACCTCTTATTCCATATATAATAATATTAAAAATGTACATTTTTGTAGCATCCGCCAAAACCCTCAGTTGAAAAAGATTCGAAAGAATCGAAACGTCCTGAAAAATAAAAATATATATATATATATATATATATATTGAATAGGAATCGACACAAGATGACCTAATGACCATATTATAAATACTCGACGAGTCTAAACAATTTCAATTAAAATATCTAAGATACAACATAAATTTATTATTTAGATAGTAATAAGTAGTTAGTAGATATATTAATTAATTAGAGTCATTAATATTTACAAATAATATGGACCAAAGCATAATTAAAAGCTTACATGATTAAAAAAATCATATATAATGCTAAATTCATAATGAATTTTTAGACATAATTGTAAAATAAACAATATATAAATATTAATACAATAAGATCATATTATAAATTGATCATAAGAATAATAAGGTACAAACATTAGATGTGATAGTGAAGGTAAAGTGATAATGAAGAGTGAAAATCTTCAAGTGAAATAAAAAAAACATAACGATCGGTTTTTGCAACAATAATGTTTTGAAAAGGAACAAAAGGTGAACATAGTGTGAAACCAGTCACGAAAAGTACTTTTAAATAATAAATAAGGTTCATTAAATTGTTTTTAATATAAATTAGACAGTTAACAGTAGTATTAAGAAAATAATTTTAATTAAAACACATAAGAACATAGAATAAATTTAAGAAAATTTTTGATTTTGACATTAAAATTAGATATTATAAATTAATTTTAAGTAGTGGAGTAAAATAAGTTATATTAGAATGTAAGGAAAATTCTAATATTTAATATTTTAATATTAAGAAAACATAATTTAGCATCTTCAAACAATAATTTTCAATAATTAGTTAATTATAGATTTCAATATTTTCATGTCAAGCCATTTTGTTTTATAATTTTTAATATTAAAAATTGTTTTAGGAAGGCTAAAATATGTATAATTAGATAGGTAAAATCATAGAGTTTAATTTTATAGTATTTATTGTCATGCATATGATTGGATAAATCCAGGAAATGGTAAAATTGGAAAAATTTTATCAATTTTAAAATTCTTGACAGCCATTTTTGTTTGACAAGAATGCCAAGAAAAGGGTGATTTTTCATCAAGTAACCCGATGCCTTCAACTGCTGAGCCAATCAGAATGATTAATTAAGTCAGCTGGAGGCATACGATAGAAAGAAAAATCACAAAAATTCGAGACAGTTGCAAAAAAGTATTGTTACTGAGAGGTGTAAAAGAAAAGTTTCTCCTCAAAACATAACCTTAAAATTTTCACGACAAGATCATAAAGCCACGTGCGAGATCTTTTGTTTTTGATAAGTAAATATTTTTTAAAAGGTTATAAAAGTAAATAAATATTAAATAAAGTTTGATTAATCAATATTTAAAAAAAAAAATAATTTAAATTAAATTGAATGTCATTAAGAAATAGCAACTCCAACTAACATCAAGAAAATTTAGTAAAACCCGATTGTGTCAAATAAAAGTTCAAGAAATTATACCTGGCTGGTGTAAATACCAACATTTCCTAGAAGTAGACAATTCCTGGACATTTCCAAAAATAACCAAGACAGTGTTTAATAAAGAATATCTACTTACTTGATAGTAGGTATTTTTAAACAATTATCCCAATCCAATTTGATGATAAAAGAAGACAAGGAAACACAAATATACCTTTTTAATTGTTTATAAATAAACAAACACTTAAGGATCAAGGTATTTTAAAATATAATATTACCACATTTATATTAGACATTATAAAATCATTAGAACTAATTTATAATCACTTGTTAAAATTAATAATCCGCACTTTGCACATTTTTTTAATTTTTAAAATAAATAAAAGTAATACATTTCAACTGAACACGAGACCTTCATATTTGTCAAACAACTCTTGACAGTTAAGTGGAGTGACATTATAATTAACAGTAGAGATAAGGTGCAATTGATTTTTAATTTTAATAAAGCTGATCTAGATAATAGGTATTTCAAAATAATTTTATAATCAGTAATAATATCATTTTGTTTTATAATAAATTTATGTTGATTGTTAATACAATTCAGTGGTTTTAATTGGCAGTAGATAAAAAGTAATTTCAACTTATGAGAATCTGAACTCACTTGGGATAGTTTCAGGGGAAGCGAGCTAGTTATATTAAGGGGAGATTAAAAGAGAAAATAGATTTATTAAAATTTTGTTAACAATAATATATGTATTTTTAAGTTAATCCAAAGAATAAATACAGTGCTGTTATCTTATCTTAGATAGGATACAGTAACTGGGCGCTCAAGGAAAAATTAAAAATACATATCGTGGTTTAGAATATTTTTAATAGAGTAAGAGAAAACTTATTTAATTCGCATTCACCAATTTTCAATTTAAAAAAAAAAACAAAATATTCAAAATATTAATATTCTAATTCCTCTTCGGGCAGTTGCTTGAAGCGTGTGTGTGGGCGACGAATATAGACCTCTGACGATAGACGTTAGGTCCCGCATCACGTTTTTCAACGCAATATATATATATAATAAGTATGACTACTCTATATATGTAGTTTCAATATAAAAATGAACCATATTCCCAAGAAAATAACCAACTATATATATATATATATATATATATATATATATATATATATATATATATATATGTTTATGCGGATTTCACGGATTCCTCCGTGTGAGATGCAATAGCAGTGGATATATCCACATTATGCCGTTGTAGTACTGAAATCACATTCAGCAAACGTACAACTATATGCAGCTCCGCGTATGAATGAAGTAAAATGCGAACAGTAAATGCAAACTTCTCTCCATCATATCCTTTTTGTGTTAGAGGTTGCACAGTTAGAATAAATTGTTATAAAACGCAATTTATCCTATTCCACCACCATCGAGATGATTGCCTACCTGTAGCACCATACCGAGAAGAAAGTCAAAACTTACCCTTCCCGCCACAGTGATACGGCAGAGATACATGTTTCGTCTCTACTAGACTCATAAGGGTACCGACATGCACCTGGCTGTGCAAAGGACAGATCGGAAGGAAGCATGCAAATACTGAACGCGGCTTCTCCGACCTCCCGCCGGATGGCGTATATGCATTTACTGTTCGCATTTTACTTCATATATATATATATATATATATATATATATATATATATATATATATATATACCAGAACGACACATTCATTTAATTCCACTTTTAACAATAAATGCAATTTCCTGCTTTTAAAAATTGCGATAAATTGAAGTTTCCAAATAATCACAAAGCGACCAAATCATCCCAAATTACAGACGCTGTTACAGGAAATAGTCCTGTTCAAAAGAGCCTATGAAACGTGCTGATGTCCTACATGCGCCATTCAGCAGAACATGGCAGAGTAAAATTGTTGCAGGATCAAACTATGGAATCGCCAGGGCAACGTTTAAGTCCCTATGTTTTAGAAGTTAATTACTCGGGTGGTTAGGAAAACGGTTATTATCTGATGGAGTAAGGGGATTTCTGTTACACGGACATTGTGTTTTAGAGGAGCGAAACGGGATTTTCAGGTTCGTGAAAGGTGGCTTTAGTTTTATACTATATTTTAAATATATTTAAAATGTTTAATCTCGATAAAATATGAAAAAAACAATGAGTAGGCTGTCTTTAAAACAAAAAAAAAATTGATTTGTTGGAAAAGGTTTCCATTCAATCGTATTTTTGCAATTTATCCTTTTGGCATTGTTTCGTTTTACACCTACACGTTTTTATTGGATTAATCAACTAATGAGTTCAAAAAAATAGCTCCATTCCAGTCACGACAAATAACGTTTAATTTTAGGGGGGGGGGATAGGTTTAATTTTTCATATTTTAAACAATTTTTTAAGATTTTTTTTTGAAAATATGGTAAACATAAATTTATTTCTAAATAAATTACATAATAATACAACTTTTTAAGAGTATTCTGTTAAATTTTTGTAAGAAAATCTTGAGAAATAAAATAATGACAGCAAATTTTCGCAGACACCTAAAAAAAAAAGTTGATTTGCGGTGAAGATCTCTACTCATCACTGGATCATCTGACAACAAAAAACCAAAAAGATTTCGTTAGCTTATAAGTTTTCTGAGGTAACGCCGTCGAGATATTTATTTTAAAATGATTTTTCAGTTTTTAGTATAAATATGAAGTCGAAAAAACGAATTTTTTAGTTTTTCAATTAAAAAATCGACTAATTTGTTATTGTAAAACAAATTCTAATGATTAGTAATAAATTATCTCGACGGCGTTACCTCGTAATTTGTGTAAAGGAAAAGTGTGCAAAATTTGAAAATGATCGGATGAATAGAATTTGAATTAGAGCGTTCACCGTCTTTAAAAAAGCTAAGTGTTGGAAAAACGCGTTTAAAAAAACTTATACAAAATAACGCACGTGTATAAACACTTAGTAATAGATATGACGGTCAACTAAACAGAATACAGAGTATATGTGGGGCATTCACACATATATATATATATATATATATATATATATATATATATATATATATATATATATATATATATATATATATATATATAACGAGAAAGATAATGCACAAGCATCGAGAAACCGCTCGAATACAGTTTATAACCCGCCGAAGAGCTAAGATTCAAAATTCTGTAGCTCCGTTAATTTTGCTCCAATTGGCCTAAAATTTTAACTCGATATTCTTAAAGAGTTGTACTATCGAATAAGATAATAAAAAAAAATTGCAAAAATTTTGAAAAAATTTCCGTCCCCTCCCCCCCCCTTTAAAAAAAAACAGTATGACAGAACATCCAAACACAGGAATTAAAACTCCATCGCAGCACTCTCAAAAAAAGTTTAGTAAAAATTTACATCTTTATACTTACAAGATCCAGTTGACCCAACAAATGGTACCTACGGTCCAAGAACAACTTTGAAACTTCACATCCTGATCTTGAGCCAGCTGTAAATTGGCAGTGCATTTCATACCGAAACCTGTTTCCGAAAAGAGGCTCGCTTTCAACTCAACAGCTTTGTAAACAAGCAGAATCTTTTTTTATCCTTTCTTAACCATTTGTGCTACTTTAAACCATCCTATCTTGCTGTCCTTTTAATTTCACCCAGCCATCTCTTTTGTGGCTTCTTGCACTACGCTTTGTTTGTCTTGGTCGTCAGTGCGTTATGTTTACTGCCTATTTATCGTAAGTATGTCTAGCCACTTGTCCTATCCAATCAATCAATCCATCAAATTTCGTCATTTCTAATCTTACTTCCTATAGTCCGAAAGCTTGGTGAAGAGGGGGGGGGGGGTGGAATTGAGTATATATTGGGAGTTTCCCTTGGTAAGTTTGTATTTTTCGGTAAGCTGAATCCATTTTTCTTAGTTACCTGAGTTCAAATTGGGTCCAATTTTGGGCTATGACCGGTTTTTGGTCAAAAACGATGGTTTTTCCGATTTTTCCGGAAAAATAAAGAAACTTATGGAAGGTAACCCAATTTTTATTATATTCTATTCAATTTTATATATTTTTATTTCTTGCAGATTTTACGTTAAACTAATATTTTTGACTTCATTTGAAAAAATTGTTTAAAATCCCTCATACACGATTTTAAATGGGATTAGATCGGCTCCGTGAGTGACAGCAATGCCAACTAGTGCATAAACTGAAGGGTATATTTGCGTATATTGACAATATGTAATGTAATGGAAGTTGGCAATTAAAAATTATATTTTTTAGTTATTACAAAAAAACGGGAAAAATTAATTTATTATTATTATTTAGATTTACAAGTCAAACGGCTTCGCACTCCCTCCAAGGATTATTCACTCATACCAGGTATACAAAAACACAAAAGTATGAAGCTTTTCATGTTATCGAGTCCTAGGTAGCGTGGTCTTCGGTACTTCCTACAAACTTTCGGACGTTCCGCGCGGTTGCAATATAACTTGCACTGAATGTTTTCAAGAATAAGCTACGGATTGTATTTGTAATAAGGCACTTTTCCTACCTGCAATAGGTTTAACTTATCAGCTAACTCTTGGTGGAGTGCCTTAACGACTCGTGTCTCTCCTTCTACTCGGTTGAGGCAAACGCTTGGCATCCTCCAGTTATGTGCTTAATTGTCCCTGATGTTCCACAACCATTTCTACATTGGTCATTTTCTATTGAGAGATCTCTGGTGACGAACTTCCGATAGTTCTTCGTCGGAATAACCTTTTTTTCGATAGTCAGCAAGAAACCCTCCATTTCCGGAAACATCTGTCCTGAAATCAACCAGTAGTTCGACGCTAAGTTGTCGACATTATCCTGGATGACCTCATTTGGATGCCATCTATAAAGTGGTTTCTGTAGCCAGGCCTATAACTTATCTTCGTCTGCTCGGTGCTGAGAAGCAATATTCAATTCCCCCAGCTGTAACAGCGTTGAATCGTCTGCCTGACATATTGCTCGATATTGTGTAGAAGAATCTGCTAACTCTAGACAAAAGTCTTGGAAGCACTGTACCGGGTGAGTCAACGATTGGATGAAGTAGGTTTGTGCCTTTTCGGTGAAATTAACAAAGAAACTATATTTATTGTTTGATACAGTTTATTTTTACGCAGATTTTAAAAATATTTAGGACTCTACAGGGTGAGCCAAAAAACTAGGACAGCATAAAGTTGTATTTTTTTAAATAGAACACCCTATATACGAATCGTATTTTCGATTTCGCTTATAATTTTAAATCTTTTTTATTAAGGGTTTACTATAACAAAACTTTATAGTTTCTGAGATAATTAAGTTTAAAGAAAAAAAAGTCACATTTTCAAGCATCAATTCAATCCTAAATAACGTTTTCAATTTTGTGACAAATATATTCAAATTTGGAATTTAGCAAGAACAAGGACAAGTTAACATAATTCTTACCTAATATTTGCAATAAAAGCTACAGGGTGTTGAACACATCGGCTCAAATTTGAACAAGTTTAAATGAATAAATATCTTTTTTTTTAAATGGTACACCCTGTATATTTTCATGTTATTTAATAGAGTAATAAAAACCCTAAAAGTTTTGTTCAATATATCCTATACCTATTTATAATAGTTTTTGAGATATTTCAGTTTTTCTTATTTTCCATACTTTTTTACAGAAATAGTCTTCATTATCATAGTAGCCATGTAAAATAATAAAAAGAAACTACAGAAACACACAGAATGTGGTTAAATATGATGAAATACATTATTCGTTATATTACAAAGGCAATAGTTTAATTAAACATAATGTGAAAAAATTAACACAACAATAACGACAAGGCTCTTAAAGTTCCTGAGTGCTGAGGGGCCTCAAAAATGCATAGTGAATTTTAAAATAACAAGAAATTTTCTTTTTTTAACGTCAATGGATGTACACCCTTAAAATAAATTGTTAGTGTTTTAACTGTTAATCTATGAATTTTTTACACATACCTAAAATTCTTTTAAAGCTTCTCTTAAAATCCCTGAGTGCTGGGTGGCCTCAAAAATGCATAGTGAATTTTAAAATAACAAGAAATTTTCTTTTTTTAACGTCAATGGATGTACACCCTTAAAATAAATTGTTAGTGTTTTAACTGTTAATCTATGAATTTTTTACAGATACCTAAAATTCTTTTAAAGATTCTCTTAAAATCCCTGAGTGCTGGGTGGCCTCAAAAATGCATAGTGAATTTTAAAATAACAAGAAATTTTCTTTTTTTAACGTCAGTGGATGTACACCCTTAAAATAAATTGTTAGCGTATTAATTGTTGATCTATGAATTTTTTACAGATACTTAAAACTCTTTAAAAGCTTCTCTTAAAATTCCTGAATGCTGGGTCGCCATAAAAATGCATAGTGATATTTAAAATAGCAAAAAAATTTCTATTTTTAACGTCAGTGGATGTACACCCTTAAATCAAATTGTTAGAGCTATAATTGTTGATCTATGAATTTTTTACAGATACCTAAAACTCTTTTAAAGCTTTCCTTAAAATCCTTGAGTGCTGGGTGGCCTTAAAAATGCATAGTGAATTTTAAAATAACAAGAAAATTTCTTTTTATAACTTCAGTAGATGTACACCCTTAAAATAAATTGTTAGCGTTTTAATTGTTGATCAATGAATTTTTTTCAGATACCTTTAACTCTTTTAAAGTTTCTCTTAAAATCCCTGAGTGCTGGGTGGCCTCAAAAATGCATAGTGAATTTTAAAACAACAAGAAATTTTCTTTTTTTAACGTCAGTGGATGTACACCCTTAAAATAAATTTTTAGCGTCTTAATTGTTGATATATGAATTTTTTACAGATATCTTCTAAAATTCTTTTAAAGCTTCTCTAAAAATCCCTGAGCGCTGGGTGGTCTAAAAAATAAACAGTGAAATTTAAAATAACAAGAAAATTTCTTTTTTTAACGTCAGTGGATGTACACCTTTAAATCAAATTGTTAGCGTTATAATTGTTGATCTATGAATTTTTTTGCAGATATCTAAAACTCTTTTAAAGCTTCTCTTAAAATCCCTGAGAGCTGAGTAGCCTTAAAAATGCATAGTGAATTTTTAAATTAACAAGAAAATTTCTATTTTTAACGTCAGTGCATGTACACCCTTAAATCAAATTGTTAGTGCTATAATTGTTGATCTATGAATTTTTTACAGATACCTAAAACTCTTTTAAAGCTTTTCTTAAAATCCCTGAGTGCTGGGTGGCCTTAAAAATGCATAGTGAATTTTAAAATAACAAGAAAATTTCTTTTTTTAACGTCAGTGAATGTACACCCTTAAAATAAATTGTTAGCGTTTTTATTGTTGATCTATGAATTTTTTACAGATACCTAAAATTCTTTTAAAGCTTCTCTTAAAATCCCTGAGTGCTGGGTGGCCTTGAAAATGCATAGTGAATTTTTAAATTAACAAGAAAATTTCTATTTTTAACATCAGTGGATGTACACCCTTAAAATAAATTGTTAGCGTTTTAATTGTTGATCTTTTTACAGATAAATAAAACTCTTTTAAAGCTTCTTTGAAAATCCCTGAGTGCCGGGTGGTTTTAAAATTGCATAGTGAATTTCAAAATAATAAGAAAATTTCTTTTTTTAACGTCAGTGAATTTACATCTTTAAAATAAATTGTTAGCGTTTTAATTGTTGATGTATGAATTTTTAACAGATACCTAAAACCCTTTTAAAGCATCTCTTAAAATCCCTGAGTGCTGGGTGGCCTTGAAAATGCATAGTGATTTTTTAAAATTACAAGAAAATTTCTTTTTTTAACGTCGGTGGATATACACCCTTAAATTAAGTTGTTTGCGTTATAATTGTTAATCTATGAATTTTTTACAGATACCTAAAACCCTTTTAAAGTTTCTCTTAAAATCCCTGAGTGCTGGGTTCCCTCAAAAATTGCATAGTGATATTTTAGATAACAAAAAAATTTCTTTTTTTAACGTCAGTGGATGCACACCCCGAAATCAAATTGTTAGCGCTATAATTGTTGATCTATGAATTTTTTACGGATACCTAAAACCCTTTTAAAGCATCTCTTAAAATCCCTGAGTGCTGGGTGGCCTTAAAAATGCATAGTGATTTTTTAAAATTACAAGATAATTTCTTTCTTTAACGTCGGTGGTTGTAAACCCTTAAATTAAGTTGTTAGCGCTATAATTGTTGATCTATGAATTTTTTGCAGATACTTAAAACTCTTTTAAAGTTTCTCTTAAAGTCCCTGAGTGCAGGGTGGCCTCAAAAATGCATAGTAAATTTTAAAATAACAAGAAATTTTCTTTTTTTAACGTCAGTCGATGTACACCATTAAAATAAATTGTTAGCTTTTTAATTGTTGATCTATGAATTTTTTACAGATACATAAAACCCTTTTAAAGCTTCTCTTAAAATCCCTGAGTGCTGGGTGGCCTCAAAAATGCATAGTGAGTTTTAATAACAAGAAATTTTCTTTTTTTAACGTCAGTGGATGTACACACTTAAAATAAATTGTTAGAGTTTTAATTGTTGATCTATGAATTTTTTACAGAGACCTAAAACCCTTTTAAAGCTTCTCTTAAAATCCCTGAGTGCTGGGTAGCCTTAAAAATGCAAAGAGATTTTTTAAATTAACAAGAAAATTCCTTTTTTTAACGTCGGTGGATGTACAACATTAAAATAAATTGTTAGCGTTATGATTGTTAATCTATGAATTTTTAACCGATACCTAAAACTCTTTTAAAGCTTCTCTTAAAATTCCTGAGTGCTGGGTGGCTTTGAAAATTCATAGTGAATTTTTAAATTAACAATAAAAATTTTTTTTAACGTCAGTGGATGTACACCTATAAAATAAATTGTTAGCGTTATAATTGTTGAATTATGAATTTTTTGCAGAAACCTAAGACACTTCTAAAGCTTCTTTTAAAATCCCTGAGTGCTGGGTGGCTTTGAAAATCCATAGTGAATTTTTAAATAAACAATAAAAAAATTTTTTCCGTCAGTGAATGTACCCCTTTAAAATAAATTGTTAGCGTTATAATTGTTGAACTATGAATTTTTTGCAGATACCTAAGACACTTTTAAAGCTTCTATTAAAATCCCTGAGTGCTGGGTGGATTCGAGAATGCATAGTGAATTTTTAAATTAACAATAAATTTTTTTAAAGTCAGTGGATGTACCCATTTAAAATAAATTGTTAGCGTTATAATTGTTGAACTATGAATTTTTTGCAGATACCTAAGACACTTTTAAAGCTTCTGTTAAAATCCCTGAGTGCTAGGTGGCTTCAAAAATGCATAGTGAAATTTTAAACTAACAATAAAAAATTTTTTTAACGTCAGTGGATGTACCCCTCTAAAATAAATTGTTAGCGTTATAATTGTTGTACTATGAATTTCTTACAGATATCTAAGACACTTTTAAATCTTCTCTTAAAATCCCTGAGTACTAGATGGCTTCGAAAATGCATAGTGAATTTTTAAATTAACAATAATTTTTTTTTAACGTCAGTGAATGTACACCTATAAAATAAATTGTTAGCGTTATAATTGTTGAACTATGAATTTTTTGCAGATACCTAAGACACTTTTAAAGCTTCTGTTAAAATCCCTGACTGCTGGGTGGCTTCAAAAATGCATAGTGAAATTTTAAATTAACAATAAAAAATTTTTTTAACGTCAGTGGATGTACCCCTTTAAAATAAATTGTTAGCGTTATAATTGTTGTACCATGAATTTTTTACAGATACCTAAGACACTTTTAAAGCTTCTATTAAAATCCCTGAGTGCTGGCTGGCTTTGAAAATTCATAGTGAATTTTTAAATTAACAATAAAAAAATTTTTTAACGTCAGTGAATGTACACCTATAAAATAAATTGTTAGCGTTATAATTGTTGAACTATGAATTTTCTACAGATACCTAAGACACTTCTAAAGCTTTTTTTAAAATCTCTGAGTGCTGGGTGGCTTCAAAAATGCATAGTGAATTTTTTAATTAACAATAAAAAAATTTTTTAACGTCAGTGGATGTACCCCTTTAAAATATATTGTTAGCGTTATAATTGTTGTACCATGAATTTTTTACAGATACCTAAAACTCTTTTAAATCTTCTCTTAAAATCCCTGAGTACTGGATGGCTTCGAAAATGCATAGTGAATTTTTAAATTAACAATAAATTTTTTTTTAACGTCAGTGAATGTACACCTATAAAATAAATTGTTAGCGTTATAATTGTTGAACTATGAATTTTTTGCAGATACCTAAGACACTTTTAAAGCTTCTGTTAAAATCCCTGACTGCTGGGTGGCTTCAAAAATGCATAGTGAAATTTTAAATTAACAATAAAAAAATTTTTTAACGTCAGTGGATGTACCCCTTTAAAATAAATTGTTAGCGTTATAATTGTCGAACTATGAATTTTTTACAGATACCTAAGACACTTTTAAAGCTTCTCTTAAAATCCCTGAGTGCTGGGTGGCTTCGAGAATGCATAGTGAATTTTTAAATTAACAATAATATTTTTTTTAACGTCAGTGGATGTACACCCTTAAAATAAATTGTTAGCGTTATAGTTGTTGTACTATAAATTTTTTACAGATATCCAAGACACTTTTAGAGCTTCTCTTAAAATCCCTGTGTACTGGGTGGCTTTGAAAATCCATAGTGAATTTTTAAATAAACAATACAAATTTTTTTTCACGTCAGTGGATGTACTCCTTTAAAATAAATTGTTAGCGTTATAATTGTCGAACTATGAATTTTTTTAAGATACCTAAGACTCTTCTAAAGCTTCTTTTAAAATCTCTGAGTGCTGGGTGGCTTTAAAAATGCATAGTGAATTTTTAAATTAACAATAAAAAATTTTTTTAACGTCAGTGGATGTACCCCTTTAAAACAAATTGTTACCGTTATAATTGTTGTACTATGAATTTTTTGCAGTTAACTAAAACACTTTTAAAGCTTCAATTAAAATCCCTGAGTGCTGGGTGGCTTCGAGAATGCATAGTGAATTTTTAAATTAACAATACAAATTTTTTTTCACGTCAGTGGATGTACCCTTTTAAAATAAATTTTTAGCGTTATAATTGTCGAACTATGAATTTTTTACAGATACCTAAGACTCTTCTAAAGCTTTTTTTAAAATCCGTGAGTGCTGGGTGGCTTTAAAAATGCATAGTGAATTTTTAAATTAACAATAAAAAATTTTTTTAACATCAGTGGATGCATCCCTTTAAAATAAATTGTTAGCGTTATAATTGTTGTACTATGAATTTTTTACAGTTAACTAAAACACTTTTAAAGCTTCTATTAAAATCCCGGAGTCCTGGGTGGCTTCGAGAATGCAAAGTGAATTTTTAAATTAACAATACAATTTTTTTTTCACGTCAGTGGATGTACCCCTTTAAAATAAATTGTTAGCGTTATAATTGTTGAACTATGAATTTTTTGCAGATACCTAAGATACTTTTAAAGCTTCTATTAAAATCCCTGAGTGCTGGGTGGCTTTGAAAATTCATAGTGAATTTTTAAATTAACAATAAAAAAATTTTTTTACGTCAGTGGATGTACCCCTTTAAAATAAATTGTTAGCGTTATAATTGTTGAACTATGAATTTTTTACAGATACCTAAGACTCTTATAAAGCTTTTTTTAAAATCTCTGAGTGCTGGGTGGCTTTAAAAATGCATAGTGAATTTTTAAATTAACAATAAAAATTTTTTTTACGTCAGTGGATGTACCCCGTTAAAATAAATTGTTAGCGTTATAATTGTTGTACTTTGAATTTTTTACAGATATTTAGGACACTTTTAAAGCTTCTCTTAAAATCCCCGAGTGCTGGGTGGCTTTGAAAATCCACAGTGAATTTTTAAATAAACAATACAATTTTTTTTTCACGTCAGTGGATGTATTCCTTTAAAATAAATTTTTAGCGTTATAATTGTCGAACTATGAATTTTTTACAGATACCTAAGACTCTTCTAAAGCTTTTTTAAAATCCCTGAGTGCTGGGTCGCTTTGAAAATTCATAGTGAATTTTTAAATTAACAATAAAAAAATTTTTTAACGTCAGTGGATGTACACCGATAAAATAAATTGTTAGCGTTATAATTGTTGAACTATGAATCTTTTACAGATACCTAAGACACTTCTAAAGCTTCTTTTAAAATCCCTGAGTGCTGGGTGGCTTCAAAAATGCATAGTGATTTTTTAAATTAACAATAAAAAATTTTTTTAACGTCAGTGGATGTACCCCTTTAAAATAAATTGTTAGCGTTATAATTGTTGTACTATGAGTTTCTTACAGATATCTAAGACACTTTTAAATCTTCTCTTAAAATCCCTGAGTACTGGATGGCTTCGAAAATGCATAGTGAATTTTTAAATTAACAATAAAAATTTTTTTATCATCAGTGGATATACCCCTTTAAAATAAATTGTTAGCGTTATAATTGTTGTACCATGAATTTTTTGCAGATACCTAAGACACTTCTAAAGCTTCTTTTAAAATCCCTGAGTGCTGGGTGGCTTTGAAAATCCATAGTGAATTTTTAAATAAACAATACAAATTTTTTTTCACGTCAATGGATGTACCCCTTTAAAATAAATTGTTAGCGTTATAATTGTCGAACTATGAATTTTTTACTGATACCTAAGACACTTTTAAAACTTCTCTTAAAATCCCTAAGTGCTGGGTGGCTTCGAGAATGCATAGTGAATTTTTAAATTAACAATAAAATTTTTTTTAACGTCAGTGGATGTACCCCTTTAAAATAAATTGTTAGCGTTATAGTTGTTGGACTATGAATTTTTTACAGATATCTAAGACACTTTTAAAGCTTCTCTTAAAATCCCTGTGTGTTGGGTGGCTTTGAAAATCCATAGTGAATTTTTAAATAAACAATACAAATTTTTTTCACGTCAGTGGATGTACCCCTTTAAAATAAATTTATAGCGTTATAATTGTCGAACTATGAATTTTTTACAGATACCTAAGACTCTTCTAAAGCTTTTTTTTAAATCTCTGAGTGCTGGGTGGCTTCAAAAATGCATAGTGAATTTTTAAATTAACAATAAAAATTTTTTTTAACTTCAGTGGATGTACCCCTTTAAATTAAATTGTTAGCGTTATAATTGTTGTACTATGAATTTTTTACAGATATCTAGGACACTTTTAAAGCTTCTCTTAAAGTTCCTGAGTGCTGGGTGGCTTTGAAAATCCATAGTGAATTTTTATATAAACAATACAAATTTTTTTTCACGTCAGTGGATGAACCTCTTTAAAATAAATTGCTAGCGTTATAATTGTTGAACTATGAATTTTCTACAGATACCAAAGACACTTTTAAAGGTTTTGTTAAAATCTCTGAGTGCCGGGTGGCTTTGAAAATTCATAGTGAATTTTCAAATTAACAATAAAAATTTTTTTTAACGTCAGTGGATGTACACCTATAAAATAAATTGTTAGCGTTATAATTGTTGAACTATGAATCTTCTACATATACCTAAGACACTTCTAAAGCTTCTTTTAAAATCCCTGAGTGCTGGGTGGCTTTGAAAATCCATAGTGAATTTTTAAATAAACAATAAAAAAAATTTTTCCCGTCAGTGAATGTACCCCTTTAAAATAAATTGTTAGCGTTATAATTGTTGAACTATGAATTTTTTGCAGATACCTAAGACACTTCTAAAGCTTCTTTTAAAATCCCTGAGTGCTGGGTGGCTTCAAAAATGCATAGTGAATTTTTAAATTAACAATAAAAATTTTTTTTAACGTCAGTGGATGTACCCCTTTAAAATAAATTGTTAGCGTTATAATTGTTGAACTATGAATTTTCTACAGATACCAAAGACACTTTTAAAGGTTTTGTTAAAATCTCTGAGTGCCGGGTGGCTTTGAAAATTCATAGTGAATTTTCAAATTAACAATAAAAAATTTTTTTAACGTCAGTGGATGTACACCTATAAAATAAATTGTTAGCGTTATAATTGTTGAACTATGAATCTTCTACATATACCTAAGACACTTCTAAAGCTTCTTTTAAAATCCCTGAGTGCTGGGTGGCTTTGAAAATCCATAGTGAATTTTTAAATAAACAATAAAAAAAATTTTTCCCGTCAGTGAATGTACCCCTTTAAAATAAATTGTTAGCGTTATAATTGTTGAACTATGAATTTTTTGCAGATACCTAAGACACTTCTAAAGCTTCTTTTAAAATCCCTGAGTGCTGGGTGGCTTCAAAAATGCATAGTGAATTTTTAAATTAACAATAAAAAATTTTTTTATCGTCAGTGGATGTACCCCTTTAAAATAAATTGTTAGCGTTATATTTGTAGAACTATGAATTTTTTGCAGATACCTAAGACACTTTTAAAGCTTCTCTTAAAATCCCTGAGTGCTGGGTGGCTTCGAGAATGCATAGTGAATTTTTAAATTAACAATAAATTTTTTTTTAACGTCAGTGGATGTACCCCTTTAAAATAAATTGTTAGCGTTATAGTTGTTGTACTATGATTTTTTTACAGATATCTAAGACACTTTTAAAGCTTCTCTCAAAAACCCTGAGTGCTGGGTGGCTTTGAAAATCCATAGTGAATTTTTAAATAAACAATACAAATTTTTTTTCACGTCAATGGATGTACCCATTTAAAATAAATTGTTAGCGTTATAATTGTCGAACTATGAATTTTTTACAGATACCTAAGACTCTTCTAAAGCTTCTTTTAAAATCTCTGAGTGCTGGGTGGCTTCAAAAATGCAAAGTGAAATTTTAAATTAACAATAAAAAAATTTTTTAACGTCAGTGGATGTACCCCTTTAAAATAAATTGTTAGCGTTATAATTGTCGAACTATGAATTTTTTACAGATACCTAAGACACTTTTAAAGCTTCTCTTAAAATCCCTGAGTGCTGGGTGGCTTCGAGAATGCATAGTGAATTTTTAAATTAACAATAATATTTTTTTTAACGTCAGTGGATGTACACCCTTAAAATAAATTGTTAGCGTTATAGTTGTTGTACTATTAATTTTTTACAGATATCCAAGACACTTTTAGAGCTTCTCTTAAAATCCCTGTGTACTGGGTGGCTTTGAAAATCCATAGTGAATTTTTAAATAAACAATACAAATTTTTTTTCACGTCAGTGGATGTACTCCTTTAAAATAAATTGTTAGCGTTATAATTGTCGAACTATGAATTTTTTTAAGATACCTAAGACTCTTCTAAAGCTTCTTTTAAAATCTCTGAGTGCTGGGTGGCTTTAAAAATGCATAGTGAATTTTTAAATTAACAATAAAAAATTTTTTTAACGTCAGTGGATGTACCCCTTTAAAACAAATTGTTACCGTTATAATTGTTGTACTATGAATTTTTTGCAGTTAACTAAAACACTTTTAAAGCTTCAATTAAAATCCCTGAGTGCTGGGTCGCTTTGAAAATTCATAGTGAATTTTTAAATTAACAATAAAAAATTTTTTAACGTCAGTGGATATACACCTATAAAATAAATTGTTAGCGTTATAATTGTTGAACTATGAATTTTTTACAGATACCTAAGACACTTCTAAAGTTTTTTTTAAAATCTCTGAGTGCTGGGTGGCTTCAAAAATGCATAGTGAATTTTTAAATAAACAATAAAAATTTTTTTTTAACTTCAGTGGATGTACCCCTTTAAATTAAATTGTTAGCGTTATAATTGTTGTACTATGAATTTTTTACAGATATCTAGGACACTTTTAAAGCTTCTCTTAAAGTTCCTGAGTGCTGGGTGGCTTTGAAAATCCATAGTGAATTTTTATATAAACAATACAATTTTTTTTTCACGTCAGTGGATGTACCCCTTTAAAATAAATTGTTAGCATTATAATTGTCAAACTATGAATTTTTTGCAGATACCTAAGACTCTTCTAAAGCTTCGTTTAAAATTCCTGAGTACTGGGTGGCTTTAAAAATGCATAGTGAATTTTTAAATTAACAATAAAATTTTTTTTTAACGTCAGTGGATGTACCCCTTTAAAATAAATTGTTAGCGTTATAATTGTTTAACTATAAATTTTTTACAGATATCTAAGACACTTTTAAAGCTTCTTTTAAAATCCCTGAGTGTTGGGTGGCTTCGAGAATGCAAAGTGAATTTTTAAATTAACAATAAATTCTTTTTTAACGTCAGTGGATGTACCCCTTTAAAATAAATTGTTAGCGTTATATTTGTAGAACTATGAATTTTTTGCAGATACCTAAGACACTTTTAAAGCTTCTCTTAAAATCCCTGAGTGCTGGGTGGCTTCGAGAATGCATAGTGAATTTTTAAATTAACAATAAATTTTTTTTTAACGTCAGTGGATGTACCCCTTTAAAATAAATTATTAGCGTTATATTTGTAGAATTATGAATTTTTTACAGATATCTAAGACACTTTTAAAGCTTCTCTCAAAAACCCTGAGTGCTGGGTGGCTTTAAAAATGCATAATGAATTTTTAAATTAACAATAAAAATTTTTTTTAACGTCAGTGGATGTACCCCTTCAAAACAAATTGTTAGCGTTATAATTGTTGTACTATGAATTTTTCACAAATACTTAAGACACTTTTAAAGCTTAAAGCCCCTGAGTGCTGGGTGGCTTCAAAAATGCGTAGTGAATTTTTAAATTAACAATAAATTTTTTTTTAACGTCAGTGGATGTACCTCTTTAAAATAAATCGTTAGCGTTATAATTGTTAAACTATGAATTTTTTACGGATACCTAAGACACTTTTAAAGCTTGTTTTAAAATCCCTGACTGCTGGGTGGCTTCGAAAATGCATAGTGAATTTTTAAATAAATAATAAAAAAATTTTTTAACATCAATGGATGTACCCCTTTAAAATAAATTGTTAGCGTTCTAATTGTTGTACTATGAATTTTTCACAGATACCTGAGACACTTTTAAAGCTTCTCTTAAAATCTCTGAGCGCTGGGTTTCTTTAAAAATGCATAGTGAATTTTTAAATTAACAATAAATTTTTTTTTAATGTCAGTGGATGTACCTCTTTATAATAAATTGTTAGCGTTATAATTGTTGAACTGTGAATTTTTTACAGATACCTAAGACACTTTTACAGCTTCTTTTAAAATTCCTGAGTACTGGGTGGCTTCGAAAATGCGTAGTGAATTTTAAAATTAAGAATAAAATTTTTTTTAACGTCAGTGGACATACCCCTTTAATATAAATTGTTAGCGTTATAATTGTTGAACTGTGAATTTTTTACAGATACCCAAGACACTTTTAAAGCTTCTCTTAAAATTCCTGAGTGCTGGGTGGCCTTAAAAATGCATAGTGAATTTTTAAATTAACAAGAAAATTTCTATTTTTAACGTCAGTGAATTTACACCCTTAAAATAGATTGTTAGGGTTTTAATTGTTGATGTATGAATTTTTTACAGATATCTAAAACTCTTTTAAAGCTGCTCTTAAAATGCCTGAGTGCTGGGTGGCCTTAAAAATGCATAGTTAATTTTAAAATAACAAGAAAATTTATTTTTTTAACGTCAGTGGATGTACACCCTTAAAATAAACTGTTAGCGTTTTAATTGTTGATCAATGAATTTTTTACAGATACCTAAAACCCTTTTAAAGCTTCTCTTAAAGACACTGAGTGCTGGGTGGTCTTAAAAATGAATAGTAAATTTTAAAATAACAAGAAAATTTCTTTTTTAACGTCAGTGGATTTACACCTTTAAATCAAATTATTAGCGTTATAATTGTTGATCTAAGAATTTTTTACAGACACCTAAAACCCTTTTAAAGATTTTCTTAAAATTCCTGAGTGCTGGGTGGCCTCAAAAATGCATAGTGAATTTTTAAATTAACAAGAAAATTTCTATTTTTAACGTCAGTGAATTTACACCCTTAAAATAAATTGTTAGGGTTTTAATTGTTGATGTATGAATTTTTTACAGATATCTAACACTTTTTTAAACTGCTCTTAAAATGCCTGAGTGCTGGGTGGCCTTAAAAATGCATAGTGAATTTTAAAATAACAAGAAAATTTCTTTTTTTAACGTCAGTGGATGTACACCCTTAAAATAAACTGTTAGCGTTTTAATTGTTGATCAATGAATTTTTACAGATACCTAAAACTCTTTTAAAGCTTCTCTTAAAGTCACTGAGTGCTGGGTGGTCTTAAAAATGAATAGTAAATTTTAAAATAACAAGAAAATTTCTTTTTTAACGTCAGTGGATTTACACCTTTAAATCAAATTGTTAGCGCTATAATTGTTGATCTATGAATTTTTTACAGATACCTAAAACTCTTTTAAAGCTTCTCTTAAAATCTATGAGTGCTGGGTAGCCTTGAAAATGCATAGAGATTTTTTAAATTAACAAGAAAATCCCCTTTTTTAACGTCGGTGGACGTACAACCTTAAAATAAATTTTTAGCGTTATAATTGTTAATCTATGAATTTTTTACAGATACTTAAAACCCTTTTAAACCTTCTCTTAAAATTCCTGAGTGCTGGGTGGCCCTAAAAATGCATAGTGAGTTTTAAAATAACAAGAAAATTTCTTTTTTTAACGTCAGTGGATGTACACCCTTAAAATAAACTGTTAGCGTTTTAATTGTTGATCAATGAATTTTTTACAGATACCTAAAACCCTTTTAAAGCTTCTCTTAAAGACACTGAGTGCTGGGTGGTCTTAAAAATGAATAGTAAATTTTAAAATAACAAGAAAATTTCTTTTTTAACGTCAGTGGATTTACACCTTTAAATCAAATTATTAGCGTTATAATTGTTGATCTAAGAATTTTTTACAGATACCTAAAACCCTTTTAAAGATTTTCTTAAAATTCCTGAGTGCTGGGTGGCCTCAAAAATGCATAGTGAATTTTTAAATTAACAAGAAAATTTCTATTTTTAACGTCAGTGAATTTACACCCTTAAAATAAATTGTTAGGGTTTTAATTGTTGATGTATGAATTTTTTACAGATATCTAACACTTTTTTAAACTGCTCTTAAAATGCCTGAGTGCTGGGTGGCCTTAAAAATGCATAGTGAATATTAAAATAACAAGAAAATTTCTTTTTTTAACGTCAGTGGATGTACACCCTTAAAATAAACTGTTAGCGTTTTAATTGTTGATCAATAAATTTTTACAGATACCTAAAACTCTTTTAAAGCTTCTCTTAAAGTCACTGAGTGCTGGGTGGTCTTAAAAATGAATAGTAAATTTTAAAATAACAAGAAAATTTCTTTTTTAACGTCAGTGGATTTACACCTTTAAATCAAATTGTTAGCGTTATAATTGTTGATCTAAGAATTTTTTACAGATACCTAAAACCCTTTTAAAGATTTTCTTAAAATTCCTGAGTGCTGGGTGGCCTCAAAAATGCATAGTAAATTTTTAAAATAAAAAGAAAATTAATTTTTTTAACGTCAGTGGATGTACACCCTTAAATTAAATTGTTAGCGTTATAATTGTTGATCTATGAATTTTTTACAGATACCTAAAACCCTTTTAAAGCTTCCCTTAAAATCTCTGGCTACTGGGTGGCCTTAAAAATACATAGTAAATTTTTAAATTAACAAGAAAATTTCTATTTTTAACATCAGTGGATGTACACCTTTAAAATAAATTGTTAGCGTTTTAATTGTAGATCTATGAATTTTTTACATATACCTAAAACCCTTTTAAAGCTTCTCTTAAAATCCCTGAGTGCTGGGTGGCCTTAAAAATGCATAGTGAATTTTTAAATTAACAAGAAAATTTCTATTTTTAACATCAGTGGATGTACACCCTTAAAATAAATTGTTAGCGTTTTAATTGTTGATTTATGATTTTTTCACAGATACCTAAAATTCTTTTAAAGCTTCTCTTAAAATCCCTGAGTACTGGGTTGCCTTGAAAATGCATAGTGAATTTTAAAATAACAAGTAATTTCTTTTTTTAACGTCAGTGGATGTACACCCTTAAATCAAATTGTTAGCGCTATAATTGTTGATCTATGAATTTTTTACAGATACCTAAAACTCTTTTAAAACTTCTCTTAAAATCTATGAGTGCTGGGTAGCCTTGAAAATGCATAGAGATTTTTTAAATTAACAAGAAAATCCCCTTTTTTAACGTCGGTGGACGTACAACCTTAAAATAAATTGTTAGCGTTATAATTGTTAATCTATGAATTTTTTACAGATACTTAAAACCCTTTTAAACCTTCTCTTAAAATTCCTGAGTGCTGGGTGGCCCTAAAAATGCATAGTGAGTTTTAAAATAACAAGAAAATTTCTTTTTTTAACGTCAGTGAATGTACACCCTAAAAATAAATTGTTAGCGTTCTTATTGTTGATCTATGAATTTTTTACAGATACCTAAAATTCTTTTAAAGCTTCTCTTAAAATCCCTGCGTACTGGGTGGCCTTAAAAATGCATAGTGAATTTTCAAATTAACAAAAAAATTTCTATTCTTAACATCAGTGGATGTACACCCTAAAAATAAATTGTTAGCGTTTTAATTGTTGATCTGCGATTTTTTTACCGATACCTAAAACTCTCTTAAAGCTTTTTTTAAAATACCTGAGTGCTGGGTGGCCTTAAAAATGCATAGTGAATTTTAAAATAACAAGAAATTTTCTTTTTTTAACGTCAGTGGATGAACACCCCTAAAATAAATTGTTAGCGTTTTAATTGTTGATCAATGAATATTTTACAGATACCTAAAACCCTTTTAAAGATTCTCTTAAAATTCCTGAGTGCTGGGTGGCCTTGAAAATGCATAGTGAATTTTTAAAATAACAATAAATTTCTTTTTTTAACGTCAGTGGATGTAGACCTTTAAATCAAATTGTTAGCGCTATAATTGTTGATCTATGAATTTTTTACAGATACCTAAAACTCCTTTGAAGCTTCTCCTAAAATCCCTGAGTGCTAAGTGGCCTTAAAAATGCATTGTGATTTTTTTAAATTACAAGTAATTTCTTTTTTTAACGTCGGTGGATGTTCACCTTTAAATTAAGTTGTTAGCGTTATAATTGTTAATCTATGAATTTTTTACAGATACCTAAAACTCTTTTAACGCTTCTTTTAAAATCCCTGAGTACTGGGTTGCCTTAAAAATGCATAGTGAATTTTAAAATAACAAGAATTTCTTTTTTTTTAACGTCAGTGGATGTACACCTTTAAAATAAATTGTTAGCGTTTTAATTGTTGATCTATGAATTTTTTACAGATACCTAAAACTCTTTTAAAGCTTCTCTTAGAATCCCTGAGTGCTGGGTGTCCTTAAAAATAAATAATGAATTTTAAAATAACAAGAAAATTTCTTTTTTTAACGTCAGTGGATGTACACTTTTAAATCAAATTGTTAGCGTTATAATTGTTGATCTATGAATTTTTTTTCAGATATCTAAAACTCTTTTAAAGCTTGTCTTAAAATCCCTGAGTGCTGGGTGGCCTTAAAAATGCATAGTGAATTTTAAAATAACAAGAAATTTCCTTTTTTTAACGTCAGTGGATGTACACCCTTAAAGTAAATTGTTAGCGTTTTAATTGTTGATTTACGAATTTAAATTTTAAATCGGTAGTTTGTTAATAAATGTCTTTTTTTTTAAAAAAAAAAAGCAAAACCGTAAATTTTGTCGAAGAAAAAAATATATATATCAATAACTAGAGGCGCCACTTATAACTTATATTCCCTGACTCGATAGATTTTTTAATTCTCTACAACTTTTGTTTAAAGCATTTTTTGATACAACTTTTACTTTTCGAGATACACTCAATAAACCGAAAATCGTGGCCATTTTTGGTCCGCCATTTTTTTTGCACAGGTTTTTCAACGTTACCATCGAGATATGTTTTATAGGATGCCAGAAAAAAATCAATGTTACATTTTTGTTAACAAAACAGCTCTTTTTTGATCTAATTTCCACGGAGTAATTTAAATACCCAGCGATATGTTTTTATGGAAATAATTGTATTTCCTAAATTCTTTCCTGTGAATTTTTAAAACGTTTCTCAAATGTCAAGAAAGTTATTTTCGTAATTATTCACATTATACGAAAACATAAAATTTTCATACTTCTATGTTGGTTGAAAATGACTGTTGATAGTTTTCAAACTTTTCTCGTTTTAAAATCCAGTCTACTTTCTCGCACTCCCAGGGTTATTGTTCATTAAAACTTTGGTTTAGGAAAACAAAATACAATTATAAGTTTGCCTGCAAAACCGTGTAAAACAGCTGGTTACTTAAAGAAGTCTCTCCTGATTTATTATTCAATTTTCTTGGTTTAAAGTTTCCATCAGGCAGAAAACGTTGAGATTATGCAATACATGGTGAATTTAGTTATACAGAAACAAATTTTTCAAACAGTAAGAAATATAATTTACCGCAAATTCTTGGTGTAACATAAAAGGAGATCTATTAATTCGAAATGAAGTTTCGGAGAGTTGGAATGAAAGTAATTGTAAAGGGTGTTTTTATAGAGGTATAGAACTTTAAGTTGGCAACACTTTTTTAACTGGCGGCCATTTTGTCAACTGTCAAGTGATTTATGTTTAGTTTGGTTTGGCATTTCAACATGAATAGACTGACGCCTGAACAACGCTTCCAAATTGTGCAAATTTATTTTGAAAATCATGGTTCTGTTCGAAATACGTATCGCGCACTACGTCCATTTTACGGTCAACATAATCGGCCTTCAGAGCAGTTAATTCGATTAACTATGGAACGTTTTCGCACCACGTTTACTCTAAATGATAATACGCATCCACAGAGACGTCGTCCAGTGCGTACAGAAGAAGTCATTGCTGCTGTAGAGCGTAGCGTAGAGGAAGACCCGAATCAGTCTATCCGCCATCGTGCACAGGAATTGGATATGTGTCCATTCACTTTATGGAAGATTTTGCGGAAAGATCTTGGTTTGCGTGCTTACAAAATCGAACTCGTGCAAGAATTGAAGCCACACGATCACCTAGCAAGGCGTAGATTCGGTGAATGGGCCCAAACCAAGATTGCCGTTGATCCCGATTATCATAAGCGAATTTTGTTTAGCGATGAAGCTCACTTTTGTTTGAATGGATACGTCAATAAACAAAACTGCCGTATTTGGAGTGATGATAATCCTCAAGTATATGTTGAGACACCGTTACATCCAGAAAAACTGACTATTTGGTGTGCTTTATGGGCTGGTGGAATCATTGGTCCTTTCTTCTTTAAAAACAATGCTGGTCAGAACGTTACAGTCAATGGTGACCGCTATAGAGCCATGATTACTGACTTTTTCGTTCATCAATTGAACAACCATGATGTGCAGGAGCTGTGGTTTCAACAAGACGGCGCAACATGTCACACAGCTCCTGCCACAATTGATTTATTGAAGGAAACGTTTGGTAACCGCATAGTTTCACGTTTCGGACCCGTGAATTGGCCTCCAAGATCGTGCGACTTAACGCCGCTAGACTATTTTCTGTGGGGATATGTGAAATCGCTAGTCTACGCCTATAAGCCCGAAACGATTGATCACTTGGAGGACAACATTCGCCGCATTATTGCCGATATACGGCCACAAATGTTGGAAAAAGTCATCGAAAATTAGACCTCCAGAGTAGACTACGTCCGAGATAGCCGTGGCGGTCATGTGCCAGAAGTCATATTTAAATTATAATGCCAGAAGGTTATCTTTCGAATAAAGTAAATTTCATGTCAATTTAAAAAATTCATCTATGTTTTATTCCATTTAAAAGTTCTATACCTCTATAAAAAAGACCCTTTAGATGGAACGAGAGAAAAAATAGTGGATTCCAAGTCTCTTCATATGGATTATAACGAAACAAATGAATAGTTCTTATCGTATTATAATGTGACTCTATAGTCATATAGTATAGATGTTGAAAAAACAGCAAAAGTCTGAAAGAGCAGCGACAGCTCCATGAAGCTTGATGCCGAATACTGGGAACCTAAAGCCTCAACATAAAACATGTTATTAAGAGTGGTTTATTGGAAACTGTGGCTCTTGTCTGACATAGGGTGGTTCAGAGTAAAAACCTTTTGAAAAGGCTTCACCATGTCCAGAGGAAAATGTCGATAAGAATATGTAGTGCACATAGATCAATCTCTGTTGAAAGAATGGGGATTTTGCCGGATTCCCACTAATAGAACTCTTAATAAAATAGAGGTTTGAAATAAATATAAGGGAACAAAGTCAGGAGATTAGAGCCAATCTGTTGAATTTTAAAATAACAAGAAAATTTCTTTTTTTAACGTCGGTGGATGTACACCCTTAACTTAAGTTGTTAGTGTTATAATTGTTAATCTATGAATTTTTTACAGATACCTAAAACTCTTTTAAAGCTTCTCTTAAAATCCCTGAGTGCTGGGTGGCCTTAAAAATGCATAGTGAATTTTTAAATTAACAAGAAAATTTCTATTTTTAACATCAGTGGATGTACACCCTTAAAATAAATTGTTAGCGTTTTAATTGTTGATTTATGATTTTTTCACAGATATCTAAAATTCTTTTAAAGCTTCTCTAAAAATCCTTGAGTACTGGGTTGCCTTGAAAATGCATAGTGAATTTTAAAATAACAAGTAATTTCTTTTTTTAACGTCAGTGGATGTACACCCTTAAATCAAATTGTTAGCGCTATAATTGTTGATCTATGAATTTTTTACAGATACCTAAAACTCTTTTAAAGCTTTTCTTAAAATCTATGAGTGCTGGGTAGCCTTGAAAATGCATAGAGATTTTTTAAATTAACAAGAAAATCCCCTTTTTTAACGTCGGTGGATGTACAACTTTAAAATAAATTGTTAGCGTTATAATTATTAATCTATGAATTGCTGGGTGTCCTTAAAAATAAATAATGAATTTTAAAATAACAAGAAAATTTCTTTTTTTAACGTCAGTGGATGTACACTTTTAAATCAAATTGTTAGCGTTATAATTGTTGATCTATGAATTTTCTTTCAGATACTTAAAACTCTTTTAAAGCTTCTCTTAAAATTCCTGAGTGCTGGGTGGCCTTAAAAAAGCATAGTGAATTTTAAAATAACAAGAAATTTCCTTTTTTTAACGTCAGTGGATGTACACCCTTAAAATAAATTGTTAGCGTTTTAATTGTTGATCTACGAATTTTTTACAATACAAATAATTTCCATTAAAATTGAGCGTTGAATTTTCAACTTTGACATCGACTTTCTTCGAAAATAAAAAACTCACAGATTCCGGGTTAGACATACTCTTTTAGAATGATAATACCTATATTTGTGTTAAATTTTAAATCGGTAGTTTGTTAACAAATGTAAAACCGTAAATTTTGTCGAAAAAAAATATATACATTAATAATTAGTGGCGCCACCTATAACTTATATTTCATGACTCGATAGATTTTTTAATTCTCTACAAACTGTGGCTCCTGTCTGACATAGGGTGGTTCAGAGTAAAAACCTTTTGAAAAGGCTTCACCATGTCCAGAAGAAAATGTCGATAAGAATATGTAGTGCACATAGATCAATCTCTGTTGAAAGAATGGGGATTTTGCCGGATTCCCACTAATAGAACTCTTAATAAAATAGAGGTTTGAAATATATATGAGGGAACAAAGTCAGGAGATTAGAGCCAATCTATTGAGGAAATGGCTGATAGATGGACAAACTACGTGGAAGAAAGATAAATTTGGAACCTTATATTCAATATTCAAAGGTGGCGAAAGAGAATGATTAATTTTTGAAGAACTAATATAGGTTTTATTGGGCCATGGATAATTATGCAAACCTAATAGAGCAACCTTAAAAATTGATGATTACAGACTGATCTACAGGAGCACGTCAAGAAGAGAATTCAACTACAATATATATATATATATATATATATATATATATATATATATATATATATATATATTATAATTTATTATCATCAAATAGAATATTTATTTCATAATATTAATAAAATAACAAAATTTAATCATAAATTGACAATAGGAATCCATTTTGATTTTGTGTTTCAAAGCTTAAAATTTCATCTAGTTGCCAGTTCACGTTAGATGGCCGACCAATCAGAAAAAAATTAAAACAAAAATTTATATCACGTGACCACTTACTATAAAAGCACAAATTCATTTTCTTAAGAGAGTACAGGTCCATCATTTCTACAGTAAACATCATTAATCTGGTTCTTAAAAAGTAACATAGCCTCAATATTTTCACTTGTTATTTTGAAAAGTAAAAGAAGTGGTTATTAATCGATTATAATGTAAAATTCGCTAGTCTTTTTTATTAACGAGACCATAACCTAAAAGTTTTTCATTTGTTATTTCATAAATAAATTAAAAGGAAGACAGTGCAGATTAATCTGTGGTAAAGAAAACATTGCTGATCATATTTAATAAAATTAAAAAAAAAAAAGTAAAAGGAAGAAACATAGAGCTTGGATATAAAAATATCTAGAGATTGAAAGTCAATTTTAGAGGAAGGCATTTTATGTCCTTTAAAAACATGATTCAAATATAAATTTTTATATACTATTAAGTAATGTCTATTCTACCATCTGCAATTATCACATAAATGCATTTATTAATTATTTATGTCCATTTTTGTTTGACTTTTTCATAATCAAAAACTTATTACACTTGAGAAAAGGTGTCTACCTAGACAAATATATATATATATATATATATATATATATATATATATATATATATATATATATATATATATATATATATATATATATATGAAGTAAAATGCGAACAGTGATTGCAAACTTCGCTCCATCATATCCTTTCAGTGTTAGAGGTTGCACAGTTTGGATGAATTGCTACAAAACACAATTCACCCTATTACACCACCATCGAGATGGTGGCCTACCTGTACCACCACACCGAGAAGAAAGTAAAAACTTACCTCCTCTGTTACAGTGATACGGCAGAGGTACATGTTTCGTCTCTTACTAGACTCATCAGGGTACCGACATGCACCTGTCTGTGCAAAGGACAGATCGGAAGGAAGCATGCAACACTGAACGCGGCTTCGCCGACCTCCCGCCGGATGGCGTATATACGTTTATGCGGCTTTCACGGATTCCTCCGTGTGAGATGCAATAGCAGTGGTCATATCCACATTATGCCGTTGTAGTGCTGAAATCACATTCAGCAAACATACAACTAAATGCATCTCCGCATGTAAATGAAGTAAAATGCGAACAGTGATTGCAAACTTCGCTCCATCATATCCTTTCAGTGTTAGAGGTTGCACAGTTTGGATGAATTGCTACAAAACACAATTCACCCTATTACACCACCATCGAGATGGTGGCCTACCTGTACCACCACACCGAGAAGAAAGTAAAAACTTACCTCCTCTGTTACAGTGATACGGCAGAGGTACATGTTTCGTCTCTTACTAGACTCATCAGGGTACCGACATGCACCTGTCTGTGCAAAGGACAGATCGGAAGGAAGCATGCAACACTGAACGCGGCTTCGCCGACCTCCCGCCGGATGGCGTATATACGTTTATGCGGCTTTCACGGATTCCTCCGTGTGAGATGCAATAGCAGTGGTCATATCCACATTATGCCGTTGTAGTGCTGAAATCACATTCAGCAAACATACAACTAAATGCATCTCCGCATGTAAATGAAGTAAAATGCGAACAGTGTGTGTACCCTGATGAGTCTAGTAAGAGACGAAACATGTACCTCTGCCGTATCACTGTAACAGAGGAGGTAAGTTTTTACTTTCTTCTCGGTGTGGTGGTACAGGTAGGCCACCATCTCGATGGTGGTGTAATAGGGTGAATTGTGTTTTGTAGCAATTCATCCAAACTGTGCAACCTCTAACACTGAAAGGATATGATGGAGCGAAGTTTGCAATCACTGTTCGCATTTTACTTCATTTACATGCGGAGATGCATTTAGTTGTATGTTTGCTGAATGTGATTTCAGCACTACAACGGCATAATGTGGATATGACCACTGCTATTGCATTTCACACGGAGGAATCCGTGAAAGCCGCATAAACATATATATATATATATATATATATATATATATATATATATATATATATATATATATATATATATATATATATATATATATATATATATATATATATATTTATTTTCTTGTTTCTTGAACCATAAATTATATCATTTTTCTTTTATTTTGTCTTTTCTTGGGTTTAGGTTCTATATTTAATAAATACATAAAACTATTTGACGTTTCGCCCTTTATTCAAGGCATTTTCAAAATGTTTGCCTCCTTGACATTTTGCTGTTTTGTTTCTGAATTCAGAAACAAAACAGCAAAATTTCACACCTTTCTTGATGATGTTTTTGCAAACAGGTGGATTGGAAGGAGACTTATTAAGTGGTTGTCAAAATTTTCATATTTAAACCATTTTGACTTTTTTGTGAGGTTACTTTAAAAGTAAAGTTTTCCAAACTAAGCCAATTCCCAGTGAAACTCAAAAAATCGTATTGCTCAAGAAATACGGTTAATTACTATAAAAGTAGTCATAAATGATTCCAAATGAACTTATAAATCTCTTATATTACTGGCAATTAATCAACGGGGGCATGTTCAACATCTAACAAAATGATAAATTAATTGTTGTTACTACTTTATTTCAAGTTTCAACTGTCGATAAATCGAAGATTTGTAATAGAAAAAATGCACAGAAGTTTACAGGGATTTTTACAAAAAATTAAGGGTTATTGTTTAAAGAATCAAAGTTCTTGTGGCATTTTTAAAACCAGCGTTTTTTAAACAATGAATTTTTTCCAGACTTAACGCCCTCATTGTATAAGTTTACAGCCCAATTATTTTTAAGCAATGGCGATGATGAAAAATATTCGATGATAACTGTCTACGCGTGTATTAAAATATGCGACCTTGAAAGCGACCCTGCCAGTCGAACGTCAGACACACTACCTTCTCCTTCAACGAGTTAAGTTATTAGACAAGCCTTGCAGCGTCGTTTTCTCAAGACTGACTGGATAATGAGCACCACAACTTGGGTAAACGAATTGCCTAAACGTATACTACCATCATACGTAGTCTGATCCCGAACTGAAATTCCTAGACCGTGCCATCCCTTGTCAATAAATCCTGGATCTTCGGGTCGGCCCGCAAAAAGTGGGTTTGCGTGGGCCGTGGAAGTAAATCGCCTGTTCATTTAGGGATGCCTGAAGGAATACTTTTGAAAAAGTGGCTTCTTGGAAACAAAAACTTAATGGCTTAATATTAAAACGTCAGATTTTGAAGAAACCATAATTTAATTCTTATTAAAACCTTAAGAAATATATACTTTTGGCTATTAGTGTTTTTTATCTTTGAAAATTTCCTGGAATGTTTTAATTTATTTAATTATTTTTTATGCAATAGTTAACACGATAAAACTGAGTGTTTCGGAAACTTCAATTGAAGGGAATTTACAAGACGTCAAATTCTATAAAATACAATTATAAAACAGAAAATCACCTGGTACCGACCAAATTACGAACAAGATGCTAAAGTACGGAGGCCCCAGCCTCGTCACAGAGCTCACTGTTCTATTTCAAAAAATACTCCGCACAACGTCTGTACCCAACGAATGGCGGAAAAGCATCACAATTCCGATCCACAAAAGAGGATCAAAGAAACAACCCGAAAACTACAGGGGAATCAGCCTACTGAATAGTTCAGCCAAATTGTTAACCAAAATACAGTCACAACGGATCGTAGACAAGTTAGAGGCGTGCGAAGAACAGCAGGGCTTCCGGAATAACCGCTCTACTATCGACGGTATATTTATTATCAGACAGCTGGTTGAAAAATCTATCGAATACTATAAACCGCTGTTCATTTGTTGTGTGGACTTTACACAAGCGTTCGACCGAGTCAAACTGGAACACATAACAGAATTACTGCGAAGAAAACAAGTAGACGAAGCACTCATACGCACAATATACGAACTGAATTCCAAAAACACCATGGTAATTAAAACAAATAACACTCTAACAGAGGAAATCCCTCTATCCATAGGAATAAGACAGGGTGATAGCCTAAGTCCAACACTTTTCAATGTAATCATGGACGAAATCATTGATCAGGTAAAAAGCAAAAATATTGGGTACCCAATGGGACACAACACCGTTCAGATTATATGCTTTGCAGACGATGTTGCCTTGACAGCAGATAGCGAGGACAACTTACAAAGAATGCTTTTCCATCTCAATCGAACAGCCAAACAGTACAATATGAAGATATCTGTGGAGAAAACCAAAGCAATGGTAATAGCAAAAGAACCGGTAAGATGCAAACTAATGGTTGATGACAAACATATCGAACAGTTTGGGAAGTTTAAATACCTAGGAGCACATATAACAAGTAACAGGGCAGTAACGGAAGAAGTACGCACACAAGCCAACAAAGCGGCCACGATATCAAGCCAACTAAAAGACATAATCTGGAACAATAAACATATGACGGTTGAGCGCAAAGCAAGAATTTACAAGGTCTGTGTAAGATCGATACTGACCTACGGCGCAGAAACAAGAAATGAAACCACAAAGACAAAACAAATTATGAGAACCACAGAAATGGAAACGTTGAGAATGATCACGGGAACAAGTTTAAGAGATAGAATAAGAAACGCAAAAATACGCGAGGACAGCGGAGTGGGGGATGTTGTAAAGTGGGTTCGAAACCGTCGTAGGCAGTGGAGAGATCACGTGGAACGAATGGACGATGACAGACTGGCAAAAACCGCGATGAGAGAGAAACCAAACACCAAATGGCCGCCTGGACGGCCCCCCAAAAGATGGAGAGACAGCTGGATTTTGACCTCAAACGAGGATCGATGAGGCATTCTGTAGATAACAGAACTTGGTTCTACCTAGAAGAAGAAGAAGAAGAAGAAGAGAAACTTAAATCTCAACCAACTGAAAAAACCTTATACTAAAAGAAGAAACGTACTCTATTTTGTACACAGTTAGATTCTATAAATGCCAGTTGTATTATATTTCAAATAAACACAAATATTACATTTTTGAAAAGGAACAGATGCTCTATTAAAAAAAATCGATAACTTTTATAACTTTTTAAACGTACTCCTGAATAAATGTTAGAGTAAATAAAAAGCATGCTGTAAAATGTAAAAATCTTTCTTCTACTTAACTCTTACACTTTTAGACTAAGGAAACACTTAAAGTAAAAGATAACTTAATTTAAATTCTTCTCCTTGTGTTATTTTCGTTTTGGAACAATCTTGATGCCTTTTACGGAAAGCTATAGAAATATCTTAGCATATTTCTTGCGAAGATGCCATTGTTGTAGAGATAAAATGAGAATACTTTTTCACTAAAGCCTTTTACTTAAAATGAATAAAGAATGAACTGAACACATTCAATCTTTGGGTGAAAAAATAATAATGCGTGGATTACGAGATCACAGAATTTATATTTAGCGGCAGAATAATAAAACTTGGCATACGAAATGACAAATGCATTACGATCCCTCATTTTGAAAAGGTGCAAAAGTAAAACCACAGTTTCTATTAATATGATATATATATATATATATATATATATATATATATATATATTAATTTTCTTGATTCTTGAACCATAGATTATATCATTTTTCTTAATTTTGTATTTTCTTGGGTTTAGGTTCTATAATTAATAAAACACAAAACGATTGACGTCTCGCCTTTTATTCAAGGCATTTTCAAAATTCTTTCCTAAAAAAATATATAATTAAAATACATCAAATAAAAAACATATTTTACCATTTTGGAAAACAAACAAGACACTTAAAAACAGTGGTCAAAACTTTAAAACCTTTTAAAAATATTTAATTTTACCGGTACATACCTTGACATTTTGCTGTTCTGTTTCTAAATAAACTTTAAATTTTCATCGTTTACTGAGGATACGTGGAATGCGAATGTGTTTTATTTTTTTAATATTTTTTATATTTTACAATGTATAAAAAAACAAATAAGGTATATGTTTGGTTTTATGTTTACGCACGTGGTAATGCATCTTAAAGAACTATCAAGGTCATACACTAAACTTGCCGCTCAAAAAAATAGAAGAATTTTTTTATTAAGATGCAAACATTTAGATCTATTCCCTACATTTTTAAATTTTGAATGTTTCACATATTTGTTTTACAGGTATGTACCTTGAAAATAAATTTAATAATATCATCATGAAAGCCAAATATAGTATTTTAAACATATCAATTACAGAGGCAACCAAGGCAATAAATTCTTTAAATACATCCATTAGAGAAAACATTAAAAAAACTGAGAGATACTTAACAAATAATATATTAGAGAGATTCTTATCGTTAGAAAATAAAAAGTTTGAGGAGTTGCATAGAAAAATTTAAAAAATACACCAAAAAAAATTAAATCAATTATTTAAAAAACGTGAAATCTGTAAGGAAACAAACAACGACAGGTCCAAATGGATCGAAAATATATCTGATACCCCGATACCGTCCGAAGTTAATGAAGTTTTATCATATGGTCCAAATTTCTCATTAGATGTTACAAAAGAAAAAGATATTCCAATAACCGAATATATAGCCTCAATTGAATCTGTTATTAGCAATGAGTCAGACGACAAGAAGGACACAATTAGAGCTGAAGTAACTAATGTTTTAACTAATCATAAAATTCATTTTAATATAATATTTTTCAAACGTTTTGTCGATGATTGCATAGCAGCCGTACCACAAAATAAAATAAATGAAATTCTCCAAGAGTTTAACAGTTTCAAAGAAAAATTATAGTTCACGTCCGAAACAGAGAATAATAATAAAATAAATTTTCTAGATATGACACTTATACGCAGAAAAAACAAAATTTTAACTGAATGGTACACCAAACCAACTTGGTCAGGTAGATATCTAAACTATTTCTCTAATCATTCAAAAACTCAAAAAAATAGCGTTATAATCGGTCTATCTGATCGTGCTATCTCCCTAACATCTCCAGAATTCCGACCAAAAATACTGCAAAAAGTAAAAGAGACACTAATAAATAATAATTTTAACGAAAAGACTATCACCAAAATAATTGATAAACGACCATATAAGTTTGATAATAACGTAAAAACAAAAAACATAGACCATAAACAGCAGAAATATGTGGCATTACCTTACACTAGTGAGCTGTCAGAAAAAATAAAATACATTTTAAAAAAGCATGATATTATCGTATGCCACAGGTCACATAATAAATTAAATACATTGTTCACAAATTTAAAAAGTAAAACTCCTCTAATGAATAAATCAAATATAATATATTCGATCCCTTGCACAAATTGTCCCAAAAAATATATAGGCATGACGAGCCAATTACTGAAGAACAGATTAAATGGCCATAAATATACAAAAAACGCCGCAACAGCGTTAAACAAACACACACAGGACGAAAAACACACTTTTGATTATAACAGTACCATTATAAAAAACAAAGATATGAATTACCAAAAATTACAGATAAAGGAAATGATTGAAATTAAAAAAGATAAAAACACTGTTAACGACAGAACAGATATGGGAAATTTGAGCCACATTTACGCAAACCTAATTTAAACAAAACTATTAAGTATTCGATCCGGTCAAATAAGAATCAAAAATTGAATATCCTCTTAAACATAAAACCAAACATATACCTTATTTGTTTGTTTTTTTTTATACATTGTAAAATATAAAAAATATTAAAAAAATAAAACACATTCGCATTCCACGTATCCTCAGTAAACGATGAAAATTTAAAGTTTATTTAGAAACAGAACAGCAAAATGTCAAGGTATGTACCGGTAAAATTAAATATTTTTAAAATGTTTTAAAGTTTTGACCACTGTTTTTAAGTGTCTTGTTTGTTTTCCAAAATGGTAAAATATGTTTTTTATTTGATGTATTTTATTTATACATTTTTTTAGGAAAAAATTTTGAAAATGCCTTGAATAAAGGGCGAAACGTCAATCGTTTTGTGTTTTATTAATTATAGAACCTAAACCCAAGAAAATACAAAATTAAGAAAAATGATATATATATATATATATATATATATATATATATATATATATATATATATATATATGTGTGTTATGTCGGATATTCTCACGGGTGTAATGTGTAATCGAAGGTTTTCGGGCATCCCGTGTATGTACCTCTCAGCACTGTAAGGCAGCTGACGTTTCGGTGAAATCTTATTCACCATTTTCAAAGCTCACTGTATGGCGTCTACGAGCCCTCGCTATATATATATATATATATATATATATATATATATATATATATATATATTTGTTTAGGTAGACACTTTTTCTTAGGTGTGATAAGTTTTTGATTATGGAAAAGTCAAACAAAAATGGATATAAATAATTAATAAATGCATTTATGTGGTAATTGCAGATGGTAGAATAGACATTACTTAATAGTATGTAAGAATTTATATTTGAATCATGTTTTTAAAGGACATAAAATGCCTTCCTTAAAAATTGACTCTAATTTCCAGATATTTTTATATCCAAGCTCTATGTTTCTTCCTTTTACTTTTTTTGAAAAAATTCTAATAAACGAGATCAGCAATGTTTTCTTTACCACAGATTAATCTGCACTGTCTTCCTTTTAATTTATTTATGAAACAACAAATGAAAAACTTTTAGGTTATGGTCCCGTTAATAAAAAAGACTAGCGAATTTTACACTATAATCGATTAATGACCACTTCTTTTACTTTCCAAAATAACACGTGAAAATATTGAGGTCATGTTACTTTTTAAGAACCAGACTAATTATGTTTACTGTACAAATGATGGACCTGTACTTTCTTAAGAAAATGAATTTGTGCTTTAATGGTAAATGGTCACGTGATATAAATTTTTGTTTTAATTTTTTTCTGATTGGTCGGCCATCTAACGTGAACTGGCAACTAGATAAAATTTTAAGCTTTGAAACACAAAATCAAAATGGATTCCTAATTGTCAATTTATGATTAAATTTTGTTATTTTATTGATATTATAAAATAAATATTCTATGTGATGACAATAAATTTTAATTTATATATATATATATATATATATATATATATATATATATATATATATATATATATATATATATTTGTAGCTGAATTCTCTTCTTGACGTGCTCCTGTAGATCAGTCTGTAACCATCAATTTTTAAGGTCGCTCTGTTGGGTTTGCATAATTATCCATGGCCCAATAAAACCTTTATTAGGTCTTCAAAAATTAATCGGTCTCTTTCGCGACCTTTGAATATTGAATATAAGGTTCCAAATTTATCTTTCTTCCACGTAGCTTGTCCATCTATCAGCAATTTCCTCAATAGATTGGCTTTAATCTCCTGATTTTGTTCCCTCATTTATATTTCAAACCTCTATTTTATTAAGAGTTCTATTAGTGAGAATCCGGCAAAATCCCCATTCCTTCAACAGAGATTGATCTATGTGCACTACCTATTCTTATCGACATTTTCTTCTGGACATGGTAAAGCTTTTTCAAAAGATCTTTACTCTGAACCACCCTATGTCAGACAGGAGCCACAGTTTCGAATAAATCACTCTTAATAACATTCTTTTTGTTGACGCTTTAGGTTCCCAGTATTCGGCATCAAGCTTCATGGAGCTGTCACTGCTATTTCGGCCTTCAGCTGTTTTTTCAACATCTATCCAACTTCCGCACACTTTTTAACCACCTTAAAGCTCACATTCTGGTACAAATTGAGAACAATTCAATAAATATTAAGAAAGTTATTGACAATTGAAAAATAAGCCAATTTTAATGTTTATTTGCAATAACTTTTTTGTTTATAGACCGATTTGGACAAACAAAAACTTATTTTGAAGATATTTTCAAACGTACAATTCACCTATGGAATATTTTTCTCTAAATCCATAAAATCCAAAAACCGGGGAAAAATCATTTTTCGACCTAATTGTTAAAAAAAAAACAATGTTCCAACCAAAATTTGTTGAGACACGAGATGAGACGTCATTTCTACTACCTGGCCTAATAAGGTTTTTCAGTTGGTTGAGAACTAAGTTTTTCTTGTATAATTGTATTTGATACACCAAACTGCAATTACGTTACTGATTCCAGACTTTAAGTCCTCATTGTACATGCGTTTACGTTGTTCATCTAGTAGTTGGATACATGAAGTTGTTTAAAAAATGTCGATTTATTTTATATTGAAGTTAGAAAACTCTTTTTTGACGTCCCCCCTATTTAATCACAAATTTCCATTCGCCAAACACGTTTTGTCGTCATTTCAAATACTTTTAACGTCACTAATCGTCACTTGCCAACAAATTTAATTGCAGTGTAGCCGCCGAAATTATGTTGTTGTTTCTCTAAATGGGACGTGAATTGTGCAAGTTGTGCGAAACATGTCGACGCAGAAAAGTTAGCAGTTTTGTGGCCCGAAGGCCCTAAATGTTTTATAAATGTTTTTAAACGCAAACGGGCTTTATTGAAGTGAGTTTGCGTTTTTCCAGGATTACGTTTTATTGCAGCAGTTACTTCGCATAAATAAAGATAATCCCAACGAAAAAAAAAAGATAACAAAAAGGTCCAGGTTGCTGTTGTTTATCCATAAAAAATTCCGTGCTGTAAGAGCAGTAAAATCTGACAGAGGGTCTACTTTTATTTTCCTTATAGTTAAATAAAAATGTTTCTTACTCAAGTAGACCAGAAGCTAAATGTTCTTAGTTTGTTGGTTTATAGCAGTGGTTCTCAGCCTTTTTTTTTTGCAGCCCCCTCCTCCACTCACCATATTGTTATATTAAGACTTTTAGGACAGAAGTGAGGATATTTTTAATTAAGTACGAATTTGAATATATAGTTTACAATTAAAATATGCATAATTAACATACTGGAGGTCACTAAATATAACAAAATGCCAATACATTTTGGAATATTTCAAAAGCGGTTTTACCATATTTTTTAAAAAATAATGCAACGTAGATCCAAAAATTATGAATCTTTTAGAAAAAACCCGGAATTTCTTGACGGTTTTGTTTAGAAAATACAAATTTTTTTAAATAAAAATAACTGGAAAATATCTGACGCGTAGTGGGGTACAGTGATCACAACTTGGCAACGCGCGATAATTCAAACCTAAGTTAGTTACATTAGTTCTTCAGAATGTGACATTTTTTTTAAATATATTTATCGATATTTTTATTTATTTTCTCAATGTGTTGGGATGTCAACACAACAAACTGTACAGGGTGAGTCAACGATTGGATGAAGTAGGTTTGTGCCTTTTCGGTGAAATTTACAAAGAAACTATATTTATTGTTTGATACAGTTTATTTTTACGCAGATTTTAAAAATATTTAGGACTCTACAGGGTGAGCCAAAAAACTAGGACAGCATAAAGTTGTATTTTTTTAAATAGAACACCCTATATACGAATCGTATTTTCGATTTAGCTTATAATTTTAAATCTTTTTTATTAAGGGTTTACTATAGCAAAACTTTATAGTTTCTGAGATAATTAAGTTTAAAGAAAAAAAGTCACATTTTCAAGCATAAATTCAATCCTAAATAACGTTTTCAATTTTGTGACAAATATATTCAAATTTGGAATTTAGCAAGGCCAAGGACAAGTTAACATAATTGTTACCTAATATTTGCAATAAAAGCTATAGGGTGTTGAACACATCGGCTCAAATTTGAACAAGTTTAAATGAATAAATATCTTTTTTTTTAAATGGTACACCCTGTATATTTTAATGTTATTTAATAGATTAATAAAAACCCTAAAAGTTTTGTTCAATATATCCTATACCTATTTATAATAGTTTTTGAGATATTTCAGTTTTTCTTATTTTCCATACTTTTTTACAGAAATAGTCTTCATTATCATAGTAGCCATGGCAAAAACAATGTAAAAGAACATTTTTCTGTGTGTCAAATTTATAACCGCAATCGCTTCTTTTGGTTTTTATGTAGTGTAGTTTGGTTTTTTTTGCATTCATCTTATATTGTAAAATGAATTTTCCAAAGAATGAGTTAATAGATATGATTTATACAATAGGAGAGGCTCAAAAAAATTGCCTTCTTGCTCAAAGAATTTAGAAAATGAAGTATCCTGATCGACGCCAGCCTAATACCCATACTTTTCAAAACTTAATGCAAAGATTTGATTCTTCTGGTACTGTTAATTATCCAAAACGTAAAGTGGTCAACAAACCAGTAACTAATGAAGAAAAAGAACTACAAGTATTGTTAAATGTTCAGGAAAATCCTTATATTGGTAGCCGTCAGTTAGCAGCATTATGTGAAACAACACAATCCACCGCTAATCGTACTACCAAGAAATATAGGTATCATCCATATCACATGGAATTACACCAAGAATTGCATGGACAGGATTTTGAAAGTCGTGTAAACTTTTGTCGTACAATAAATGCGGAGATTCAATTAAATCCAAATTTATTATGCAAGGTAATGTTTAGTGATGAAGCTACTTTTAGAAGTAACGGTTTCGTAAATAGACGCAACATGCATTATTATGCCACAGAAAACCCATTTTGGATTAGAGAGGTGCAACATCAAAACCACTGGTCATTAAATGTTTGGTGTGGTATTCATCATAATCGAATTATTGAACTCCACTTTTTTAATGAACCACTAAATGGCCATAGTTTCCTGAAATTTCTACAAAAAGAACTACCCCAACTGCTTCAAGGTCTCGATAGGGATGAGCTCGACAGTATGTGGTTCCAGCAGGATGGTGCGCATCCGCATTACCATCGTGAAATTCGTGCGTTTTTGGACCAACGATATCCGCAAAAATGGATTGGACGTGGGGGTTTCATTGAGTGGCCACCAAGGTCTTGCGACATCACCCCATTAGATTTCTTCCTATGGGGTTATATTAAAAATAAGGTGTATGTTAATCCACCAACAACAGTGGAAGATATGCGAAACAGGATTAGGGATACCTGTAGAACAATAACGCCACTAATTTTGTCCAGGGTCCTAGAAAATCTGCAAAAAAAGACTAAATTTGTGCATTGCACAAGAGGGTCGTTTATTCGAACACTTATTAAAAAGAAATAATTAATTTCAGTATTTAATAGGTAATTTTTTTGTTTCAATTTAGTATAAAAGTAAATATGTATTTGCCTTGTCGTTATTATTGTGTTAATTTTTTCATATTATGTTTAATTAAACTATTGCCGTTGTAATATAACGAATAATGTATTTCATCATATTTAACCACATTCTGTTTGTTTCTGTAGTTTCTTTTTATTATTTTACATGGCTACTATGATAATGAAGACTATTTCTGTAAAAAAGTATGGAAAATAAGAAAAACTGAAATATCTCAAAAACTATCATAAATAGGTATAGGATATATTGAACAAAACTTTTAGGGTTTTTATTACTCTATTAAATAACATGAAAATATACAGGGTGTACCATTTAAAAAAAAATATATTTATTCATTTAAACTTGTTCAAATTTGAGCCGATGTGTTCAACACCCTGTAGCTTTTATTGAAAATATTAGGTAAAAATTATGTTAACTTGTCCTTGGCCTTGCTAAATTCCAAATTTGAATATATTTGTCACAAAATTGAAAACGTTATTTAGGATTGAATTTATGCTTGAAAATGTGCCTTTTTTTCTTTAAACTTAATTATCTCAGAAACTATAAAGTTTTGTTATAGTAAACCCTTAATAAAAAAGATTTAAAATTATAAGCTAAATCGAAAATATGATTCGTATATAGGGTGTTCTATTTAAAAAAATACAACTTTATGCTGTCCTAGTTTTTTGGCTCACCCTGTAGAGTCCTAAATATTTTTAAAATCTGCGTAAAAATAAACTGTATCAAACAATAAATATAGTTTCTTTGTAAATTTCACCGAAAAGGCACAAACTTACTTCATCCAATCGTTGACTCACCCGGTATAAATATGAACGTTACTATACATCAGGAGCGGATCCAAGGTGAGGGGCGATTGCCCCCCCCCCCAAGAAGTTAGATTTCAGAAAAATACACCCGATTGTGACACTAGGGATGTGTAAGTATGCTGCTGGCTTCCACCCTCCCGTTGACAACTTGTTTTTTCTTGCGATCGCCCCCTCACCCCAAGAGCTTAGATTTCAGGAAAATACACCCGATTGTGCCTCTTATACTAGACATGTGTAAGTATGCTGTTGGCTTCCAACCTTCCATCGACAACTTGTTTTTTCTTGCGATCGCCCCCCTAAAAGCATTGCGTTAAGGAAAAGAGACCTGATTCTGGCTCTTATACCAGGAATGTGCATGCGGCTGGCTTCTACGTCGACAACTTGTTTATTCCTGCGATCATCTCCCTCAAGAGCTTTGAAATCAGAAAAATAGACCCGACCCTGACTTTTAAACTAGAAATGGGAATGTTGCTGGCGAACCCCCCCTCCCCTCCCCGTCGACAACTTGCTTTCGCTTGCCATACCGTACTTTTGTGATATCACCCCCCCCCCCATAAGGAGTGAGGTTGGATCCGCTCCTGCTATACACACGTTTACTCTATACATCATTGAATATAGACATTTGCGGCGCTGCCAGATTTATTATATTTAAAGTTATTACTGTACAAGAATGAGTCTGTTATATTGAAAGTTGACGTGTGTTGGGTACAGTTTCGTACAAAAACAAAATTCTTTAGGCCTCAGAATCTGTAACTTTTGGTACTTACTTAAAAGTTATACTTTTGTCTACGACTGTCGCAAGTCAATTACCTAAAAAACTTAAACCACTTTGTACTTATTTTGTACCTATTTAATATTTAGCATAAATAACTGTATTTTAAAGCGCATAAATTCTACTACTTTTCCTTTTGTATTTGCCAAATAAGAAATCAAGACATATCTTTTTTTTTTGTTTTGTCAGAACTTAGCTTTAACTGTTCAACAGCTCTTCCTTCCAAAAAATTCTTGTCAGAACCCGCTTTTTTGTTTGTCTATAAATTGTTAAGGGGTAATAATTCATGCTCATTTGGTCATAACGCAGGTTGTGTTTTGGTTCAATGGAGTGGTGTGGTTTTTATTCAACTAATTATTTTTATTAAAATGGCTGAGATACAGGATTAATCAAAATGAACTTTGTTTTGTTCTAACAAAGCAAAAAGAAGGAAAAAATGCCTTGACTTTTTATTTGGCCAATGAAAAAGTGAAAGCAATAGAAAATTTACGCAATTTACAATACAGTTATTGCGTGTGAAAAGTGGTTTAGATTTTTAATTACAAAATATTTTATATCTATTTATTAAGCGTTGGTTGTATGTATATATATATATATATATATATATATATATATATATATATATATATATATATATATATATATATATATATATATACAGGGTGGGCCTTAACTGCATGAGCGTTTTGTTTTGTCTATAATTCAAAAACCGTTAGGGGTACGGGGGCACGGGGGGTGTTGTTAGACGCGCCATTTCGTGGAATTTTTAGTCACCATGGACGCGTTCTCGGGAGCACAGCGTGCGTTTTGTGTTCGCGCATATTATGCCAACAATAATTCTGTGACTGTTGCTAGGCGAATGTACCGCGCTCACTTCGGTTTACGTGACATCAAAGAAGCACCATGCGCAAATTCTATTCGCAAATGGGTTAAAATGTTTGAAGAAACCGGGTGTACAATAAGAATTAATAATGCGGGCCGCCCGAAGTCAATACGGACGCCAGATATTATTCAACGTGTTCATGAATCAATCAGAGAAAATCCTCGGCAATCGACTCGTAAAAGAAGCCAAGTCTTGAACATCAAGAGGACCACTTTGCGCAGGATTTTGCACCGTGATTTACATTTAAAAGCTTATAAAATTCAGTTGACACAAGAGTTGAAACCTAATGATGTTAATCTTCGACTTAATTTCGCTAATGTTATGCTTAATCGCTTTAACAATTTTTCTAACATAATCTTCAGTGATGAGGCTAACTTTCATGTCAACGGTCATGTTAATAAGCAAAATTGCCGGTTTTGGTCTGAGACTAATCCTCGCAAGATGCATCAAAGACCTCTTCATAGCCCTAAGGTCGTTGTGTGGGCTGCAATATCGGCCAGTGGAATAATTGGGCCATACTTTTTTGAAAATCAACGAGGAGTGGCTGTGACAGTGAGAGCAGAGAATTATTGTCAGATGTTGCAAGAATTCTTGGTCCCAGCTCTTCGAGAATTTCAAGGTTACAATTCTAGGACCTGGTTTCAGCAGGATGGAGCCACTTCCCACATTGCTACAGTCTCCATACACCTACTGAAAGAAATGTTTCCTAGAAAACTCATCTCACGAAGAGGTAACATTGAGTGGTCCCCAAGGAGTCCAGATCTGTCTCCGAATGATTATTTTTTGTGGGGATACATAAAATCAAGAGTGTATGAAAATAATCCAACAACAGTTGAAGAGTTAAAGCAAAACATTGTGCGAGAAATGAACACTATTTCCCGAGCAACTTGTCAACGTGCTTTTCAAAACCTGCGAGTGCGACTTCAAGAATGTCAAGAAGGTGGAGGCGGTCACTTAAATAACATTATTTTCAAAAATTAGATGTTACTAAAATTTCAATTTCTTGTACTTTTTAAATATATAAATAAAAAAATAATAAGATTTATAGTTTTTTTTTATTGCATATTGAAACCACTCACACAGTTAAGGCCCACCCTGTATATATATATATATATATATATATATATATATATATATATATATATATATATAATACAAATTCAGAAGTAAAACTGTCTAGACTGAAGTTAAAACAGTGCACCAGTTAACCGCGCTCCCAACATCAAGGAGTCGATTCTTGGCAAATTTGAGCTATTGGCCTTGATAAGTCCTCGTTCCACGACGTTGTTGTACTTTTGGTAACACGAAACTGACACACTTGATAGTTTTATACACCAAAATATCTGATTAACGATGTAAATAAAGACAAATTCGAACGATAAAGGCGATAAACAATGATGACTGATGTGATGTTTACGAAAGCGTGACGTCATGCGTTTGAGATTGGTGTTCGATCTAAGATGGCCGATTTCTATGTTTTGTGTTTTTATTTTTGCTAAAATAAATATAATCTCGCTTGTAATCTAAAAATAAGTGTGTTTTGTAGAATCTGCCTACCCTAAATAATTACTTCAAGTCATAATTTCAGTGATTCTTCGTTACAGTCATCATGCCTATAATCTGTGATTGTTTTATAGACTGTGGTTATACTTATTGTACTATCTGTATTATGTATATAACTTTAGGATTTATGTAACTCTGTTCTTTTTGTTTCCTAATAATAGGGACTTTGGTCCCGCAGGGCAGTGTAAACAAATAAATAAATAAATATAAATATATAAATAATAAGAATGAAAATATAAGAATAATATTTAGTGGGTATTTATACTTAAAAATAAAATACAGTTTTTTTGTACAAATCAAAAAAATTTTGATTTTTTTAAATTAAAAAAAAATCAAAATTAATCCAACCCTGCTTAATAGTGATCAATATTTCTTACTTACCGACAATAGTCAAAAATACTGGATGCCCGACAGGAGGTGTGGTACTAATCTGACACTCGTAGATCCCCGAGTCTTTTTTCTGTGGATATCGTATCCTTAGAGTCCACTCTTCCGTATGTGGAGTGTGGATAGCCTCAAATCTTTGGTCTGAAGTATAAGTGTAACGACCGACAGTGAGAAGATGAATGTCGCGGTGTCGAACCCAAGACACCTGTAACAATAAAAATATTATAAGAAATTTATACTTAAAGGTTTCTTTTAACTCTTTCATTATTTAAGAAATTAATTTTTAAATTGTGCCTCATATCTTAAACAGAAACTGGCAACACTGTCAATATCTTGGGGCTTATATTTAAGGGTATGTTTGAGTTGACGTTTGATAGAACGAAAACGTGGATTATGTTAAAAGTCAGAAAGAGTTTATAAGTACGAAGAAGAAATATATGAGATAAACTTTGGTAGTTTGTTGATTTCATTGAGGTTATAAATTAGATTTTTTTTTTGATTTTTTGTAATCATTATTTTAAAAATAAAATAGCTTTATTTTTAAGTAGTGAATAAATATACGGGAATTACAAAGTATTCCAAAGAATTAATACTTTATCTGATATTATAATTACTTTTTTGTAAATTTTACTTTTTTCAATTTTGCATGTCTCTTTTTTTATTGAAGGAAATTTAGTTGACAGTATTAAGGGGCCTAAACCTAAATACTCTACTGATCCGGACTTACTTCCAGCCTTTCTTATACAAGACTGTAGATTTGTTATAGCTAAACCACTGAAAATATTGTATAAAATATGTTTAAAAACGAACCAGTTTCCTTACTTATGGAAATCTTATAAAATTGGTCATCTTTTTAAAAAAAGAGATATATCAGAAGTTCGTAATTGCAAAAAATAAACCAAATTTTGAAAAAAAACTTGGTCCTATACAATCTGCTATATCTTTTAATTTACAGCAATTATAGTATACAAAATTGACATTCAAATAATTATTGAGTAAACAGCTATAACAGTGCTAAAAATTAAGAGACCACACCAGTGAAGTAGCTAAAAGGTAGGCTGAGATTGTCATACCGTCGCACTAACGAGCATTTGACCTCAAAAACCGGGCAAAAAGGAGAAATGCAACCTATACAAGTAATCATCGAAATTATTTTTTTTGTATACCTGAGTAACCGTATAGTCCGGTCAAGTTAGCATCAAAAATAGGGGTAAGGTTACATTAATTCGCACCTTGCTAAAAATTGGCATGAATGTTGGGAACCCTATTATACACAATTTGTCAATTATCCACATCAATCCGAAGTGTGGAAAAAAATTTATTCAAGGTCAAATGTTGCAAAAATCGGTTTTTTGAGTTTTCCAGCTAAACGGTAAGTTTTATAATAAAAATAGGTGAAACAAAAATTATCATGCAATTATCTATAAAAATTGTTCATACACTTTTTTTCCTAAGAATCACCATTTCGGAGATACAGCGATGCAAAATGTTGAAAAAGTTGTATTCTTCATAATATGCACACGTTTCCGCGCCACCCGTGAGGTAGTGTACATGGCGCGTTTTTTTTTACGTGGTTTCCCCGGTAGGCCTATTCCACGATCTATTGTGCTTCTGTTGAGTTAAAAAGCTATTGTATTAAATTGAAAATGGTACTATTGTAAATAACAAGAGCGGTGTAAGTAATGCGTAAATTGAGAAAATTATTCGTCTGATTGATACTCTTCTAATGGAACATAATCCATACTGTCTTGCTCTTCTTCTTCTCCTTCTTCTTCTTCTTCTTTTTCTTCTTCTTCTGCTTCCTGCTGAGTACAAATAAATTGTTCAAAGAGCAATGCATCAGATGTCTCCTCGCCTATATCGTAAGAATCCTCTTCTACTGGCGATTCAACATTGGAGCACGATTGGCCTCGACAACTGATACATGCTAATGAACAAAACAAACCAACTTTTTTACAGCCGCATTTAGCATTACACCCCGTTTTGCAATTGCAAAAAATTGAATTGAGGAGTTTTTCCGGTGCAGGAGGGAGTAAAGTCTGAATTGGTTCCAATATATTGTCAGTTAACTTCCAACCCCAGTCTTCTGGGTTTAGTTTATTACCAAGCCATACTTGAACTTGATAATATACTCGAAATAGATGTTGATGAGCAGAAGCAGAGATTGGAGGAAGACAAGCTAATTGTACTTGTTTCTTTTTATACGTATTTTTTGCAAAAGATAAGTATCGAAACTTATCTAAGCACGTAATTTTTTTTGGAGCTCCGTAAATTGAAAGAAGAAAGCGAATTCCGTTGGTGATTACAGCTTGTGGAGTAGAGGTACTTTCTTTGAAAACATCAGCACAATCAACTAAATCTTGTCTCTCAAACCGATCTTTTACCTCTCCTGAAAAATGCTGATGTCGTGTCGCAACCAGTTAGTGCATGTAGAAATAAGATATGATTTTGGCATTTTGAAAAAGCAGATAAACTCTTGGATGAATATATTTTTGATTGTTGTTGAGCCTTCCCAGGTTTTAAAAAATAAATAATTTTTTCAGTTGGCGTTCGAGCAGTAAGTAATACCAACAAATCAACATCTTCACCAACAAGAATAGTTGGATTTGTTGAGTTAAATTGTTCTATTGCTGTTTCAACTATCAGGACATCAGCATCATTATCAGCTTGCTTTACAGAGATATTTTCAGACGTAAATTTTTCTTTCAACATTGTATGTATACGCTACGAAAATTAATATTTTTACTTATATTATCGTTCTGTAACGTATATTACGGTAATTGACATGCATATTATGAAGAATACAACTTTTTCAACATTTTGCATCGCTGTATCTCCGAAATGGTGATTCTTAGGAAAAAAAGTGTATGAACAATTTTTATAGATAATTGCATGATGAATAATTTTTGTCTCACCTATTTTTATTATAAAACTTACCGTTTAGCTGGAAAACTCAAAAAACCGATTTTTGCAACATTTGACCTTGAATAAATTTTTTTCCACACTTCGGATTGATGTGGATAATTGACAAATTGTGTATAATAGGGTTCCCAACATTCATGCCAATTTTTAGCAAGGTGCGAATTAATGTAACCTTCAATGTCTATTTTGACCGGACTAATGCATTCGTTCTTGATAGATTTTTTTTAGACTTGTGTTTGGTGTTTGGTATTTTGGAAAGTGAATATTAAAAAAAAATATGTGATGGAATCTGAAGAACAAGGTATGTATTTAATTTTAATCTATATTATTTAAAAATATAATGACTGTTAAGTATTCTTATGGACCTAAAACAATATGCAATTTTCTATTTTTTTGTTTTTCTTTTTAACTAATTAGTGTTTTTGAAAATGTTCCGAGCTAGATCGGGCTACAATTCTTTTTTTATAATAAACTATAGACATTAGCCATATCATAACAGTCAAAACATTTTCCACATGTTTCCACCTCTTAAAAAAAAACCGCTTTGAGTTCCACGGTTTCTTTTGCAATAATTTTGGTTATTTTTTACTGACATACATATTTTTTTTCCTATAGGTACAAATTTGACATCAAATGTTATTGAGGTATATCGGAAAACGCTATACATGCTTTTTAAATAAAGCACATCCAGAACACTTGAAGATAAGGTATCATTTATGGAACATAAGCTTTGCGAAATGATGAAATGTCTCCAAAACGAGTACCGTACCTTAAGTCACGATTTAAAACATTTTAATAGTGATTTGAAGAAAAGATGAATATCATCTAATTATATTGAAGAAAGATTTTTGAAAAAAAAAAGAGAAATGACTTAATACATCAATACCAGTACATAACTGGGCCACAAATTCTACGGGACGTCCAAGGAAACATTTCCAAGAATTACGTGATCTTAGTAAACGACGAAATACAAAAGAACTCCGCGAACAGGTACCTGTTGAGGAGCTTACCTATGCAGCCAGCGTACGTCAACGAATGTCTGGAAATGCCGCGGCCTCTAAGCTTATAATAGATGTAACTTCAACACCAGCAAGAGCCAAACTTTACAGGAAGGTAATAAATACTGCTCAGAAACCGAAAGTACAAAATTACACACCTGAGCAAGCTTTGCAAATCTTTGTTAAAGGTGACTTTACAAGGAGGCAGTGGGAGTTGTTACACGATTCCAATAAGGGTATATTTCCTTGTTATACTCTAATTAGAGAAGCAAAGAAACTCTGCTATCCAAAACCAGAGTCAATCCGAGTTACGGAGATGAGTATTGAAGTTGTTCTTCAGGACCTACTTGATCATACAGTAAAGAGACTTTGTTTTTATCTTGAGACAGATTTTTTATGGCAAAACGTACATTTACCCTAAGTCAACATATAAAACGACACCCATTACGTTTTTTTAATATTACTCCCCTCCCCCTCCTCACCCTAAGTCAACGCCCCTTCACCCGATTGGTAAAATAATGCCAGAAATAAAACCGCAGCACCTAAAAACATATAAAACGAAACCCATTACGTTTTTTTAATATTACTCCCCTCCCCCTCTCCACCCTAAGTTAGCGACCCTTTACCCGATTGGTAAAGTAATGCCAGAAATGAAATCGGAGCACCTAAAAACATATAAAACGATAATCATTACGTTTTCTTAATATTACTCCCCTCCTTCTCCCTACCATAAGTCAGCCCCCCTTCCCCGGTTAGTAAAATACTCAAAGAAATCAACTTAGCGCCCTCAAAAATCCCCAGATACCGATTTTGACATGTCTAGAGTCAAAAACAATGACGTTATTAATGTTGTCCGGTTTTTGAGGCCAAATGCTCGTTAGTGCGTCGTCGTCAATTTTATTTACATTGGAATTATTATTATATCAAAATTTATTTATGTCTAATCTCTGTTTTCTACTGTATGTTGTTAATTTGACATTATTTGTTGATTCATTGTCTGTGTAATTACTGCCTTTAAGTTTGGTCTAATAGCCTGTGGGCCAGTTATTGTAAATAAATAGATATATCATCACTAAACCTTTCTCCAAAACACCCATCTCAATTTTGGAAGTTTGGACAGAAGTTTCTCGAAAACTCCCAACTCAGATTTTCAAAAAACTGGGTATATTAAAAATGTATTTTTTAAAACTTGAGTGTACTGCGCTAGTAAGTTGGAATTTTATAGCAAATACATAAAGTCTGAAGAGTTTTCGAAATTGGTGCCCTCTATTTTCCATAATATCCATGTCTAACGAATATTATTATAATAAATTACTTTAAATAATAAATTATTTCATATAAAATTGTCAAAGTTAAAGCAATTTAACAATAACAAAAAAATACAATGCTAATCTATGTCCACTATTAAAATTATTTTAATTAAAATTTTAGTTCTGCGCTGTTTGTTTATTAATATTGCCGGTGATTTAAGGGTCGACTAGGCGTATTAATTTAAACAATTAATAAACGGATTTTAATAATTTAGAAGTTTAATAAATTCAATTTATGATTTAAATTAAATTGTTCATTATTGGTTCTTTTAGTGGTTTTATTACGAGGGCAAATCAAACATAAATATCAATTTTATTGTAAATAGTTGATTAGAAAATATGGTATTTTGTGCATAATATAATTATTATAGAAATTAAGGAAATATTTTACGAGTGAATTTTCACAAGTTAATGATTTTGTTGTCTCACACCAAACCGTTAAAAAACTTGGTAAACTTAAAGTTACTGGAAATCACAGAATTTTTTCTAGTACACACTTATCAGTCATTTCTGATCACGTCAAATGTTATTGGATTTATTTGGCTGAATTTATTATTAAAGCAAATTAAAAGGGGTGACAATTTACTGTTACAGCAAAACCGATACATCTATTTCGATCTTATTAAGTAATGTAATCAATCAAATTTGACTGAACTTGGACTGACAGGATATGATTTGTAGGAAACGTGCTCTTTCTGACTTTACTCGATAGGTATTTTATGACTTTACAGTATTAATTACTATTTGTATACTGATATTAATATACGTTTATTCATCGAAAAAAATCTGTCGAAATAATCCTACTCTGATTATCTAAGTAAAACAAGGCGTGTGAAGGTTAGTTTTTAACATATTGTATATGAAATACCGTTAAAGTGTATTAAAATATTGAACGATTTTCCCATTATTAGGAAACAAAAGAATAATCAAATAAACTCATTATACTGTAATATAACGTTTGATCTGTGAAAGGTAGTAGCGTCTGTTTTTCCTAATTGCAAGAAAGAATGCTTTAAATACCAGCAATAGGAATAAAAGGGCAGTCAGGTTTTTTTACAGACGTTATATTATCTTATTCCTTTAGTTATAGAAAGAAATAGAATAGTTTTATTAATTGTGTTTATATAAAAATTATTATTAAGACGCTCAGAGGCAAATTCGGGAATCAAGCATCCGGTATAGAATAGCTAATGCCCTCAGCACGTAACAATCGAAACCTTCGAACTTTAAGGGAAAGAAATTGATGTTTCAGGGTTCCAACGGGTAATATGGGTACAAACGGGACTTTTGACAAGTGGTTCGAAGAATAATTAACTATATTCCCATAATAAGATTTGTCTGATATGATAATTTTTCTTCAGGAAAAAAGACGATAAAAATTAAATCATTTGATTTAAATTATTTTCAATGTTATTGTGTAAATATTGCAATTTTTATGACCGGAAAATTTTACAAATTACTCGCAAAATATTGAATTACATACACGTAGTTTGGATTATTAATATTATTAACAAATTAAATTAATGATATTAATTTGGAATATTGCCAAAAACTGTCAAATAAACAACAATATATATCATACAATTAATTAGACTTTCCAGATAAACCTTAAATATTACATAATATGTTAAAACCGATTAATCTATAGAAGTTTAATATTTAATTTAGTAGGAAATACATGTATAAACTTTAAAAAACGTATTGTCATCTAATTTTACAGCATTTGCATCCTAGATATTCTCTTAATATATCCAAATACATGTATAATACCGACTCTAGCAGATGATATACAACTCCAAACGCCTCCAACGTGCTATAGAATAGAATAGAATGGAATGGAATGTGATACCAGAAAATACACAAGTGTACAATAAGTCGTTATAAATTATCTAATATGCAAACACTCAAGTCTATTTGCAACACGCTATATAATGATAGATACAATGCTGTAAGTAATAACAAAGTATTTCATGTTCCTAGAATGACTTTCTTATCTGTAGATAGGTTTATAGATCAAGTATTATTACAGTATACATCAGTCAAATAAGCATTTTGCCGGGACATTCAATCATCCATTCTCTACAAGATGGCTATTCCATTTTGTCCAAAATTTTTTCAATTTTTGCTAGCAAACAAAAAGTGCAAAAAATGCATTTTTCGACCTTCAATTGTTTACAAAAATCTCGTACAGAGAACGTATACGTTTTATTTCTATAGCCCTATATTACCCGAAAATCCGGGTCTCTGCCTGGATAAATGAGTGTCCCCAACTAGGTCTTTTTTCGCTTATTTGCCTGCAATAGTAACATCTAAGTATCTCAGAAAACATAAAAATATATGTAATAATAATCGTAAATGTTCAACAAGCATATAATTAAACATATGCCTGTAGCATTCTGCATTTCTTTGACCACCCTCAACCAATCTGTTCCTATTCCGAAATTTACATACATAAATCCGAATATATAAGCATTCCGCAGAACCTTTTTACGAGCTACTTAAGAAAAGATAAGCTTCTTTTTATTTTACTTATAGCTTCGCTTTTAAAAATATAAGTAGGTATTATTTATTTTATTAGATACTAAGGGTTTATTATTTCCCTTTTATGTCCCGCAGTATAAACATATCTGATTAAGCGTAAACCCTAAAAAAGACCTAAAAAGAAACAATTGCACACAGTTCGCTGAACATTTAAAACCCACCAAATAAACTTTTGCGGTTAAAGAAACGCCGACACAAAAGAGTTTTCGAAATTTTATTGAGTCGGCTCAAGGCGTATTAAGCTTAGGAAATTGTTGGGAAATCCGCGTAGACATTGATAGATTAAAATTTTTTCTGTAGTAGAAATTTCAAAATTAATATATATACAGTGCCTTCATTTCAAAACGAACCATCCTTAATAACTTTGTTAAATAGAAAAATTTAAAAAAAAGAAAAAACATGTCAATTTAGATATACAGGGGGAAGTTTAATTTTGCATTTGTTAAAAGTCTGTCAATCACCTCCTCACCTCCAGCTAACCTCACTTTGATATGTCAAATGGGAACCCCCACCTTGTGACACATCATTGTAAGCAGCATAAAATTGTCTATCCAACTGTATAAAAAAAATTAAATCGGTTGACGTACAAGCGAACAGTGTGCAAAAATGTATTGTAATAATGCATAATATATCGGCCTCGAACTTTGGTATGTCAAATGATTACCCTATAGTGTGATACATCATTTTAAAGGACGTACGATCTGCTATCCAACGATGTCAAAAAAAATTAAGTTAATAGACGTTATAGGCAATTAGGATGCAAAAATATGTGTTAAATATAAGCAGTTTATTCAGTTTTATTCAGTTGAAGAAAATTATTTTATTAAATGTTCAAAATGTGCGCCGTTATTAGCGAGACAATAAAAAAGCCTATTTTGAAATTCCCCACGAACATTGGCAAGGGTTTCTCTGCTAATTCCTCTACATTCCCGAACAATTCGATCTTTTAAATCGTCAATTTTTTTCTCGCAAATATTTTAACTGTTTATTATTTTAAAAAAATATTTATTTTAAATTTAAAATAATATTTTACTCTATGAAGTAGCCATTTGACATAATAAAGTTTAATGTGATAAGGTGTCTATTATTACCACACATCTTTTCTTACTATTCGCTTGTACATCAACAGATTTTGTTTCTTTTTATTGGCTAAATAGGAGATAGTATGCCCTTTAAAATGATGTATCACACTATAGGGTAATCATTTGACATACCAAAGTTCGAGGCCGATATATTATGCATTATTACAAGACATTTTTGCACACTGTTCGCTTGTACGTCAACCGATTTAATTTTTTTTATACGGTTGGATAGACAATTTTATGCTGCTTACAATGATGTGTCACAAGGTGGGGGTTCCCATTTGACATATCAAAGTGAGGTTAGCTGGAGGTGAGGAGGTGATTGACAGACTTTTAACAAATGCAAAATTAAACTTCCTCCTGTATATATAAATTGACGTGTTTTTTCTTTTTTTTTTAAATTTTTCTATTTAACAAAGTTATTAAGGATGGTTCGTTTTGAAATGAAGGCACTGTATATAATATAGGAATTAATTTTTCTTGAACCATTAAATATATTTTTAGTTGGTTATTTTCTTGGGAAAATGGTTCATTTTTATATTGAAATTACATATATAAAGTAGTCATACTTATTGTATATATATATATATATATATATATATATATATATATATATATATATATATATATATATATATATTTATTTTTCAGGACGTTTCGATTCTTTCGAATCTTTTTCAACTGAGGGTTTCGGCGAATGCTACAAAAATGTACATTTTTAATATTATTATATATGGAATAAGAGGTTAAAAACTTACCATTGAGAACCGAGATTTTTGTTAAAAAAATTAATTACATCACAAACCAATTATAATCATTCACTCTTTTGTATATTAACTTTTCAAAAGTATTTTTAAAAGTCCAGTTAGAAGAATGGACACTACATTTTTAACCCTATAACTGCCTTGACTTGACTGAATGTGGAACCCAGATGGTGTATGTTTTAGGTACTTTACGTGGCGTAAAAAGTTTGGGTCTTTTAATTGAAGTGATATCTTTCTGAAAAAATATCGTGATTCAATTTAGAAGAATTGAAAACGGAGAATTATTCTTATTTATTTTAGAAATTCCCTTATAATGGTTTATTTTAATATGTTGAAATAAATTTGATTTAGATTATTGATGTCTGTTTTATCGTTTACGGCATTTGGATTTTTTTTATTGCGATCATTTCGTAAAATTCTCGTTTTCCTTTGTTGGTTTCAGTTTTCAAGATTTTTGTATTTTCATAATCAAAGGTGTGCTTGTCTTTTATTTCGTGTTTTTTTAGGGCTGTAATATTTTTTTTTGTTATATTTATGTCCATTTAGACGATTTTGCAGATACTGACTAGTTTGGCCGATATAATTCAATGGACAATCCTTGCAGGGTATTTGGTAGACAACATTTGATTTTTTGTTTTTTGGAATATCACTTTTTAATTTACTAAAATTGCTTTTAAGTAAATTATGGCCCTTATGACTAGTGGTTATATTATGTTTTTAAAAAAAGTTTGAAAGTTTTGGTATGTATGGCAAGGAAAGATATTGTTTTTTGGTTTTATTGTCTTCTAAATTTTCTGTTTTAGTGTTTCAATGTTTGTATTTTTCTAGCCTTTCTTTAAAAATTTTATTAATTAGTTTATTTGGGTAAGAGTTTGCCATAAGGACCTCTTTTACTATTTTGATGCAGTTTCTAAATTCGGGACTACTAAGGATATATATATATATATATATATATATATATATATATATATATATATATATATATATATACAGTGTCATCACTAAAGTCTGCGTTAGGTACAAAATAAATTTTATTTAACTTTACGTAAAGTTTATCTAGTTTCAACGATTTAATTTAAAACTCCATTATTAAAATTTCTTATGAAGCTATGTTATTAAAAAAGTTAAAATAGTCTTTTGTTATTTAAGTGCAGTTTCCAAAAAATTAATTGGTATTGTATCTTACGATGATGCATCAAAAACAAGTTGGCCGTAAAACAAATGATAAAAAATATCATCAAGCTCTTGCTGTAATAATGACAGTCAAATCGCTTTCTGTTTGTCATAGTGGCTTTTAATTAATCATCATCATCATCATCATCATCATCATCATCATCATCATCAATCAGCCCAATCTTGTTCACTGTTGAACATAGGCCTCTCGTAAGTTTTGCCACTTATTTCTGTCCCGTGCCGCTTGTCCAGTTTAATTCTATGCGCCTTATATCATCAGTCCATTTGGTAGGCGGGCGGCCTCTTCCTCGGTAAGCCTCCTGTCTTGGTCTCCATTCCAAGATTTTTCTCGTCCATCGATTGTCCGTGTTCCTAGCGACATGTCCAGCCCAATTCCACTTTAACGTTGTAATTTTCCCGACTGCATCTGCAACACTCGTTCTTCGTCGTATTTCTGTATTCGGTATTCTATCTCTGATGCTAACTCCCAGCATAGATCTTTGCGTGGCCAATTGTGTCACTCTCAACTTATTTACGCTTTTCTTTGTTAGTGTTAGCGTCTCTGCTCCATATGTCAAAACGGGGAGGATACACTGGTCAAACATCTTTCTCTTCAAGCAAACAGGGATGTTTGATTTAAGTATATTTTTCAGTTTTCCAAAAGCTGATCACGTCAGCCCAATTCTTCTTAGTATTTCTCATGTTTGGTTATCTCGGCCTAAACGGATTTCATCTCCTAGGTATTTCTAAGTGGTGACTTGTTCAATCTTGTGGTCTCCTACTGAGATATTGTCGTTTAGTACAAGGTTGGTCATAAATTTAGTTTTCTCACAATTTATTTTTAGACCAACATCACTTGACAGTCTGTAGAGCTTTTCCAACATTCTTGCTGCTTTATCCGTGCTATCCGATATGAGGACAATGTCATCGGCGAATCTTAGGTGGTTAAGGTCCTACCCGTTTATGTTTACTCCCATATTTCCTTCAAAGAAATCTGCTTGTACATATATTCCAAGACAGTGGTAAATAATTTTGGTGAGATTGTATCTCCCTGCCGAACTCCACGTTCTATTCTGAAGTTATTTGTGTCTTTGTGGAGTCTGACACAGGCTGTGGCTGTATCGTATATGTTCTTGATTAACGAAATGTAGGGTCGATTCGACCGTCTACAAGCGGCCCTCAGCATTTTATATTGGTCTATGGTATCAAATGCAAAAAAAGCACTTTTAATTAATACTGCGTATTAAATAAAAAAAATGTTAATTTTACAGGAAAATTGTATTAATATGTGGTGAAAACACAAGTCATCGTGTAGCAGCCAACATTTTTAATGAAAGGCATCCAGACAAAAATGTGCAACAATCTGCTGTGAGTGGGATTATGGCGAAATTTAAATCAATTGGATCGGTGGAAAGTTCATTTATAACACCCCACAGTTCTATAAAACATAGTGAAGAAGTCCAATTAAATGTGTGCCTAGATGTTGTGGAACATGTTCAAACTAGTATTAGACATGTTTCTTGCAGAAGTGACATTAAAAGAGAAAGTGTAAGGAAGGTTTTGCACAAAAATAAATTTAAACCTTATAAACCGAAATTATAAATACTTTTAAGGAACATAATTTTGATATACGTTTGAGATTCTATTTTTAGTACCAGGGATAAAAAGAAGAAGATGCTCGAAAAGGTAATGGAAAAGGCAGCAAAAAGGTCACATTTTGTAGTATTCAAAAACTAGTCCCAATAAATTATAAAGGACCAAATTTAATAAAAATACCTTATATATATAGAAATTAGTTTATTTCTTCAAAGTTATTCAATGTTTACATACGGACATAAAAGATGGCGTACCCTATATATATATATATATATATATATATATATATATATATATATATATATATATATATATATATATATATACATTTATGGTGTAAATTCTCACTTTAATTTTGAAAATATAAGATAGACACATTTTTTTATAGAACAAGTTTCTCACTGCTATAATACTTTTTTTTTCATTTTGAATATAATACTTCTTTTTCCATTCGCTACGCAGTAATTTATTTGTTATAACATAGTTAACAATCAAATAATATCCACTTTTTGTGTAAATATCTGATTACTTTCTAAACCAAATACCTCGAATCGAAAGATTATGTTCTGGAATTACGTTTCCAAAAATAACTAATCCGAAAGAACAAGAACACACGATAAGAGCAAATATTAAATATTTTGTTATCTTGTTAAAATAAAGTTTGACTTCAGCAGTCACGGTAGGTATATAAAAGGTCCCCAGTTCGTGTAATCATTTGTTGTAACACGCGACAATAGCTTGCCATTTATTTAAGAGGTCATGTAATAGCGAGAGGCCACTTTATTTAGGAATGCTCAAAAATTTTCTCAGAGTCAAAAATGTAATTTCAAAAAACGGAATGATTAAAAATAATTTGATTGCTAAACAAAAACAATTATTGACCTGCATTGTCTTTATTTTCATTTATTTGTTTTACATATATATATATATATATATATATATATATATATATATATATGTAGTTGAATTCTCTTCTTGACGTGCCAGTAAAGTCGCTCTGTTGGATTTGCATAATTATCCATGGCCCAATAAAACCTATATTAGTTCTTCAAAAATTAATCGGTCTCTTTCGCCACCTGTGAATATTGAATATAAGGTTCCAAATTTATCTTTCTTCCACGTAGTTTGTCCATCTATCAGCCATTTCCTCAACAGATTGGCTCTAATCTCCTGACTTTGTTCCCTCATATTTATTTCAAACATCTATTTTATTAAGAGTTCTATTAGTGGGAATCCGGCAAAATCCCCATTCTTTCAACAGAGATTGATCTATGTGCACTACATATTCTTATCGACATTTTCCTCTGGACATGGTGAAGCCTTTTCAAAAGGTTTTTACTCTGAACCACCCTATGTCAGACAGGAGCCACAGTTTCGAATAAACCACTCTTAATAACATGCTTTTTGTTGAGGCTTTAGGTTCCCAGTATTCGGCATCAAGCTTCATGGAGCTGTCGCTGCTCTTTCAGACTTTTGCTGTTTTTTCAACATCTATACTATATGACTATAGAGTCACATAATAATACGATAATAACTATTCATTTGTTTCGTTATAATCCATATGAAGAGACTTGGAATCCACAATTTTTTCTCCCGTTCCATCTAAAGGGTCTTTTTTATAGAGGTATAGAACTTTTAAATGGAATAAAACATAGATGAATTTTTTAAATTGACATGAAATTTACTTTATTCGAAAGATAACCTTCTGGCATTATAATTTAAATATGACTTCTGGCACATGACCGCCACGGCTGACTCGGACGTAATCTACTCTGGAGGTCCAATTTTCGATGACTTTTTTTTATGATATTTTCATTTATTTGTTATATATATATATATATATATATATATATATATATATATATATATATATGTATATATAATTTTTTCTTTATTTTGTCTTTTCTTAGGTTTAGGTTCTATATTTAACAAAAAATGCAAAACAATTGACGTTTCGCCCTTTGTTTAAGGCATTTTCAAAATTTTTTCCTTCCTAAAAATATTTTTATATTGTTAAAACATTCACGTAAGAAACATATCTACAGTTTTAAAAAACAAACAAGATACTTTAAAAACAGTATTTAAAATTTTAAAAATATTTAATTTTACCGGTACACACCTTGACATTTTGTTACTCTGTTACTAATGAAATTCAATCTTTACATCGTCTACTGAGGATACATGGAATGCGAGTGTGTTTTATTTTTTACATATTTTTTATATTTTACAATGCACAAAAAAACAAAATAAAGTTTAAGAGGATATTCAATTTTTGATTCTTATTTGACAGGATCAAATACTTAATATTTTTGTTTAAATTAGGCTTGTGTAAATGTAGCTCAAATTTCCCATATCTGTTCTGTCGTTAACAGTGTTTTTATCTTTTTTAATTTCAATCATTTCCTTTATCTGTAATTTTTGGTAATTCATATCTTTGTTTTTTATTAAGGTACTGTAATAATCAAAAGTACATTTTTCGTCCTGTGTGTGTTTGTTTAACGCTGTTGAGGCGTTTTTCGTATATTTATGGCCATTTAATCTGTTCTTCAGCAAATGGCTCGTCATGCCTATATATTTTTTGGGACAATTTGTGCAAGGGATCGCATATATTACATTTGATTTATGTAGGAGAGAAGTTTTACTTTTTAAATTTGTGAACAATGTATTTAACTTATTATGTGACCTGTGGCATATTATAATGTCGAGAAGAAATAATTTAATTGAGAACATTTTGCAATGACATGAAAAATAATCATTCTCGATCTAGTTACTAAATAAAAACTTTTAAAATAATAAGAATTTAATCCAGTCTTTTGTAGAATAGCATTAGAAAAATTTATATGTAAAATGTGTTATCATTTAAGCCACAGAGCCAGTTTTCTTCATTTAATTGTTAGATATATTCTAATATAAGAATTAAAAACAATCTTTTTTAAAGCCGAGCTTTATTCTGAAATCAATTTACATATTTATATTTATACATGGTTTTTTTTTCACTATATGTAAAGACTTCACAAAACATATTCTTTACTGACATTATATAAATATAAATTTTGATATAAAATAAATATGGACCATAAAAAATAAGCTGTAGTTTGTTCCAGATCAATATATATATATATATATATATATATATATATATATATATATATATATATATATATATATATATATATATATATATATATAATGGGTGTTTTTTATAGAGGTATAAAACTTTAAGTTGACAACACTTTTTTAACTGGCGGCCATTTTGTCAGCTGTCAAGTGATTTATGTTTAGTTTGGTTTGGCATTTCAACATGAATAGACTGACGCCTGAACAACGCTTCCAAATTGTGCAAATTTATTTTGAAAATCATGGTTCTGTTCGAAATACGTTTCGCGCACTACGTCCATTTTACGGTCAACATAATCGTCCATCAGAGCAATTAATTCGTTTAACTATGGAACGTTTTCGCACCACGTTTACTCTAAATGATAATACGTATCCACAGAGACGTCGTACAGTGCGTACAGAAGAAGTCATTGCTGCTGTAGAGCGTAGCGTAGAGGAAGACCCGAATCAGTATATCCGCCATCGTGCACAGGAATTGGATATGTGTTCATTCACTTTATGGAAGATTTTGCGGAAAGATTTTGGTTTGCGTGCTTACAAAATCCAACTCGTGCAAGAATTGAAGCCACACGATCACCTAGCAAGGCGTAGATTCGGTGAATGGGCCCAAAACAAGATTGCCGTTGATCCCGATTTTCATAAGCGAATTTTGTTTAGCGATGAAGCTCACTTTTGTTGGAATGGATACGTCAATAAACAAAACTGCCGTATTTGGAGTGATGATAATCCTTAAGTGTATGTTGAGACACCGTTCATCTAGAAAAACTGACTGTTTGGTGTGCTTTATGGGCTGGTGGAATCATTGGTCCGTACTTCTTTAAAAACGATGCTGGTCAGAACGTTACAGTCAATGGTGACCGCTATAGAGCCATGATTACTGACTTTTTCGTTCATCAATTGAACAACCATGATGTGCAGGAGCTGTGGTTTCAAAAAGACGGCGCAACATGTCACACAGCTCGTGCCACAATTGATTTATTGAAGGAAACGTTTGGTAACCGCATAGTTTTACATTTCGGACCCGTGAATTGGCCTCCAAGATCGTGCGACTTAACGCCGCTAGACTATTTTCTGTGGGGATATGTGAAGTCGCTAATCTACGTCGATAAGCCCGAAACGATTGATCACTTGGAGGACAACATTCGCCGCGTTATTGCCGATATACAGCCACAAATGTTGGAAAAAGTCATCGAAAATTGGACCTCCAGATTAGACTACGTCCGAGCCAGCCGTGGCGGTCATATGCCAGAAGTCATATTTAAATTATAATGCCAGAAGGTTATCTTTCGAATAAAGTAAATTTCATGTCAATTTAAAAAATTCATCTTTGTTTTATTCCGTTTAAAAGTTCTATACCTCTATAAAAAACACCCTTTATATATATATATATATATATATATATATATATATATATATATATATATATATATATATATATGAATAAAAAACCAAAACAATGACCTTCAAAGGGCAAAAGTTATTTGATTTTTTACCCATCCCGAAGTTTTTAAATAAAGTAAGTTACATTTAATTAATATTTACAATGATTTATCTAGAAAATAATTAAGTTATCACCAAATTTTCTCGGCATATTTATTATTTATTAATTTAAGTATATTATTAGCTTTTATTACATAAACAACAAACTTTCAGACTTTACCCCTTTTTTAAATTACAAGAATATCAATCAAAAAATAAATCATCGGATCCACTTCTGACATCTAAGGAACAAAACAAATGGTAGGGTTTATTACTTGACACGAAATTTATCAAAAACACCCTTTGGCGTGTTTCCATCAATAATAATTTTTGTAAAGGCTGTCGCCCTTTTTTCCATTCAGTTTAGGCACGAATCTTGCTCAGTGATTTTAAAATTTATGTTTTTATAATAAACCGGAATACAATATGGAGAATGCAGGAAGATTAGATAGAAATCTGAAAAGGTTTCATTATGGTATTCTGGAATAAAATAAGATGGAATTTTAAAATGGAAGGGTTTCTTAATTTTCTTTTTGATTAGCGGTTTAGTTTCAGTATTGGATGAAGGTTCAGTCCTTTATAGGCCATGGTTATAAGTACAGGGTGAGTCAACGATTGGATGAAGTAGATTTGTGCCTTTTCGGTGAAATTTACAAAGAAACTATATTTATTGTTTGATACAGTTTATTTTTACGCAGATATTAAAAATATTTAGGACTCTACAGGGTGAGCCAAAAAACTAGGACAGCATAAAGTTGTATTTTTTTAAATAGAACACCCTATATACGAATCGTATTTTCGATTTAGCTTATAATTTTAAATCTTTTTTATTAAGGGTTTACTATAACAAAACTTTATAGTTTCTGAGATAATTAAGTTTAAAGAAAAAAAGTCACATTTTCAAGCATCAATTCAATCCTAAACAACGTTTTCAATTTTGTGACAAATATATTCAAATTTGGAATTTAGCAAGGCCAAGGACAAGTTGACGTAATTTTTACCTAATATTTGCAATAAAAGCTACAGGGTGTTGAACACATCGGCTCAAATTTGAACAAGTTTAAATGAATAAATATTTTTTTTTTGAATGGTACACCCTGTATATTTTCATGTTATTTAATAGAGTAATAAAAACCCTAAAAGTTTTGTTCAAAATATCCTCTACCTATTTATAATAGTTTTTGAGATATTTCAGTTTTTCTTATTTTCCATACTTTTTTACAGAAATAGTCTTCATTATCATAGTAGCCATGTAAAATAATAAAAAGAAACTACAGAAACAAACAGAATGTGGTTACATATGATGAAATACATTATTAGTTACATTACAACGGCAATAGTTTAATTAAACATAATGTGAAAAATTAACACAACAATAACGACAAGGCAAATACATATTTACTTTTATACTAAATTGAAACAAAAAAATTAAATACTGAGATTAATTATTTCTTTTTAATAAGTGTTCGAATAAACGACCCTCTTGTGCAATGCACAAATTTAGTCTTTTTTGCAGATTTTCTCGGACCCTGGACAAAATTAGTGGCGTTATTGTGCTACAGGTATCCCTAATCCTGTTTCGCATATCTTCCATTGTTGTTGGTGGATTAACATACACCTTATTTTTAATATAACCCCATAGGAAGAAATCTAATGGGATGATGTCGCAAGACCTTGTTGGCCACTCAGTGAAACCCCCACGTCCAATCCATTTTTGCGGATATCGTTGGTCCAAAAACGCACGAACTTTACGATGGTAATGCGGAGGCGCACCATCGTGCTGGAACCACATACTGTCGAGCTCATCCCTATCGAGACCTTGAAGCAGTTGGGGTAGTTCTTCTTGTAGAAAGTTCAGGTAACTATGGCCATTTAGTGGTTCATTAAAAAAGTGGGGTCCAATAATTCGATTATGATGAATACCACACTAAACATTTAATGACCAGTGGTTTTGATGTTGCACCTCTCTAATCCAAAATGGGTTTTCTGTGGCATAATAATGCATGTTACGTCTATTTACGGCACCGTTACTTCTAAAAGAAGCTTCATCACTAAACATTACCTTGCACAATAAATTTGGATTTAATTGAATCTCCGCATTTATTGTACGACAAAAGTTTACACGACTTTCAAAATCCTGTCCATGCAATTCTTGGTGTAATTCCATGTGATATGGATGATACCTATATTTCTTGGTAGTACGATTAGCGGTGGATTGTGATGTTTCACATAATGCTGCTAACTGACGGCTACCAATATAAGGATTTTCCTGAACATTTAACAATACTTGTAGTTCTTTTTCTTCATTAGTTACTGGTTTGTTGACCACTTTACGTTTTGGATAATCAACAGTACCAGAAGAATCAAATCTTTGCATTAAGTTTTGAAAAGTATGGGTATTAGGCTGGCGTCGATCAGGATACTTCATTTTGTAAATTCTTTGAGCAAGAAGGTAATTTTTTTGAGCCTCTCCTATTGTGTAAATCATATCTATTAACTCATTCTTTGGAAAATTCATTTTACAATATAAGATGAATGCAAAAAAAACCAAACTACACTACATAAAAACCAAAAGAAACGATTGCGGTTATAAATTTGACACACAGAAAAATGTTCTTTTACATTGTTTTTGCCATGGCTACTATGATAATAAAGACTATTTCTGTAAAAAAGTATGGAAAATAAGAAAAACTGAAATATCTCAAAAACTATTATGAATAGGTATAGGATATATTAAACAAAACTTTTAGGGTTTTTATTACTCTATTAAATAACATGAAAATATACAGGGTGTACCATTTAAGAAAAAAGATATTTATTCATTTAAACTTGTTCAAATTTGAGCCGATCTGTTCAACACCCTGTAGCTTTTATTGCAAATATTAGGTAAAAATTATGTTAACTTGTCCTTGGCCTTGCTAAATTCCAAATTTGAGTATATTTGTCACAAAATTGAAAACGTTATTTAGGATTGAATTGATGCTTGAAAATGTGACTTTTTTTCTTTAAACTTAATTATCTCAGAAACTATAAAGTTTTGTTATAGTAAACCCTTAATAAAAAAGATTTAAAATTATAAGCTAAATCGAAAATACAATTCGTATATAGGGTGTTCTATTTAAAAAAAATACAACTTTATGCTGTCCTAGTTTTTTGGCTCACCCTGTAGAGTCCTAAATATTTTTAAAATCTGCGTAAAAATAAACTGTATCAAATAATAAATATAGTTTCTTTGTTAATTTCACCGAAAAGGCACAAACCTACTTCATCCAATCGTTGACTCACCCTGTACATGATCATACATCTTTTCAATCTCATTATATCTTTTCTTTTCTTGGAAACACAAATTGGTCAAACAACATTCCTGTAAGTCCGTGATGGCGAGTCGTGGTAGAAATATTGTTATTGCTAAGGCCTGGTCTTCCTCAAGTTTCTTCTTTATGATCTTTAGTGACTCCTTAACTAGAACGTTGGTGTAAAGGCTTTCCATATCGAAGCTAATAAAAATATTGACCAAAATGTGGTTGCGGACTCGCAATGTCTTTACTTTTGTTTGTTTTTAGATTATTTTTTATGGTATTGTTTATTCCAAGCGTGTTTTGCAATACCTGATCTGGAGGTTTCCCCTTTTTTTGTATGAGTTTTATGTTTCTTAATTCTAACTTCTAGTGGTCGTTTGATTTCTCCAATATACATTGCACCACACTCACTTGAAATTTTGTAAACATTCCTTCCTATAGGAAGTTTTTGGTTTCGTTTTTGTTAAATGAGTTCTAAGTGTATTTCCTGATTTAAAGGCTGTTTTTATATTATAACTTCTGGCAATTCATCTTATTTTCTCCGAAGTTTCTTAATGTATGTAATTGTGAAAAAGGAATATGTTTCTTGCTGTCCAGTGATAGTTGCTCTAAAGCTATTTATAACATTATCAATTAATTTTAAAGGATAACCATTCTGTTGTAAACAGAAATAGGAACGAGAATAGAAATGGCAAGAAATGCGTTTGTAAAACTGAAAACCATTCTGTGCAGCAGAGACATTACTCTAGAACTAAGAATGAGAATTTTAAGATGTTATGTATTTTCAGTGCTGCAGTATGGGTTGGAAGGCTGGACACTAAAACAAGAGCACATAAATAAACTGCAAGCGTTTGAAATGTGGTGTTACAGAAGGATGTTGGGAATATCTTGGACGGAGAGAAAAACAAACGTAGAAGTATTGCTAGCGATGGGACAAAACCTATGAAATAATTAACAACATAAAAATAAAGAAACTGCAATATCTTGGACATATAATGAGAGGCCAACGATACGAGTTGCTTAGATTGATCATGCAGGGTAAAATAGAAGGAAGAAGAAATATCAGAAGAAGAATGAATGATGATATCCAACCTCCGATAGGAGATGGCACCTGGAGAAGAAGAAGATTCTGTTGTAAATCGGATATAATGTTTGCTACCTCTTTTTCAATGAATCAGTATTATTGCATATAACGCGATTATAGAGGTTGTATATAATTCTGGTCGTCTTTTGGTTGTACCTCTGTTTCACCTATAATTTTTACGAAATGTTGCGAGTTCTTAATTCAGGAGGATGTATTTCTTTGTAATAGTTTCAAGATTAGATGTAGGAACTTAACAAGCTCAGAAGTCGAAAAGTTTCGGGAACTCATAGTAGTGATACACTGGTATTTAATGTAAAAGGTGCTAGTAAGATTTACTCGTAAGAACAGAGCAAGGCTGAAGGCTAGAGGTAGCACCAGCAAGAAAAGTGCCAAGCTAGCCCCGATGCCGTAGAGTAGGGGTGGGTATTTATAAAGGACGCCACTGAATTTCAGCCGGGTAAACCCAGAAACCCCCCACGTTGTTGCTTGAGCCTAATGATCAACTCAGCTCTAAGAAAAAAAAATTGTGGACAAGAAACTTATGGGTCAAATTAAACTCGTAAATATTTAGTACTAATCTCACTCTATATTCATAAGAAATAGGTGATCTTTGAAGGATTCTTTCTTGAAGAGTGGACTGTTGTTTGGATCCCTAAGGGTGGACTGACGTTCTGTGCCTAAGGGTGGATTTGTTTATTCTTCTACCCCGAGGATGGACCTGGACTTTCTGGTGCCCAGAGAGTGGATCTGGACTTTCTTGCGCTCAGAGGGTGGGCCTGGGTTGTTCTTCGTCCCAGAGGGTGGATCTGGGCTTTCCTGTACCCAGAGGGTAGGTAGACTGATGTTTGTATCTCTAAGGGTGGACCCCGATATTCAAACTGATTCCTTCTTTGACCCGTGCAAACGGCCCAAAATCCCTGTCTCCAGGTATTTCCCGATAAAAAAAACCCATAACTGACCAAAGATACGGTACACCAAAACTCAACAAAATTACCGGGATAATTTTCGACTTTCCATCTCAGAATCTCAAAAATTTGGCAACTCAAAATTGAGATGGAAGTTTGCAGCTGCTTTCGCCGAATCAAACAAGGAAAAAGTGAAAAATCAAGGCAAAACGGCATCCATTTATAATCTTGGCCCTTCTTCTTCTTCAAGTGCCATCTCCGCTGCGGAGGTTGGCTATCATCATGGCAATTCTAACCTTAGAAGCTGCCGCCCGGAACAGTTGAACAGAACTGCAAGAAAACCATTCTCTGAGGTTCCTCAGCCAAGACATCCTTCTCCTCCCGATGCTGCGCTTGCCCTGAATCTTCCCCTGCATAATCAATTGGAGCAATTGGTATTTATTGCCTCTTGTAATATGGCCCAAGTACTGAAGCTTTCTTATTTTAACAGTCAGTGTTACCTCTTTTTGTTTGTTCATCCTGTCAAGTACTTCTTGATTAGTTGTTCTATCCTTCCAGGAGATTTTCAAGATTCTACGATACGCCCACATCTCAAATGCTTCCAATTTATTTATACACTGTTTGTTCAGCGTCCACGCCTCCACACCATACAACAAGACCGAAAAAACATAACACTTAAGCAATCGCACTTTCAATTTTAAGCTTAGATTTCGGCTACAAAATATTTGCTTCATATTGTTAAACGCACTTCGGGCTTTCTCTATTCTTATTCTTATTTCCCGTGTATATTCATTTGACTCGTTAATATTTACTCCTAGATAGTTGTAGTTTCGTGCTCGTTCTATTCGCTCGTTGTTTCCATATAGGTTGATATTGTCGATATGTTTCTTCGTAATTATCATGAATTTACTTTTCTTTGTATTCAGTGACAAACCAAATTCCTCGCTTGTTTCTATTACTTTATCTAATAGTCTCTGGAGATCTTCGATACTTTCTGCCATGAGTACCGTGTCATCAGCGTATCGTATATTACAAATAGGATGACCGTTGATCTTTACACCGGCTGATTCGTTCTCCAGGGCTTTCTTAATTATTTCTTCCGAGTAGAGATTGAACAACGTTGGCGACAACACACAGCCCTGTCTTACACCTCTTTTTATCTTTATTTTTTCTGATTCGGAGCCATTAATGCGCACTGTAGCTTCTTGATTGTAGTATAGGTTGGTTATTATTCTAATGTCACTTGAGTCAATTCCTTTATTTCTGAGTAATTGTAACAATGTCTTATGTTGAACTGTATCAAACGCCTTGTTGTAGTCCAAGAAACAGACAAACACGTCTTGGTTTACATCCAGACATCGCTGTATTACGACATTAAAAGCAAATAGTGCTTCTCTAGTTCCTAGTCCGTTTCTAAATCCGAATTGTGTCTGTCCGATTTCTGTTTCTAATTTCTTGTATATTCTACTATGAATGATCTTTAAGAATATTTTCATCATATGACACATAAGACTGATGGTCCGATGTTCGGAGCATTGCTTCGCGTTTGGCTTTTTAGGTAAAGTTATTATTGTTGTTAGTAGCCATTCTTTCGGTATTATACCAGATTTATAAATGCTATTAAATAGTTCCACAATCATTTCTAAATTACGTCCCTCAATGAGTTTGATTATTTCTGTTGGTAACTCATCTGGACCTGTAGCTTTCCCAGTCTTCATTCTTTTTATCGTGTGTTCCACTTCCTCACTTGTTATTTCTGGTCCTGTGTCACTGCTGATATATTCGTTTTCTACCTCATTGCGTTGATCGTTATACAGATGCTCTATGTATTCTTTCCAGACTCTCAATTTTTCTTCTGTGTCCATAATTATGTTTCCTCTTTCGTCCATCAATACGTTGTGTCTACTGTCTTGCCTTTTTGTTAATTCTTTAATTTTCTTGGCCCTGCTTGCACACTAATCCCATTTCCGTTAGGCGCGTTCAATTACCACGTGTGAAAATGACAGCTTAAAAAGAAAGACACCAGACAATAACCGTCGGCCGAAATGCATTTGTCAGTTAAGCAAATTCGTTGATCATTAGCATTTTCCACTCAAAGCAAAAATAATAAATCTAATAAGTATCCCAGTAGTTATTTGTAAATTCAAGAAATATATAGTAATACATCAATAGAAATTTCCTGATTTCTGCAACCCAATATACATACAATCCCATCAAATGTAAATATAAATGGCCGGAAAAAAAGAAGATCTATCTGAATACAAAAAAAAGGTAATATTAAGTTTGATACTAATAAGAAAATACCTAAGCACAGTGTAGTGAAATACCAAAGTATGGCAAAATAATGGTAAATAAAATTAATAAAAACTATACTGACTGAAACGCTTTCTTTCAAAGAATCCCTAGGAAATACTTAAGGAAAATTATGCCCATAATGACAGTATTTGCAAAACAAGGTTAGATTAAATGAAACAAAAGCATGTATGTATATTTTTGGGAGCTCAAAAAGATGTGGAGTTTTACTGTGGTGTGGTGTCAATTTAGTCCGGGTCTTCTCGGGAATATATCGCCATGTTTCTTAAAAACGCAATAAATTTTTCCCTCGTCTGTAGATATCAAGTTGAGCTGAATAAATGTACAGAGCTTTGTTGATAGTATATTAAACAGCTCTTCCTATAAGTGTGAGATTTATTTTTTGTTGAAAGTCATTGATACACCAAAGAACAAGATATATATACATATATGTTATGTCGGATGTTCTCACGGGTGTGATGTGTAATGGAAGGGTTTCGTGTATGTGCTATATATATATATATATATATATATATATATATATATATATATATATATATATATATATATTATGCTAAAATTTTGCCAAACTGAGATTGCAAACAATCAAAATGACATTAAAAATAAACCAAAGTAGGATAAGAGTTAATATACTCACCACCAAATCTGCTTATTTACTTTGCGGTTGAAGAGTATCCCTAAAAATTTCGTTAACTTTGTACAACTCAGAAGTGTTGCTAAATTACGTTACTAAAGACAGTCGGAATTTCCTTGGTGTTATCCTTTTAAGGAAATTTGAAGACCCCTTATTTAGACTGTCTTCCTACACAGCAAATTAAAGCTTACGAGTCCTTTGGGATTTACGGAATAATTAGACATTTCAGCTTTAAACTTAGTTTCTTTTGAACATAATCATCGAGATCGTACATTTCAAAATGGTTGTTTATTTAAATTAGCAGGTGCTTAACCTTTTGCTTTCATATAATTTTAGTTAAAATGAAGCGTTCCGTTGGTAACGAAGTTCACATTCATTTCATTTAATTAAGATGTATTTAGGCGTCTGTTAATTTTTAAAAAAATATCTTTGAATACGTCCTTTCTTTATTCAAAGGTGAATGAAACATTCATAATTATATAGTATATCATTAGGATAATTGAATTTTTAGCGGATACGTAAGCCATTTCTAATTTAATGTTAGCTTTGGCATTTTTTTACTTAATTTCAAATAAATAAGCATTATTTTCTTGTTTAATAATGTTCTAGTCGAGAAATACCACGTTCCACTCATGCATTCAAAATCATTAGAAGTTCTAAGCAAATAACACCATAAAATGCATATTTCTGCAAATTGGAAGCGATGTTGCATATGTTGCATAATAACAATGTTAATATTTCGTGCATTTGGTTGCATTTAACTGAAAAATCTATTCAGTATTTTCCAAGTAAATACCAATAATGCTTAAATGTGGTTAGTTTCACTGCTGAAATAATTGAAAAAATACGTTTGAACAATATTTGCATGAGTTATTTCGAAGGGACAATATCAATCGATTACTATTTCAATTTTTAACATTTTTTTTTTGGCTTATTTCAAATACGAATATACAGGGTGAGTCAACGATTGGATGAAGTAAGTTTGTGCCTTTTCGGTGAAATTTACAAAGAAACTATATTTATTGTTCGATACAGTTTATTTTTACGCAGATTTTAAAAATATTTAGGACTCTACAGGGTGAGCCAAAAAACTAGGACAGCATAAAGTTGTATCTTTTAAATAGAACACCCTATATACGAATCGTATTTTCGATTTAGCTTATAATTTTAAATCTTTTTTATTAAGGGTTTACTATAACAAAACTTTATAGTTTCTGAGATAATTAAGTTTAAAGAAAAAAAGTCACATTTTCAAGCATCAATTCAATCCTAAATAACGTTTTCAATTTTGTGACAAATATATTCAAATTTGGAATTTAGCAAGGCCAAGGACAAGTTAACATAATTTTTACCTAATATTTGCAATAAAAGCTACAGGGTGTTGAACACATCGGCTCAAATTTGAACAAGTTTAAATGAATAAATATCTTTTTTTTTTAAATGGTACACCCTGTATATTTTCATGTTATTTAATAGAGTAATAAAAACCCTAAAAGTTTTGTTCAATATATCCTATACCTATTTATAATAGTTTTTGAGATATTTCAGTTTTTCTTATTTTCCATACTTTTTTACAGAAATAGTCTTCATTATCATAGTAGCCATGTAAAATAATAAAAAGAAACTACAGAAACAAACAGAATGTGGTTAAATATGATGAAATACATTATTCGTTATATTACAACGGCAATAGTTTAATTAAACATAATGTGAAAAAATTAACACAACAATAACGACAAGGCAAATTACATATTTACTTTTATACTAAATTGAAACAAAAAAATTACCTATTAAATACTGAGATTAATTATTTCTTTTTAATAAGTGTTCGAATAAATGACCCTCTTGTGCAATGCACAAATTTAGTCTTTTTTGCAGATTTTCTCGGACCCTGGACAAAATTTGTGGCGTTATTGTTCTACAGGTATCCCTAATCCTGTTTCGCATATCTTCCACTGTTGTTGGTGGATTAACATACACCTTATTTTTAATATAACCCCATAGGAAGAAATCTAATGGGGTGATGTCGCAAGACCTTGGTGGCCACTCAATGAAACCCCCACGTCCAATCCATTTTTGCGGATATCGTTGGTCCAAAAACGCACGAACTTCACGATGGTAATGCGGAGGCGCACCATCGTGCTGGAACCACATACTGTCGAGCTCATCCCTATCGAGACCTTGAAGCAGTTGGGGTAGTTCTTCTTGAAGAAAGTTCAGGTAACTATGGCCATTTAGTTGTTCATTAAAAAAGTGGGGTCCAATAATTCGATTATGATGAATACCACACCAAACATTTAATGACCAGTGGTTTTGATGTTGCACCTCTCTAATCCAAAATGGGTTTTCTGTGGCATAATAATGCATGGTGCGTCTATTTACGGCACCGTTACTTCTAAAAGTAGCTTCATCACTAAACATTACCTTGCATAATAAATTTGGATTTAATTGAATCTCCGCATTTATTGTACGACAAAAGTTTACACGACTTTCAAAATCCTGTCCATGCAATTCTTGGTGTAATTCCATATGATATGGATGATACCTATATTTCTTGGTAGTACGATTAGCGGTGGATTGTGATGTTTCACATAATGCTGCTAACTGACGGCTACCAATATAAGGATTTTCCTGAACATTTAACAATACTTGTAGTTCTTTTTCTTCATTAGTTACTGATTTGTTGACCACTTTACGTTTTGGATAATCAACAGTACCAGAAGAACCAAATCTTTGCATTAAGTTTTGAAAAGTATGGGTATTAGGCTGGCGTCGATCAGGATACTTCATTTTGTAAATTCTTTGAGCAAGAAGGCAATTTTTTTGAGCCTCCCCTATTGTATAAATCATATCTATTAACTCATTCTTTGGAAAATTCATTTTACAATATAAGATGAATGCAAAAAAACCAAACTACACTACATAAAAACCAAAAGAAGCGATTGCAGTTATAAATTTGACATACAGAAAAATGTTCTTTTATATTGTTTTTGCCATGGCTACTATGATAATGAAGACTATTTCTGTAAAAAAGTATGGAAAATAAGAAAAACTGAAATATCTCAAAAACTATTATAAATAGGTATAGGATATATTGAACAAAACTTTTAGGGTTTTTATTACTCTATTAAATAACATGAAAATATACAAGGTGTACCATTTAAAAAAAAAGATATTTATTCATTTAAACTTGTTCAAATTTGAGCCGATATGTTCAACACCCTGTAGCTTTTATTGCAAATATTAGGTAAAAATTATGTTAACTTGTCCTTGGCCTTGCTAAATTCCAAATTTGAGTATATTTGTCAGAAAATTGAAAACGTTATTTAGGATTGAATTGATGCTTGAAAATGTGACTTTTTTTCTTTAAACTTAATTATCTCAGAAACTATAAAGTTTTGTTATAGTAAACCCTTAATAAAAAAGATTTAAAATTATAAGCTAAATCGAAAATACGATTCGTATATAGGGTGTTCTATTTAAAAAAATACAACTTTATATTGTCCTAGTTTTTTGGCTCACCCTGTAGAGTCCTAAATATTTTTAAAATCTGCGTAAAAATAAACTGTATCAAACAATAAATATAGTTTCTTTGTAAATTTCACCGAAAAGGCACAAACTTACTTCATCCAATCGTTGACTCACCCTGTACATAAATACCTGCTGTATTAACGTGTATTAAATTATTGGACAGAATAAATTAAATATAATCCCAAAATTATGCTTGGAAAATATACGTCTATTAAGAAAAATCTTCTTTTAAGTGCCTTTTTATCAAATCCATCCAAAATGTCGCTTTCGCAGTTAAGTATTAGACCTCACTTAGCTAAACGAATTAAATACAAAAGCGTGGTATTAGCACAAAGAAAAATGATCGCTTTACAAAAAAAGCATTCGTCTCCTCGGAAATACTGTGACTCAACGAATGCTGAATTAATTTTTCTTTCTGCGGTTTATTTTTCGCACATTTATCCCGAGTTTTTTTAGTCCTGCTGGCTGCGTTATCGCCAGCACGTAAGTTCTTACAAGCATTTAAGCTGTAATGGGAATCTTAATGTTAGAAAAAACAACAATAACTGAATTTTCTTGTTAAACTTTCCATGGAAAAAAGTCTTTTGTCAAGGAGACAAATATTTGAAGGAAGGCAATCCTTTAACTTCTAACTAATTCGAGAACAACGACTTATGTGTTGCAGAATGTTATTTTGTGACGTGTGGGTGTTATATACAGGGTGAGTCAACGATTGGATGAAGTAGGTTTGTGCCTTTTCGGTGAAATTAACAAAGAAACTATATTTATTGTTTGATACAGTTTATTTTTACGCAGATTTTAAAAATATTTAGGACTCTACAGGGTGAGCCAAAAAACTAGGACAGCATAAAGTTGTATTTTTTTAAATAGAACACCCTATATACGAATCGTATTTTCGATTTAGCTTATAATTTTAAATCTTTTTTATTAAGGGTTTACTATAACAAAACTTTATAGTTTCTAAGATAATTAAGTTTAAAGAAAAAAAGTCACATTTTCAAGCATCAATTCAATCCTAAATAACGTTTTCAATTTTGTGACAAATATATTCAAATTTGGAATTTAGCAAGGCCAAGGACAAGTTAACATAATTTTTACCTAATATCTGCAATAAAAGTTACAGGGTGCTGAACACATCGGCTCAAATTTGAACAAGTTTAAATGAATAAATATCTTTTTTTTTTAAATGGTACACCCTGTATATTTTCATGTTATTTAATAAAGTAATAAAAACCCTAAAAGTTGTGTTGAATATATCCTATACCTATTTATAATAGTTTTTGAGATATTTCAGTTTTTCTTATTTTCCATACTTTTTTACAGAAATAGTCTTCATTATCATAGTAGCCATGGCAAAAACAATGTAAAAGAACATTTTTCTGTGTGTCAAATTTATAACCGCAATCGCTTCTTTTGGTTTTTATGTAGTGTAGTTTGGTTTTTTTTTGCATTCATCTTATATTGTAAAATGAATTTTCCAAAAAATGAGTTAATAGATATGATTTATACAATAGGAGAGGCTCAAAAAAATTGCCTTCTTGCTCAAAGAATTTACAAAATGAAGTATCCTGATCGACGCCAGCCTAATACCCATACTTTTCAAAACTTAATGCAAAGATTTGATTCTTCTGGTACTGTTGATTATCCAAAACGTAAAGTGGTCAACAAACCAGTAACTAATGAAGAAAAAGAACTACAAGTATTGTTAAATGTTCAGGAAAATCCTTATATTGGTAGCCGTCAGTTAGCAGCATTATGTGAAACATCACAATCCACCGCTAATCGTACTACCAAGAAATATAGGTATCATCCATATCACATGGAATTACACCAAAAATTGCATGGACAGGATTTTAAAAGTCGTGTAAACTTTTGTCGTACAATAAATGCGGAGATTCAATTAAATCCAAATTTATTATGCAAGGTAATGTTTAGTGATGAAGCTACTTTTAGAAGTAACGGTGCCGTAAATAGACGCAACATGCATTATTATGCCACAGAAAACCCATTTTGGATTAGACAGGTGCAACATCAAAACCACTGGTCATTAAATGTTTGGTGTGGTATTCATCATAATCGAATTATTGGACCTCACTTTTTTAATGAACCACTAAATGGCCATAGTTACCTGAACTTTCTACAAGAACTACTCCAACTGCTTCAAGGTCTCGATAGGGATGAGCTCGACAGTATGTGGTTCCAGCACGATGGTGCGCCTCCGCATTACCATCGTGAAGTTCGTGCGTTTTTGGATCAACGATATCCGCAAAAATGGACTGGACGTGGGGGTTTCATTGAGTGGCCACCAAGGTCTTGCGACATCACCCCATTAGATTTCTTCCTATGGGGTTATATTAAAAATAAGGTGTATGTTAATCCACCAACAACAGTGGAAGATATGCGAAACAGGATTAGGGATACCTGTAGAACAATAACGCCACTAATTTTGTCCAGGGTCCGAGAAAATCTGCAAAAAAGACTAAATTTGTGCATTGCACAAGAGGGTCGTTTATTCGAACACTTATTAAAAAGAAATAATTAATCTCAGTATTTAATAGGTAATTTTTTTGTTTCAATTTAGTATAAAAGTAAATATGTATTTGCCTTGTCGTTATTGTTGTGTTAATTTTTTCACATTATGTTTAATTAAACTATTGCCGTTGTAATATAACGAATAATGTATTTTATCATATTTAACCACATTCTGTTTGTTTCTGTAGTTTCTTTTTATTATTTTACATGGCTACTATGATAATGAAGACTATTTCTGTAAAAAAGTATGGAAAATAAGAAAAACTGAAATATCTCAAAAACTATTATAAATAGGTATAGGATATATTGAACAAAACTTTTAGGGTTTTTATTACTCTATTAAATAACATGAAAATATTCAGGGTGTACCATTTAAAAAAAAAAGATATTTATTCATTTAAACTTGTTCAAATTTGAGCCCATGTGTTCAACACCCTGTAGCCTTTATTGCAAATATTAGGTAAAAATTATGTTAACTTATCCTTGGCCTTGCTAAATTCCAAATTTGAATATATTTGTCACAAAATTGAAAACGTTATTTAGGATTGAATTGATGCTTGAAAATGTAACTTTTTTTCTTTAAACTTAATTATCTCAGAAACTATAAAGTTTTGTTATAGTAAACCCTAAATAAAAAAGATTTAAAATTATAAGCTAAATCGAAAATACGATTCGTATATAGGGTGTTCTATTTAAAAAAATACAACTTTATGCTGTACTAGTTTTTTGGCTCACCCTGTAGAGTCCTAAATATTTTTAAAATCTGCGTAAAAATAAACTGTATCAAACAATAAATATAGTTTCTTTGTTAATTTCACCGAAAAGGCACAAACCTACTTCATCCAATCGTTGGCTCACCCTGTACATTTGTTATGCATTGTTACAGTTTTGTTCTTTTGCAACAAAAACTATAAATATTTATACTAATTATACCAATAATAAAACTAATACTCACCATAAATAAATCCATTATTTTCATCAAATAGTATTTTTAATAAATATTAAATTAAAAACTAAGAGTTGGATTCACTAATGTGGTTCAATTTTAAAACTATCGTAAACTGACAGCAGAGGGCTTAAACTGAAAAAAAAAAACAACAACACTAAGTCAAGCAAGTTTTAAACCCTAAAAATACCAGAATAAAAAATTATTTTGTTTTAGTATTGAATCGGCAAAAATTTTACATATTTTTGGTAGCAAACTACTTCCTTTACATTTTTCAAGGCTTTGTCGTAAAGTTCTTATCCTCAATATCCCTACATAAGCGTTTATTTGTTGACATATGTCATATAAATTTTAACAGTATCATAAACAAAACAAAACTGGCCGACTATAAGATTTAAATTTCATGGCAACTAGATCGGGTGCAAATCTTGAATCTTCTTAGTGAATCTGGCTGTAAAAGTTTATTCACCTGTCGCATATAAAAAATAAGTATTTAAAAAAATCAAGTGTGGCATCATTTTCCAGATTTTAAGAGTAAACCAAGTTAAAATTTTATTCGTTTCCGTTAAGTACACCGTAGTAAAAGTTATCAGGTCTAAAAGTTCAGCACACCATCTTTGTGACTGTTGAAGCTTGGTACATTCTTAAAAACAAATAGGTACGTGCCTTAAACAGTTTTTATCAAACCAGGACTTTGAATTCGTGTCTAACGATTTGATTTCCATGCCAAAGCCTGTCATATTGTTCCTTTGTTGAAACTTAGTGATAAAACTACCTTTCAGGTATAAGAACTACATAATAAACTATGTTATTACTGACTTTATAGTATAATTTCATTTTTTACCTGTGATTGGGAACTAATAAGACTTTCTGTGCGCCATTATAAGACACTTTATATATAATTTAATTTAAAATATCTTGTGATTCAAAGGTATACGTATACATAAGGTAGTTTAACTGGTTTTAAATAAACACAACTCTATTGTCAATGAGCCTACTAGATAATTTATATTCCTGCAAATATAAGTACTTAAACGCAAAAAATTAAGGTTAGAAATCCGGCGATAATCGAGATTAACTGACAGACTAGATTAAGGCCGGGCCTAGATCTAATTGGGGTTGCGTTTCGCGCAAATGACGTCATACTTGTCATAATGTTGTTTATTGTTTATTTCCTTTTTTTGTAGTCTATTCCATAGCAAATCGTCATTAGTTACTGTAGGTACATATTTTATATAGCAAAATGACTTTTTTCGTATTGATTAAATTTAGATTTGGTAAAAATTCGTAAAAAGTGAAAACTAGGAAAATGACGTTTTTTTGAAAAAAAATCGATATTTACCACCTGTTTCGAGGTCGTAGAACACGATTCTGACCTCAGTTTTTCATTATTTTTCCTCACTTTCCCGGAAAACTAAAAAAAAAGCATTACTTCACAAAGCACTTTTATTTCAGTTAAAATACCGAACTTACGTATATATTTTCAATTAAACTAGTTAAAATATATTGTATGTAACATATTTCAATTATTTTGGTACAAATTTTGGCAAACCAATTTTTAAAAAATCGCATTTTCAACGAATAATCAAAAATACGTCTCGGAAACGCCATCAACCGTCGGACTATCTAAACTAGTGGTCGGATCGCATAAAAATGTCCAACGTTGCCAGATGTAAAATTTTTTCGTGATAAAAACTATAAAATTTGTCCTCAGTCAACAACACAGTTTAATTTATGAATTTTTATCTAAAACAAATGCTCCTGGTGGGTGCCATTTTGGTTTTGTTTCGATTTATTTTTGATAATTTTCTTGATTTTTCTGATAAAAAAAAGTGCAAATTTAAGAATTTTTATATAATACAGACGCTTCTATTAGTGTGCACTTTTTTATCGGAGATGTCAAAAAATTATTAAAAACAAATCAACACGAACAAAACCAGAATAACACCCACCTCTAGATTGACCCTAATCCGATTTATTACCTTGGTTAACTCAGATTTAGCTTGATTTTGGTTAATTTGGAAAACAGAAATATATATATATATATATATATATATATATATATATATATATATATATATATATATATATATATATATATATATATATATATATATATATATATATATATAAATCCACTACACTTAACAACATAGTTTAATGTTTGTAATGTATAAATAAAAGGGCAAAATTAATCTTAATCACCCAAAATTTTTGGTTAGTTCTGGTTAGTATAGGTTCAGCTTGGTTTTGGTTAGTTTGAAAAACTAAAAATGACCTAGATTTATTGCTTAAAAATGTTATTGTCCAACAGAGACCACATGGAAACGGGACAATCTCTGCCAGACAAGTATATTGGGAAAGGTCTTTAGTTTAGGTTAGTTCAGATTAGTTTTAGTTTTTCAGACTGAACGAAACCAAGCTAAACCTGTGCTAACCAGAACTTACCAAGAAATTTGTGTGGTTAAAATTAATTTTACCCTTTTTTTATACATTACAAACATTAGCCATGTTGAACGAAAGGAATATGTGTGAACTTCAAAGAAATCATATTTGCAATCTGGCAACAGCGCCTATAGCAACAAGCACGCCATCTTAATGTGAACTATGCAAGCTATTATTTTAATGGCGGGGGCCGTTTTGTTTTTATTTGTTTTGATTTGTTTCTTGCAAATTTTCCTAATTTTTCCTATAAAATATGCATTTTTTTTTGAATTTTGATTCTATCAATGTGGAATTGTGATTGTAACAAAAGTTTAACGATATCGTTTAAAAAATTGATCCTAAAGTGAGAAGTGATTTTTTTTTGTTTTCCACAAAATTGAAGAAAAATTCTGTGGTCTACCACCTCGAAATATGGACAAAGGATCGAGATTTTTTCAAAAAAAAAGTAATTTTCCTAACTTTCTCTCTTTACGAATTCTTACCTTAACTTTTAACTATTTTTGTTGTCTTGGTGCATTCTTTTTTCAAAATCGTTGGTTTCTATTTTTGCTAACATCATCGCTTATAAAGTAAATAAGATACTTTAGGAACAAGTTGCATTTATAAGCTCACTGCCTCAGATTATTACAACAAAACTTCATTTTGTACTCGATAACTAAAAATTCAACCCAACACATTTCACTTCTCGGGAAATAAAAACGCACGTAGATTTAACCTCAAACTATAATCAAATACACCATTTCTGTATCTCTTCTTATTTTAATAAAAACAGCGGCTAACGCTGCTATCATCTGTGATTTATGTCCAACGTACCGGCAATAAATTTTACAAAGTGCCATGGTCTGCATGCGCATTTAGAAAATCCGCTGTTAAATTTTGAATCCCAACAAATGCGTATGAACATTTCCGGTTAGCAGGAGGTATGTTGCAGCAACTACTGAACAAGGGTGTGCAAAAAATGCCGAGATGTATTTACTTTTAGTTGCGGTGTAAATAGATATATATCACAGATATTACAAGGGGTAAAATGCCATAATTTTGCCGGCTTATATCTATATCACATCAGACCTGTGAGCAGGGGCGGATCCAGCCACTCTCTTTGGGGGGCGGGGCGGTGATATCACAAAAGTACAGTATGGCAAGCGAAAGCAAGTTATCGATGGGGGGGGGGGCACCGGAAACATTCCCATTTCTAGTGTAAAAGGCAAGGTCAGGTATATTTTTCTGAATTTGAAGCTCTTGGAGACGGGGGGGACGATCACAAGAAAAACAAGTTGCCGATAGTGGGGGAGGATGCGAGCAACATACACATTCTTAGTATAAGAAACAGAATCGGTTCTATTTTCCTGAACTCAAAACTCTTGGTGGGAGGGCTATCGCAAGAAAAATAAGTTGTCAATGGGTGGAGTGCCCACAATACACACATTCCGAATATAAAAGGCCGTATCGGTTCTATTTTCTTGAACTCAAAGCTCGTGGGAAGGAGAGGGGCGATGGCAAGCATACACATTCCTATACTCTATTCAAGAACTAGAGAGAGTAATAAAACTATTACCGAAACCTCCAACGTACCTGCTCCAGTGCCGTAGGTAATTGAGGACTGTCGTAAATCTAATTATATGTAAATACTATAAGCATTTATAAATTTACTGAAACAATAAAATTTCTGATAATTCAATTTAATTTCTGTCAGTGAGCAAAGTACACCGTACAGGGAGTTCTTAGTGATTTTTCTTGTTTGTGCTTGTTTTTATATATTATTTGAGATTAGTGAGGTACCCAAAAGATATGGCTTCCACTTCAAAATTTATTCCAAAATCGTTAAACCAGGGCATTTTTCATATCAATATCTAGATAATAATGTTAAAAGATCTGTTGGGATGTATTCCAACATTACAGGAGTTGGACCGAGAGACCGCGGAGCGACACCGGACCAAAGAACACAGATAGTTTGCGAAGAAAAAATAGGATAAAAATGATTTATTACTCTCTCTAGTTCTTGTATAAACTATAGTATAAGAGGCAAAATAGGGTCTATTTTCCTGAACTCAAAGCTCTTGGGGGAGGGGGGGGCATCGCTCTCCCCGTCCCCCCATTATATCCGCGCCTGCCTGTAAGTAACTCAGATTTCTTGGGGTTATCTGATTCCAGATTTGGATAATTTGTGATATAATAATCACAAATTACCCAATATATTAAAAACGAATTTTTCTAGTGAGTAATTTTTGACATCTTGATATAATTGGAGTTAAAATATTGTTGGTGGTATGAATAAAGTTTCCTTTTCGAAAAAAAATTACCATTTTTAAGTCATTGTTTTTAATTTAAGGAAAGAACAATTCGTTTGTATCTTCTGTTCACTTGGAAATTTAGAGTAACCAACTCTTCTTACTTTAAACTTTTCTATTTTCTCCACTATACTTAGTTATTTTAAATAATAACAATTTGCAGCTTTTATATTTCAATAATTGTTAAATAAAAGTAAAATTTTAAAACAAACAAGTTTTTTTTATTCCATAAAATGGTATTACATTACAAAGTAAAAGGAATAATAATAAGATTTCTATTGTGCTTTAAGATAAACAACTATCTCAATACCAAACAATCAATCTGTCTCACTTTTTCATTTTAATTCCATCCTATTCATGGTGTAAACAATATCATAGACTGTACCACTTGTCTACGGAAACAATGGAACTAAATATGTAGGTGAAGTAATAATAACGTCTATTTTGTATGAACCGCAAGCTCACTACCTCCCAGAATTCATAATTATTGATTTGCTTACCCCAATTTAATGAATAGGTTGGATTTAGTTAATACAAGATGGTTTCCAGGAACAAAATTTTTTTAATACTGTATTGTATCTAAAATTTAATTTTTTATTCAGGAGTTTCTTTCCAACTTTTGTATTAAGCATATTAACTACTAACTATCCATAGGAATAAGACAGGGTGATAGCCTAAGTCCAACACTTTTCAATGTAATCATGGACGAAATCATTGATGAGGTAAAAAGCACAAATATTGGGTACCCAATGGGACACAATATCGTTCAGATTATATGCTTTGCAGACGATGTTGCCTTGGCAGCAGATAGCTAGGACAACTTACAAAGAATGCTTTTCCATCTCAATCGAATAGCCAAACAGTATAATATGAAAATATCTGTGGAGAAAACCAAAGCAATGGTAATAGCAAAAGAACCGGTAAGATGCAAACTAATGGTTGATGACAAACATATCGAACAGGTTGGGAAGTTTAAATACTTAGGAGCACATATAACAAGTAACAGGGCAGTAACGGAAGAAGTACGCACACAAGCCAACAAAGCAGCCATGATATCAGGCCAACTAAGAGACATAATCTGGAACAATAAACATATGACGATTGAGAGCAAAGCAAGAATTTACAAGGTCTGCGTAAGACCGATACTGACCTACGGCGCAGAAACAAGAAATGAAACAACAAAGACAAAATAAATTATGAGAACCACAGAAATGAAAACGCCGAGAATGATCACGGGAACAAGTTTAAGAGATAGAATAAGAAACGCAAAAATACGCGAGGACAGCGGAGTGGGGGAAGTTGTGAAGAGGGTTCGAAACCGTCGTAGGCAGCGGAGAGATCACGTGGAACGAATGGACGATGACAAACTAGCAAAAACCGTGATGAGAGAGAAACCAAACACCAAAGGCCGCCTGGACGGCCCCCCAAAAGATGGAGAGACAGCTGGATTTCGACCTCAAACGAGGATCGATGAGGCATTGTGTAGATAACAGAACTTGGTTCTACCTAGATGAAGAAGAAGAAGAAGAACTACTAACAACTAATAATTTAGGATACCCAAGGGTTCTGGTGATCTATTGAGGTCTATGACGTTTTATGGTTGATTCTTAGGTATTTTGAGTTGTTAAGTCTGAATCTTTAACATAATAATTCAGCATGTAGTCAGGGAATTTGTTATTAATAATTTAACTGTCTATTATGACGTAAAATTGTTCACAAATGAAATATCGACTTTGGATCCAAGCCATTAGTTCAAAATTAGCAGAGCTCCAACAAAATCGACTTTAACCTGACTTTAAACATAATTTTTGATCGTATGATATCTCAATTTCATGGTAATAGTTACCAGACTAATTATATATATTTGCCATCTCGATTGTTTATCGGAAAATCGGGGATATGAGTGAAAGAAATATAAAAACATTGGATTTTTTACAGATGCAGCATTTTTTGGATTTTCTGAAAAATATTGATTAGAACTAGAGTTATAGCAAATGAGAAGTGCACAGGTTCCTCATAGCGGCGAGGTGGATATGTCAAAAAAAAAGCGCACTCTAGCTCGCTGTTGAAGACGTTCAATCTCATTATATCATGATGCAGCAATTGAAAGTTTGCATTACAAAGAAGTAGATAAAATACTTCCTCTAATGAACGCTAAAATAAAAAATCTAACTTTAGTATATTTCAGTTGATGATATTTTTATCAATAATATTATGTTTTTTTTGCTAAAGTCTAGCAATTTATGACGACGAATTTTTTAATTTACTGCTAAAACGACTTTAAATGCGTCCGCTGCGAAAAAGATAGACCTTGTTTATAACAAATGTGGTAAGATATTTAATGAAACAGATGAAACATTAACGAATGAAACCTTAATAAATATAAAAATAATAATAGAACTATCGGAAGTTCATCATTAGAGATCCCTCAATAGAAAATGACCAATGCAAATATGGCTGTCGAACATCGGAGACAATTCAGCACATAACTGGAGGATGCCAAGCGTTTGCCGCAACCGACTATAAGGAAAGACACGACTCAGCCGCTAAGATACTCCACCAAGAGTTAGCAGGAAAGTTAAACCTATTACGGTAGGTAGCAATTCAGCGTCGAACTACTGGTTGATTTCAGGACAGATATTTCCGGAAACAGAGGGCTTCTTGTTAGCTGTCCAAGACCAGGTTATTCCGACGAAGAACTATCGGAAGTTCATCATTAGAGATCCCTCAATAGAAAATGACTAGTGCAGATATGGCTGTCGAACATCAGAGACAATCCAGCACATAACTGGAGGATGCCAAGTGTTTGCCGCAACCGAGTATAAGGAAAGACATGACTCAACCGCTAAGATACTCCACCAAGAGTTAGCAGAAAAGTTAAACCTATATATAAAGAAAAGTTAAACCTATATATAAAGAAAAGTTAAAGAAAGAAAGATATTTCTACTATTCTTGACAACAGCCAGTTCAAGTTATATTGGCACCGAACGGTTCTGACGGATCAGACAGTAGCTCATAATAGACCAGACATTATACTAATAGATAAAATTTCTAGGCGAACTACACTAATCGACATTGCTGTACCTAACAACAACAACCTAAGGCCAAAATACAACGAGAAGATCGCCAAATACAAAGAACGGGAGGTCCAAATCCGAAGACAATGGGCAATGAACAGCGTCCAAACGGTTCCCATAATACTGTCAACAACTGAAGTGATACCAAAGAACCTCCTGCAGAACATCAAGGGACTGGGCCTTAGTAAGCATCTGTATAAACCTATTCAGAAGGCGGTTCTCCTTGCAACAGCGTGAACTGTCCGAAAGTTTGTAGGAAGTACATAAGACGTCATCTAGGACCCAATAAGATGGAAAAGATTCCCACAGAGCTTCATACTTTTAGTGTCTTTATATGCCTGGTATGAGTGAATAATTCCTGGAGGGAGTGCGAAGCCGTTTGGCTTGTAAATCATAATAGAACACTGTTAATGACAACGAACATAGGAAATTAGAGCCCCAAAATATCGAAGTTCCGACCCTGTTAAATTATCAAAAATTGAATATCTCTTTAACTATAGATTTAATGTACGTTTTTTTTTTGGTGTTTTCTAAGTAACAAAACATAAAATAAAAACGCATTTCATCTATTCTCTGAATCGAAACAGAAACGATAAAAAATAGTTTTATAATATTTATCTACAAAATGTCAGGTGTGTATTTGAAAAATCGGATATATTTTGAAATTATGGATAGTGTTTTTAGCGTGTCATTTGTTCTTGATATGTTTGTTATATATGAAATATTTTACACACATTTTTAGAGACAGAAAAATATATAAAACATTTGTTAAATGCCCTAAATTGAAAGCGAAACTTCAGTTGATGTTTTTTAATGATTTAAAGAACCTAAACTTCAGAACATATATATATATATATATATATATATATATATATATATATATATATATGTGTGTGTGTGTTGTATCGTAGTTGTTCTAAGTCGAGCAGCCGTCGAGGAAGCATCACTTGAAAATGCCAGCTGAGATGTTGGCGAAACGTCGTGAAGATATTTCTACTGACGAACGAATTGAAAACCGGAAAAACACCAGTATAATAGTGAGAATTGCGTCGACTAAACAATCGATTTTTTGTGAATTTGGCTTCGTCCGACCAAATAATATCATCCAAAAAACCAGCATTTTCTTGTGACCAAAGTAAAATAAATTGACAGAACTCTATTCTTCGTGGAAAATCAGTGCCTTTTAAATGTTATACTATGGAAAATGGATGAAAATTGTGTTTCCATAAAATCCTTAAAACTGATGTTTGAGATAATCAAGACTCTAATGGTATTTGCCTCGTAGATATTGAGTTTGTACGATTTTTTAAATATAATTTTTATTCTTCTTTTTTGACCACTCTGTACAAATATAGTTGAGTTTTGGTTCGCACACGTAATTTTTGACATAAAAATTTAAATATATCCAGAACGATCTGACTTAAGTATAGAATATTATACATAAAATATGTATGAGAACCACCCTATATATATATATATATATATATATATATATATATATATATATATATATATATATTTATATATGAAACATCAGTGTCACAGGCTACCTTGCCTGTCTGAAGAGTCCAACTTTGTAGGACGAAACACTAACAACTGCCTTGATTGTTCGGATCGCAGTAGGCGCGCGATAAAAGCAGCGCAGCCTCGTGGCCCCAGGCCAATCCTCAGGTCATAATGCCTGGGTCAGGTTATGCCCAAATCTCGCTTAGAGGGTATCCTCAGCGAGAAATTTCCCGAACAATCTAAAAGTTCTTTGGGTTATGGCGTTATGCCTTCCCATCGCCTGGCAGTGATACACGAAGGTAGATGGCGTATTGAGCGGAGCTCAACATTAGGCCAGTTTCGTCTTCAATTCGACTCATCCGACACGGATTTCACCGTGTGACTAGCTGAAACAATATAACTCGGATTTGGAGTAGGTTGGTAGCATGGTTCCGTGATCTGTCATCACGATAGCTGTGTCTGGACGGATTGCCTTTACAATCATCACCGTCCGTCGTCGCCAACATCACAGTTGGCTTCAGGCCAAAAGACCAGCACTTGGACACCAATGACACATCAGAACATCAGTGTCACAGGCTACCTTGTCTGTCTGAAGAGTCCAACTTTGTAGGACGAAACACTAACAACTGCCTTGATTGTTCGGATCGCAGTGGGCGCGCGCTACAAGCAGCGCAGCCTCGCGGCCTCCGGCCAATCCTCAGGTCATAATGCCTGGGTCAGGTTATGCCCAAATCTCGTTTAGAGGCTATCCTCAGCGAGAGATTTTCCGAACAATCTAAAAGTTGTTTCGGTTATGGTATGGTATATATATATATATATATATATATATATATATATATATATATATATATATATATATATATATATTCCATTACATTTCTCCGGTCTACTTTTTATTTGATAAGATATTCAAAAAATTTCAAAATGTAGAGCGAACATAAGAATAAACCTAAAACTCAACGTACCTCAATTGGCTACAAAATTCTTTGGATGTTCAGACTATAAAATTAAATTCAATTATTCATCATTGAATTATAATGATAAAGGCTTTTTTTACCTTCAACTTTAATAAAGTTCTACCAACAATAACAACAGAAAAAATATACTCGTAAAACATAAAATTTAACTTTATGCATACCAACGACCTCGGCCCGATGACTTTCACATTTTTTGCATATTTTGTCTGGGGCACTTCTTGCAAAAACAACTTCATTATTTTTAGGAGAAAATCATGCATCATTCACAAGACTTATTTGCATGTTACAAGGCTTGCATACCAAAGCGAATTAAAGTATAATTTTTGTTTTGCGTAGTTATTCTTAAATATTTAATACTGCATGAAAATTAGATAAAAAAAGAGCTGTTTTGATAAAAAAATGTAACATTGTTTTTTTTTTTGGTGGAATGTTTTCATTTAGGCATCCTATAAAACATATCTCGATGGTAACTCTGAAACAGCTGTGAAAAAAAAATGGCGGATCAAAAATGATCACGATTTTCGGTTTTTTGAGGTTATCTCCAAAAGTAAAAGTTGTATCGAAAATTGTTTCAAACAAAAGTTGTAGAGAATTAAAAAACCTATCGATTCATATAATATAAGTTATAGGTGGCGCCACTATTTATCGAGATATGTTTTTTTTTCGACAAAATTTACGGTTTTTGTTTTAAAAAACGACATTTATTAACAAATTACCGATTTAAAATTTAACACAAGTATAGGTATTGTCATTCTAAAAAAGTATGTCAAACCCGGAATCTGTGAGTTCAACCTCAATTTTCCGCTTTCCTAATTAAGATACAATGCTCAATTTTAATGGAAATTGTATTGCTTTATATTTTAAAGATCTATTAAAAAAAGTTTTTTTTCAATCGTGGGCCGAAAAATTTTGCAAAGACCTATTTTTGCACCAAAAAAATTGCGATAACTTTTCACCGGAGGGAAATAAATTTTTTTTAATGCGTGCATTGGATTTAGATGTATCATTTCTGATTTAAAAAAAATTTTGGATGAAAAAACGTTTTTTTTTTTCAAAAATTCATGATAGCGTTAAAAATGAATATTAAGGGCTCAAATTTGCAGAAAATGCTTTTTAATACTTGTACTTTATCTGTGAATTTTTTGGATCCAAGAAATACACTTCCATAGGATCTGTGAATCTTCGAAAATTGGGCCGAATCTAATCGAAAATAGCTGTTGCAGGCCGCTGTCGGCGGATTGCCATAGTTCAGGTGCATTATCCATTGGCGCTTCAAGGAAACTTATGCATCAAAAGTAATAATTATAATATTGATATTGTTTTATTAATTTATGATAGTAACAATTTGTTTAGCCATATTAATTATTAATTTGCTTATTAACAAAATTTTTCAAAAAATTATAGAGAAAATCATACAAATATTCAATTATATATTACATATTATACTGTTTTTTTTTTCATTATATTATTATTACCTAATAGTTTATTAAAAACATTTTTACGAAAATTTCAGAAATTTCCAAAATATACAGATTTGTGTGTTATAAACAGTGCGATAATTGCTCTGAAAATTTTATTTCCTGCCATTTAGAAAACGACGATGACAATTCAGAGGAAATTAGAAATATATGTGAGAATGATTTCGACTATGAAAATGTTAATAATGATAAGAATGATATGTAAAATGAAATTGATAATAGTGATGAAAATGTATGTACGATGTAAGCGAGAGTAATAATTGTGATCATGATTACATAGAAGTGATCGAAAAAAAAAGAAGAAAGATGGATGCATAATTGATATATTGTATTTGTATGATTTTAGCACGTAATTTTAATGTATTACTAAATATTTATATGACGTACTATATATTATTATTATATTTTTATATGATTTGCTTATAGAAATTTTCGTAAAAATTTTGTTAATAAACTATTAGGTTATAATAATATAAAAGAAAAAAACAGTATAATATGTAATATATAATTGCATATTTGTATGATTTTTTCTATAATTTTTTGTAAAAATTTTGTTAATAAACAAATTAATAATTAATATGACTAAACAAATTGTTACTGTCATATAAATTAATAAAACAACATCAATATTATAAATATTACTTGTGATGCATAAGTTTCCTTGAAGCGCCAATGAATAATGCGCCTGAACTATGGCAACCCGCCGACAGCGGCCTGCAACAGCTATTTTCAATTAAATTCGGTTCAATTTTCGAAGGTTCGCAGATAGTATCTCGCTCTTGCGTCAGATAGCCAAAAGAGAACGATTTTTTTCAAATCACTAGCACATTCCTTCCAACGGATATTACCAAAAAAAATTAATAAAAAAGTCCATCAAAAATCCATCCAAAAGAAAAATAACCTTAATCTCGAGGCAATAATCTCGAATCCTTTATATTTACCATACAATTTGAACTACTTCCGGAAAATATATATAAAAATACTTCTATCTCAATTTTAACTGATCAAGACTCAATTCAGACAGAGACAACCAATATCTTAATAATCTAAACTGCCTCGTCCTACAAAATGAATTTCCTATGAACAAAGTACTTTACGGACTCAAAATATTCAAAATAAAATCAAATCAGTACGTATTGGTTCGAATTAGTTCGAGGGTCTAATTTCAAATATTATAACCACTAAAAATATCTAATTAATAAAGTAAAAGGAAATAATAAATTAATAAACTAAAAACAACATAATGAAAAAGTCGCTTCTATCTTATTTCAAATTTAGCATTTCCATATATTCAACATATATGCCATCATATAGGCAACCATAAAAACTTTCCATGCAATCGAGTGGACCTGACTATTTATCTGAAACAGCTGGTATGTGAAAATAAATCAACATTTTCTGAAAAAGGAAAATCAACAAGAAAACAAATAAACACTGTTCATATTTATGAAATTATGAAGAAAACACTTTTCCCAATCTGTGATACATTGTCTTGAGGAACCTAGCGAAATTTACAAGTTACGGAAGTAGGTTAAGTTACGATATCAATCAAAATTTCAAAATGTAAACAAAGGGAAGGAAGATTATAGATGAAAACAATATTAAGAATGAAAAACAAAAGGTAATCATTAGTTTTATAGTAGGAAACATACTTTATTATAAATTTAAATTTCCAGTTATGCATGTTACTGACAACCTCTAAAGAAAAACGTACAAAACAAAAATCTATTTATGACTTTAGTAATCTGAACGTGTAATTTAATTCTGAAAAATATAAACGAAATATTTATTATTTAAGATTAATTTATAACCCTAAAAATGGATATAATGTTTCTCAACATCAACGCCCTAGACTGATCTGTATTCCATTAGAAAAAGTGATTCCTGCTGATCTTCAAAAGAGGCATCATGAGACATCGCGTGATGGTGACATCGACGACCAGTAAACACAACATAGGAACAATAGGTAGTAAACACTCCATCATTGCATGAACAATCTATACGTATTGGTCATAGCTGCATAAACTTTTTGAAAATTTACGTGCGATTAAAAGTTTTAAGTTAGTTTAGATTTAATAAATATTATGGCATATTGAATTATAGGCTAGAACTAGCACTTTGCAAGTTTTGGGTCACGGAACACAAAGCGCCTAGGCCTTTTAGGGGTTACCAAGGACTAATAAAGCTTAAAACGCTATTCAAATAAAGTTTTGATTGGCCGAAACCTACCTATAAAGTTCCCGTATAATACCACACTTAAATTAATTAAACTGAAAAATAAATTATGTTATTTCATTTATTTCTTATTGTTTAATATTGTTACGCACCTTTTACTAATATTTCCAATACTACAATATTAACACAACTCTTTTATTACTACTACTTAATAATCACTATTTAAAAACCACTAAACAACTCTTAACTATACAACTGTCCGACACTCTATACGACTAACCTCCAACTATCTTCCAACTAACCAAGTATGTTCATTCTATCTTTATTTATATACCTATGGAAGGTACTAAATAAATCTAGCTCATAAAAGTTGCGATCTATCTAGAAGTATGAATCACCCTTTCGGTACATAACATAACATAGATGACTCAACATGTCGGAATATTTGTATATACGAGGGCATATCAATAAGTTTTAGTCGTTCGTAACAATATGTTATGTTACATTCATAATATTGGTTTATATATGCTACATTTACTTTTAAAAATATCCCAATATACTGTTGTACGATTTACACTTAATAAATGTTTCGGTTTTTTTTTATTATGGAGGGCGTTCGATAAGTAATGAAAAATAACAAGCAGATATAAAGAAAAATAATAAAAGAAATCATTAAACTTAATCCCTTTCTTGATGTACTAGTATAAAGGAAAGAGAATGGCAAATTAGGACATTCTGTGTACAAAAAAGCAACACATACGAATCGATATCTCAATGCAACATCACACCATCATCCTTCTCAAAAACAATCCGTCATGAAACTCTTTGGTACTTCCAATATGTGACGAACAAATCACTGAAATCCGAAACAGAAAAACTGACTAATGGTCTGAGAGGCAACGAAAAATGCGCTGAAGTTATAAGACGTTCTATTAATAAATATAAAAACTCAACTCAACAACACAATGTCATTAATTAACCTCCCGTGGGCAGTATTGTCTTACCTTACATACATGGAACCACCGACAAGATTGCCAGATTGCTCAGAAAATCAAACATTGGGACAATTTTTCACACATGTAAGAAAGTTGGACAGTGTTTGATGACTCCAAAGGATGCAATTCCATTTCAAACAAAAGGCGTTTATAAGATACCTTGCTCTTGTGGTAAAGTGTATGTAGGTGAAACCGGACGGTCTATATCCACTAGACTAGGGGCGGATCCAACCTCTCTCTTTGGGGGGGGGAGTCGGTGATATCACAAAAGTATGTTATCGGCAGACGGGGGGGGGGGGACACCGTAAACATTCCCATTTCCAGTGTAAAATGCAAGGTCGGGTCTATTTTCCTGAATTTGAAACGCTTGGAGAGGGGGTACCCAGCAGCATACACATTCCTAGTATAAGAAGCAGAATCGGGTCTTTTTTACTGAACTCAAAGCTCTAGGGAGGCGGCTATCGCAAGAAAAACAAGTTGTCAAAGGGGGGGAGTGCCAGCGGCATATCCATAATAATATAAAAGGCAAAATCGGTTCTATTTTCCTGAACTCGAAGCTCTTGGGAGGGGGGGGGGGGCGATCGCAAGCATAAACATTCCTATACTCTATTCAAGAACTAGAGCGAGTAATAAAACTATTACCGAAACCTCAAATGTATCTGCTCCAGTGCCGCAGGTAACTGAGGACTGCTGTAAATCTAATTATATTTAAATATTATAAGCTTTTATAAATTTACTGCAACAATAAAATTTCTGATAGTTCAATTTAATTTCTGTCAGTGAGCAAAGTACACCTTACAGTGTCATTTATCTTGTTTGCGCTTGTTTTTATATATTATTTAAGGTTAGTGAGATATTCAAAAGATATGGCTTCCACCTCTGAATTGATTCCAAAATCTAAAGACATTTTTTCCTCAACGAAAAACTTATTACGATGAATGTTTATGATGCCTTAAGATATCTATATCTAGATAATAATGTTAAAAGTTCTATTGAGATGTATTCCAACATGACAGGAGTTGGAAAATCTACTATGTACAGAATACTGAAGGAGAAAAAAACGACTGGAATTGTTAGTACTCCCAAGCCACATTCGATCACAGACAGACGAAAAACCTCGTTGGAAGAAGAGATGAAAACAGCAATGAAAGGAGTTGTCCATACATTTTACTATGAGAAGCAGATCCCAAACGTCGACAAAATTATAAATAAAATCAATGAAGATCGGGATTTACCTGAAATTAAAAGAACTGAGCTCTGGAAATTGCTCAGAGAACTTAATTTTTGTTGGGAAAAGCCAGATAGGAAATCTGTTCTTTTAAATCGTTCGGAAACTGTCCGTTGGAGAAGGAAATATCTCTCTCAAGTAAAAGGCAGAGTTGCTACAAATAACACAACTTACAAAATTAGTAATTTAACTGAACTTTTGAAAGATTTTTTTTAATAAAGTTACTGCGGAAAATTAGAAAAAATATCTGGACCATATAATAAAAGAATAAAACAAATTGTGGAAACTCGATCAAATATTTCTGAACTCAAAGCTCTAGGGGGTGGGCGCTCGCCCCCACCGCACCCCTTGGATGCGCGCCTGTACTAGACCCACTGGAAACTAATGCAGACGACAACAGCAGTGGTTGTAAAAACTAATTTTGTTAAAAGTATTATAAATAACTAATAGTAGATTTAGTTATATGTTTCTTCGCACACCTCATTCCAGGAGTCTTTCCAACGGCTCAATAAATTTACCGATATAATAATAATAATAATAATATCCTTTATTTGCCAACAAAATTATGATCACATAACAAAGCAACGTCAGAGAGAGAAATGTTTAACATTAAGAATTGTAAATATATCGATCTGATTACAGTTAATATAAAAACTAATCGACATTTCGATAGGAACTTTACACAAAGGAAAACAAAAGGAGAAAAAGACAGATACAAGATAATTTAAAAAAGTAGCAATAAGAGAGTCAGTTTAAACTGAACAAAGTATTACAGTTTGCAAAATAAGATATTCCAATTAAAAGTAATAAAATATTTACACACAAAACAAATGCATAAGAAAAAAACCACTAAACAAAAAATATTAAGTTAAAAATATTGACATTACAAAAACTATTGAAATTGAAAGAGTAAAAGCACCTATCAGACAGCCATTCATTTACGCGTCTCTTAAAGCAATTAATCGACTCGGTAAGCCAGATTTCTCTTAGTAACATCCTTATGGCTTTAATCGCCATATAGTATGGTCCTCTCTCATAGAAGGTGGAGTTATGTAAAGGTACCCTTAAGTCATTCGCCCCTCTGGTAGTCATAACCATGTTTCCCCCATAAAGCTGTCTATTTAGCGGAAATAATTCCGTATTCCTTCTGACAAACATGACTAAAGATCTAAAGTATAATGAGGGAACAGTAAGCAACTTAAACTGAGTAAAAAATGGTCAACATGAAGCTCTTGGATGTAGGTGAAAAATGCATCTGATTATGCGTATTTTAAATATATTAATAGCCTTTCTTGATGATCCCCAAAAGGAAATACCATAAGAGACAAGAGATTGCATTTGCCCAAAGTAGAAAAGCCTAACAGTCTCTGCAGTGATGACGTCGCAAAGCCTTCGGACTACAACACACAAACTGCTAAGCTTACCCCCAAGAGCTGAGATATGATGTTCCCAGTTTAAAGGAGGGTCCAAGTGAACACCCAAGAACTTAACCTGTTCCAAAGTAGGTATAGATCTACCCCCAAGCCACACAAGCAGTGACTCAGACCTTGTTGCATGCTTTGAAAAAAGAATGAGGCCAGTTTTATCTACGTTTAGAGTGAGGCCGTTATCAGAACACCACTGCTGCATTTTCAATGTAAAGTTTGTGCATTTTCGAGACAATCCCGCCATAGAAGTGTCCGCCAGAATCACCGATGTATCATCAGCAAACTGGCAAACGCTATCCGCGGCCAATCCATCCCCCAGATTGTTTACATATATTAAGAATAATATGGGTCCCAGAATGGAGCCCTGAGGTACCCCCTGCAACAATTTAGTTCTATCTGAAAAGTAATGATGATTATTTTTAGCAAAGCAGACTGTTTGCTGCCTATCCGATAAGTAGGATTGCAGCAATTTTCAAGAAAAAATTTCGCATAATACGTTATTAGTAATATAATATTTCTAGTAATAATTTTATATAATTTGCGTTACATCACTATAACTTAATTTTCCTGACAGAGATGGCGCTTCAATATTAATACAGTACTCAATAAATAATAAATTGACAAAGGTTCCTAAGAAGTATATTAAAATATGAGTCCCGCAATATATTCTGAAATATTTAGATTTTACTTAACTACTCTTTACCTTCAAGCCCTTATTACAAGTTTCTAGTCTGCATACGAAATAGCCCATTTTCATACAGGTTACAACGAGCGGGTTAGTCATATTTATTATTAAAGCGTTGTGTACTTTACCAAGCACCTGTGCAAATTTGAATCTAAGTGGTTTGCCGGTTTAGAAATTAACTATTTGTGGAGTTCCGGTCTTAAAGTATGTGCGTGTTAATTATGGTAATGGATAAGTTATGCGAAGTTGTTTGAATTCGAATTATACTGTAAAAATATTTTTAAAGATGGATAAATTTATAATTTCTCAAAGTATATAAAAAGTTTTCTGTTCTTCTTATGTATGTGGAAACGGGGGCGGATCCAGCCTCTCTCTTTGGGGGGGGGGGGATATCACACAAGTACAGTATAGTAAGCGAAAGCAAGTTGTTGACGAGGGGGGACAACAGCAGCATTCCCATTTCTAGTGTAAAAGGCAGGTTGGGTCTATTTTTCTGATTTTGAAGCTCTTGGAAAAGGGGGCGATCACAAGAAAAAACAAGTTGCCGACAGGGAGGGGGGAGGATGCGAGGAGCATACACATTCCTAGTATAAGAGGCAGACTTTTTTCCTAAATTCAAAGCTTTTGGAGGGGGGGGGCTATCGCAAGGAAAACAAGTTGTCAAAGGGGGGGAGGGGAGAGAGTGCCAGCAGCATACACACTTCTAATATAAAAGGCAAAATCGGGTCTATTTTCCTGAAATCAAAGCACTTGGGAAGGGGAGGGGCGATCGCAAGCATACACATTCCTATACTCTATTGAAGAACTAGAGAGAGTAATAAACCTGTTTCCGAAACCTCTAACTGCTCCAGTGCCGCAGGTAACTGAGGACTGCCATAAATTTAATTATATTTAAATACTAGCGACCCGCCCCGGCTTCGCACGGTTGCAATGCTGATACTAAATACACTACAGAAAAACTGTGACTATTTATTTTATTTTTACAACAATTATTACATCGGCCTCCGACGCGCTATTTATAGGCACGCTGCCGCCGCCCCGGTCGGCCAGTACCGCCGCAAGCGCTACTTCCCGCAATTTTAAATCTGTAATATCTTCAAAAATATTCATTTAAATCTTGTGCTGTAAAGGACCATATAGATCTATATTAAATCAACAATGTATTTAAGCTATTTAATTGGATAAGGATTAATGCTGTATTGGTTAAAATCGCTTCAAAATTTGCCATTATTTGTCGTAAAAAGTAAATGACAAAAAAATGTTATTGTGGGATATCCATGAGAGATAGACATATACCATCGCGGAGTTTTCTGTAGACCTTTTTAATGTGTACAAATAATTAGTACATTATTTTGATAAATCTCGTAGGGTTCAGCCTGCGTTTGCAATGTAAGCGGAAAAAAATATGATAATTAACGACATCACATTAGAAACCTCAAAAATAACAGTATTTCTCCACTATTTAATGGATGTTATTATACATATAAACCTTCCTCTTGAATCACTCTATCTATTGAAAAAAAACCGCATCAAAATCCGGTGCGTAGTTTTAAAGATTTAAGCATACAAAGGGACATAGGGACAGAGAAAGCGACTTTGTTTTATACTATGTAGTGATTATAAGCTTTTATAAATTTACTGCAACAACAAAATTTCTGATAGTTCAATTTAATTTCTATCAGTGAGCAAAGTACACCTTACAATGTACCTTAGTGATTTATCTTGTTTGTGCTTGTTTTTATATATTACTAGCGACCCGCCCCGGCTTCGCACGGGTGCAATGCTGATACTAAATACACTACAGAAAAACTGTGACTATTTATTTTATTTTTACAACAATTATTACATCGGCCTCCGACGCGCTATTTATAGGCACGCTGCCGCCGCCCCGGTCGGCCAGTACCGCCGCAAGCGCTACTTCCCGCAATTTTAAATCTGTAATATCTTCAAAAATATTCATTTAAATCTTGTGCTGTAAAGGACCATATAGATCTATATTAAATCAACAATGTATTTCAGCTACTTAATTGGATAAGGATTAATGCTGTATTGGTTAAAATCGCTTCAAAATTTGCCATTATTTGTCGTAAAAAGTAAATGACAAAAAAATGTTATTGTGGGATATCCATGAGAGATAGACATATACCATCGCGGAGTTTTCTGTAGACCTTTTCAATGTGTACAAATAATTAGTACATTATTTTGATAAATCTCGTAGGGTTCAGCCTGCGTTTGCAATGTAAGCGGAAAAAAATATGATAATTAACGACATCACATTAGAAACCTCAAAAATAACAGTATTTCTCCACTATTTAATGGATGTTATTATATATATAAACCTTTCTCTTGAATCACTCTATCTATTGAAAAAAACCGCATCAAAATCCGGTGCGTAGTTTTAAAGATTTAAGCATACAAAGGGACATAGGGACAGAGAAAGCGACTTTGTTTTATACTATGTAGTGATTTGAGTTTAGTGAGATACCCTAAATAGATGGCTTCCACATCTATATTTATTCCAAAATTGTTCAACCAGGGCATTTTTTCTTCAACGAAAAACTTATTAGGATGAATGTTTATGATGCTTTAAGATATCAATATCTAGATAATAATGTCAAAAGCTTTGTTGAGATGTGTTCTAACATGACAGGAATTGGAAAATCTACTACGTACCGAATACTGAAGGAGAAAAAAACGACTTGAATTGTTAGTACTCCCAAGCTACATTCGATCACAGGCAGACGAAAAACCTCGTTGGAAGAAGAGATGTAAACTGCAATAAAAAGAGTTGTACATACATTTTATTATGAGAAGCAGATCCCAACTGCCGACAAAATTCTAACTAAAATCAATGAAGATCGGGATTTACCTGAAATTAAAAGAACTGAGTTCTGGAAATTGCTCAGAGAACTTAATTTTTGCTGGGAAAAACCAGATTGGAAATCTGTTCTTATAGGTCGTCCGGAAAATGTCCGTTAGAGAAGGAAATATCTCTCTCCAGTAAAAGACAGAGTTGCTAGAAATAACACAACTTACAAAATTTGTAATTTAACTGAACTTTTGAAATATTTTTTGAATAAAGTTACTGCAGGAAATTGGTAAAAATCCACATAACAAAAGAATAAAAGAAAATGTGGGAACTCGATCTTATAATTGGTGAGATAGAGGAATCAATTATAATTAATTTGAGCGAAGATAGCTTCACTAACTTTGATTACGAATTAGATACGTAATGTTTATCGCCCTCACCGCCCCCCCCCCTGGATCTGCGTCTGTGTAGAAATGGGAATATGTGCATTGTAATCTAAAGATTTGTGTCTCGCCTATTAAAGCAGGTGTTCCAATCGCATTTCTTTTAGGAAATTTAGAATGTGAAACTGATTCAGAATGGGAAAATTTCCAGCTTTTACTCGATAAGCTTACGAACTTTTTGTAATTCCATCACTCTTTTTCCTAAGACCCTCGTAAGACTACCGCCATGAGCGAAGGATGTAGCAAGTGACGTAATACATTCAACACTTTCTTGACATTTTCCAGCATTATATTTTTAAAAATTTTATAGAGAATAGAAAAAAGGTAATTAATTTTTTATAACATATTTAGTTTAAAAGAATTTCGTATTATTCTTGTGAATTTAGTTTTTTTAATTTGCTTGTTTTGTTCTACCAAATTTAAAAATCTGTCAAATGTCTTTTGTCAATTTTTATTTCTGTGGTGGGAGACCGGAATCATACATTCTAGGTGTTTCTATATCGTCAATTCTTTTTCCAGTTTAAATTCATATACCTAATCCCAAATTTATCATCAAGAACTTAACCATCTTGAGATGACTTGAGGACTTAAAGAAGAAAATTGACTCTAATTCGCACAATCTTGCAGTTTTAATGAAAATTCAAGTTATGCTAGAGACATTCTTTCTAACTATTTCAGTCAATGAAGTCTTTTGAATATATATATATATATATATATATATATATATATATATATATATATATATATATATATATATATATATATATATATAGTTTGGTTATTTCGGGTTTCAATCCGTTCGTTCAAAAAATCGTTTTCACGACGTTTCGCCAAAATCTCCTTTGGTATTTTCAAGTGCGGTTGGTCTCGTTACTCGCTGAGAACTGATGGTGGCCTCTAAAGAATTTCGAGTTTTGTTTAGCTGGCTCGCTCCCTGATTGGATGGGTGGCTTCGCAGGCTCCTCCCCTCTCCCGAGTGCGATATATTTTGTTCTTGTATGCAGGTCTCTCGTGTACTAGTTGATTTTTGTTGTTTTCTTTCTTGATTTTTTATTAATGTTTTCCATGTAGATGAAAAATTTATAGCATCGTCTCGTTTATTTTTCATCTACATGGAAAACATTAATAAAAAATCAAGAAAGAAAATAACAAAAATCAACTAGTACACGACAGACCTGCATACAAGAACAAAATATATCGCACTCGGGAGAGGGGAGGAGCCTGCGAAGCCGCCCATCCAATCAGGCAGCGAGCCAGCTAAACAAAACTCGAAATTCTTCAGAGGCCACCATCAGTTCTCAGCGAGTAACGAGACGAACCGCACTTGAAAATGCCAAATGAGATTTTGGCGAAACGTCGTAAAAACGATTTTTTGAACGAACGGATTGAAACCCGGAATAACCAAACTATTCATTCTACCATCCGTGAAAATCTACGATATATATATATATATATATATATATATATATATATATATATATATATATATATATTATTTTGAAGAAGATTTCAATACTTTTAACGCATTAAAAAATTTAATAAAAAATTTTCCTTTTCATCATATTATTTTGTTCCGTCTATTTATCTTTTTCACGTTTATATACATATATCTTAAAGAAAAAAGATCACGCGTCAACAAGAATATAAAATAGTGACTTCCGTGATGGAAAAATATATATTTAGACTTCATTCGGCAGATCCATTATTATTGTAAAAGACATTTTCATTTTGTTTTGCATCTTGGCCTTCTCCCAACAGATAAATCGGAAAATATTTCTAGTATTTTCTCTTTTCTAAAGGAGAAAACTATTTTAAATATTGAGGGTTGAAAGATCTCGTTCGATAAGCCGCTGAAGACATGCATTGTAAATATAGGTTATTTGTATGCGACAATAATAAATACTTCAATGTATAGTCTCTTTTGAGACGAGATAACTTGAAAAATTCGTATTTCAAAATATTAGTATCTAATAATATTGAAAAATAGTACTTTTTATAGTGGCATGCTCTGATTTCTGTACCCCTTGATTTTTTGAAATATTTATCAGATTTTTAGGTTTTAGTGTAAAACTAATAAAAAGAAAACAATATCAGATTTTAATTAAAACAACAATAAGAACGATAGAAAAGTAAAAAATATAAAACTCTAAATAATCTCATAATACTGTTGCAATCGCGTAGGTGGTGCCTTGCTACGGATTACAAACTAATATTTCCACTAAAAATGTGGGTGTTTCGCCCTCGGCGCCGGCGGTGAACTTATCAGTGGGTCCATTCATTTCATTTTCAAACTTCCTGGAAATTAGATCAAAAAAGAACTGTTTTGTTAACAAAAATGTAACATTGGTTTTTTTTGCGATTCATATAACATAAGTTATAGGTGGCGCTGCTAGTTATTGAGATTTTTCTTCGACAATATATATATATATATATATATATATATATATATATATATATATATATATATATATATATATATATATCATCCTACAACTCCTAATATTTATTATAGTGTAGCTACGTCATATATAAAAAATTAAGTTATGGTGGATTTGACGAAGGTTTTTGACATCCTGTTTGTCATTTACATTTTTATTCTTTTTTATATGTGTAATTTTTGATGACCAGTGTGTGGTAATTTCTGTTTGTATCTAAAGTGTGGGTATTTTTAAAATCGAATTCATGCTTAGTTGTTTGTTCATGTTTACGTAAAGCTGTTGATGCTTTTTTGGTGTCCATTAATTCTATTTTCGATATATTGTGTCATCAGACCCACATATTTTTTAGGCGATTTAGGCATTGTATTGAATATATTACGATAAATCTTTTTTTCATAGGAAATTTACTTTTTAATTTTGTATAGATTGATTTCAGTAAATTGTTTGCTTTATGTAACATTATTAAATTATTCAACATTTTATATCTTTAAAACTGTATTTTAATTTTTTTTATATAGAATCCTGGCTCAAAGCTAAGTCTTTTTACATCGATATAGACATTTTTTCTCCATATATTCGAGGAATAATGCGATTAATTTTGAAAGAATACTTTTTTGTTCTTATTTCATTTTTTAGTTGTAAGTTCTTTGATCTCCCGTGTAGTTAGCCTTTTATTCCTTTCGCCATTTTTCTTTAAATTATTTTAAATATTTTCTTTCTCATTTTTTACTTTTGGGGAACGGTCATATTTAGAAGCAGACAATGTATTTTTTTAAAATAACAACTTATTATCAACAGAAGTAATGCATGATATTGCAATGTAACTAATATGACTTTCGACATTTAGTAGGTAAGTAAATGTCAAGGACCATTAATAGTTGTTATACTCCTTTTTTTTAACCTTGACTGGGTCTTCACACGAAATTTTGGCACTATTATTAGCTTTTTTAAATATTCCATACGTTGAATTGATCTCTCCTGAGTTTGTGTATATATTTTTTACATCAGCAAAAATGTATGTAGCTTAATTATAGTGTGAAACACTATATATATATATATATATATATATATATATATATATATATATATATATATATATATATATATATATGTGTCACTATGATCTACTATAGACACTCTAGCAGAATTCAGGGCCGAAACAGATTTCTCAATAAGAACAGAGAGACAGAAAAGGAAAATTATCCGATTAAAAGGGTTATCAAAAGCACCATTAAAGGAAGTTTTGACACCAGCCGCCGAAAGTGTTTTAACCAAAGGTTTTAATTTCGCGATAGCACCATCACGTATCCCAACCGATAACATAATATGTGGAGTTGAAACAGCTCTAAACAACATAAACAACGACACAGCAGAAACTATCCGCCAAGAAATTTCATCCGTTTTGCGCAAAGCAAAACCTCCAAAAAGTAATCTATCTGCAGAAGAACATCGAAACTTACAAGACCTGCGCAAAGATACTTCGATCCTAATACTTCCGGCGGACAAAGGAAATTCAACAGTGGTCCAGACTATCATAAAAAGATGATCGCCCTGTTAAACGATCCTGCCTACAAGCCAATAAACAGAAACCATACCACTTATCTAGAAAAGACCACCAAAACATTGATCAGGGCATCTCCACTTCCCGAAGAAATAAAGAAGAAGATCACACCAAGAGAAAAATCATCCATATGTCCTAAACTTTATGGCATACCCAAAATACACAAGCCCGGAGCCCCTTTGAGACCAATTGTAAGCTCTGTTGACTCTCCAACTCAGGCCCTAGCAAAACATCTAGCCACCATTCTCCAACCCTTCGTCGAAAAAACGGCCTCCTGCGTTAAAAACTCGCAACATTTTTGCGAAATAATCAAAAACATACGTTTACAAGAAAAAGAATGTCTAGTTAGTTTTGACGTAACATCACTTTTCACACAAATACCAGTTAAAGAGGCTCTTTCTGTAATAGAAAACAAATACAATCTGCCAAAATATATCATAGAATTAGCTAGACACTGTCTTGATAATACCTATTTTACTTATGAAGGCCGACGATATAAACAAGTCGAGGGAGCCCGATGGGATCGCCGCTATCTCCTGCACTCGCTAACTTATTTATGGAAAACTTTGAATGAAAAGCTTTGGAGACCTCTTCACACAAACCAAGACTGTGGCTACGTTACGTAGATGACACATTCGTTATCTGGCAACATGGGGAAGAAAATCTCAAAAGTTTCCTGGAACACATAAACAGTATACATCCCAAATTTCAATTCACTATGGAGACAGAACAGGAAAGAGAACTACCGTTTCTGGATATCCTACTGAAAAGAAAAGAGGATGGCTTGCTTTCGCATACTGTCTACAGAAAGCACACTCACACCAACAGGTACCTCAACGCCGCTTCACATCACCACCCCGCCCAATTATTTGCAGTAGTGAAATCACTTGCGTTTCGATCGCAGTCCCTTACAGATCCAGAAAATTATCACCAAGAGATGAACATACTGCAAGACGCCCTAACAAAGAACGGGTATAAAAAAGAACATATAGACAAGGCTCTAAAAAACAAACACTTGGCCCCAAAAAATCGCGAAAACCAAGAGAATAGCTCCAAAGCTATATATATATATATATATATATATATATATATATATATATATATATATATATATATATATATATATATTTATATATATTCAAGCCATATTGATATTTATAAATATTTATATAATTTAAATAAATGAAAAACAATTATAATCGAATATTATAAACCTTTTAAGGCATTTTAACACCCGTCTCCTTTTACATGAAAAGAATTCGGTGATGCGGGGCAATTTATTTAAAACTGCCGCTAAAAGAACGGGTCATAATGGAGTATCTGGTAGCAGACTCCCTAAGGACTTTTCCTTTAAAGAGTACATCTTTAAAGGGTTCGGCTACCTTTTTAGGGAAAACCTTAAATTGTCAGCTTAAATTTAATATATAGAGAAATTCGAGCTGTAATATCGGCCTCAAATGTTACTAAAAGTGTAGTTAGGGAAATTATCAAGTTTGAAGGAAATAACTTGGCAGATAATAATATATGCAACTGTAGGCGACCGCATATATATATATATATATATATATATATATATATATATATATATATATATATATATATAATAAAATAGAATCAAATATTGGCGAAGCGGACGTGAGGCTTTTGAACACTTTTGAGTCCAATTTTAAATAAAATTTAATTCATTTTATAAAATATAAGATACTTTAATGAGTAAAAGATATATTTTGAAAAATTTTTTAAAATTTTTCGTATTTGTAGCTATAAAAAAGTCATTAAAACGCTATAACTATCTGAAGCATCACGATACATTCATCAAAAATAAAGAAAACCAACGTCAGAAATATATTATCTTTATTTCTCTTTAAAGTAGCACACTAAACCAACTTTTAAGAGCATTTCTTGCGAAGAAAGGTGGCACTAAACGTATTAACATTTGCATTTTATCATGAAATAAGCCTGCAAGAAGTTTACAGCCGCGCCAAGTTTCCCGAATAATTTAAATATGACATTTTAATCCCGCTGTTCGTAAAGCAAAAAATGTGGCTGCGATATTTCAGGTTTAATATTTTAGCGGAAAATTTTACATTAAAAAATAAACCGCTATAAGGTTGACTATAATATGAACTTATTAAAATATTTTTGTAATAAATACATAAACAATTAATTTACTATTTGTTTGTTTCAGATTAAAGTCCCGTCGGTAGAGGAGATCATGTGGCAACTAGAGCTACTGCTTACCGTTAGTTCTTCCAAGCGGTCACCCATCCAAATGCTAACCGTGCCCGTCGTCGGTTCATTTCAGTGAAACATCCTGACCACAGTTAGTTTAAGTAATTTAATCGCAATGAAAGTAAAATAAAATAAATTAAAAATAAATTGATTCCAAAAAAAATCTAGAAAAATAACATATATTATTATATTATATATATATATATATATATATATATATATATATATATATATATATATATATATATATATTCAGTGCCTTCATTTCAAAACGAACCATCCTTAATAACTTTGTTAAATAGAAAAATTTAAAAAAAAGAAAAAACACGTCAATTTAGATATACAGGGGGAAGTTTAATTTTGCATTTGTTAAAAGTCTGTCAATCACCTCCTCACCTCCAGCTAACCTCACTTTGATATGTCAAATGGGAACCCCCACCTTGTGACACATCATTGTAAGCAGCATAAAATTGTCTATCCAACCGTATAAAAAAAATTAAATCGGTTGACGTACAAGCGAACAGTGTGCAAAAATGTCTTGTAATAATGCATAATATATCGGCCTCGAACTTTAGTATGTCAAATGATTACCCTATAGTGTGATACATCATTTTAAAGGGCATACTATCTCCTATTTAGCCAATAAAAAAAAACAAAATCTGTTGATGTACAAGCCAATAGTACGAAAAGATGTGTGGTAATAATAGACACCTTATCACATTAAACTTTATTATGTCAAATGGCTACTTCATAAAGTAAAATATTATTTTAAATTTAAAATAAATATTTTTTTAAAATAATAAACAGTTAAAATATTTGCGAGAAAAAAACTAAGCCTGTTTTAAAATTCATCGCAAAATTCATTGCAGTCTAATCAATCTAGTGTATTTATTTCAATGATATTTTTTGCGGTACCTGATAGGTACAAAAAATCACTGCAATAAATAAAATTTTTAAGATCTTTAAACACCAGTTGTTTATTATTGTTAAAATTGTCATTGTGACGCCTAGTTGAAACGTGAATATAAATGGTGTATACGCTAGCCGAAAGAATAGAAATAATTTTTCTCTATGGAGCTGAAGATCGGTGCGCTCGTAGAACCGCCAGAGCATTTAACGAGAGGCATCAAGACAAAAACGTGGGCCATAAATATGTACTCGAATTGGTACGAAAGTTTGAAGAAACGGGATCCGTTTGTAATAAAAAATCTATTGAGAAAAGGGTTGTAGATGAAGCATGCCAAATCGAGGTACTAGGACAGTTTGCAATAGATCCAACTTTATCCATCTCAAAGGTCGCAGATTTAACCAACATTTCTGCTGGCTCTGTGCATAAAGTTTTAAAACAAAATAAGTTTTTTCCCTACAAAATTCAAATTCTTCAAGAACTCGGAGAAGACGATTTTGATAGGAGAATTCAATTTTGCGAATTAATGTGCCAACGAATTGACGAGGACCCCCATTTACCTAAGAATATCTGCTTTAGTGATGAATCAACTTTTTTTCTAAATGGACTGGTTAACAGACATAACTGCAGATACTGGGATAATGAAAATCCGCACCTTTTCCGAGAAGGGCATACTCAATATCCCGAAAAAATTAACGTGTGGGCAGGAATTTATGGCAATGAAATCATCGGGCCATTTTTTTTGGAAGATAATTTAACTGGACAAATTTATTTAAACCTTTTAGAAAACACAATATACCCTGCCATTGTGCAATCTTTAGAAAATCAAGTGGATGAAAATGCTGTTATGGTACTAAATGAAAATAATTTGCATTTCCAGCAAGATGGAGCTCCCCCGCACTACGCTTTGGCAATTCGAGAGTGGCTTGATGAACATTTTCCAGGGACGTGGATTGGCAGACGTGGTGCAATTGAATGGCCAGCACGGTCTCCAGACCTAACCCCTCTAGACTTTTTTCTTTGGGGGTATTTAAAAAGCAAGGTTTATAAAACCCCACCTGAAAATATTGACGATTTAAAAGATCGAATTGTTCGGGAATGTAGAGGAATTAGCAGAGAAACCCTTGCCAATGTTCGTGGGGAATTTCAAAATAGGCTTTTTTATGGTCTCGCTAATAACGGCGCACATTTTAAACATTTAATAAAATAATTTTCTTCAACTGAATAAAACTGAATAAACTGCTTATATTTAACACACATTTTTGCATCCTAATTGCCTATAACGTCTATTAACTTAATTTTTTTTGACATCGTTGGATAGCAGATCGTACGTCCTTTAAAATGATGTATCACACTATAGGGTAATCATTTGACATACCAAAGTTCGAGGCCGATATATTATGCATTATTACAAGACATTTTTGCACACTATTCGCTTGTACGTCAACCGATTTAATTTTTTTTATACGGTTGGATAGACAATTTTATGCTGCTTACAATGATGTGTCACAAGGTGGGGGTTCCCATTTGACATATCAAAGTGAGGTTAGCTGGAGTTGAGGAGGTGATTGACAGACTTTTAACAAATGCAAAATTAAACTTCCCCGTGTATATCTAAATTGACGTGTTTTTTCTTTTTTTTAAATTTTTCTATTTAAGAAAGTTATTAAGGATGGTTCGTTTTGAAATGAAGGCACTGTATATATATATATATATATATATATATATATATATATATATATATATCTGCCTAACAGTTGAATTGATCAGTTTGCTGAAAGCACTGCGTTTCTCGAACTCCCGAAAATTTACATAACCTCAAATTTTCAATTGTTTAAAAAAAGAAACAGAAGTTTTTCCTACGTCACAAGAAAACAAAAGGTAAATATTTCGGTTTAAAAAAGAGGTCATGGGATTTTGTTGTTGTCAAGTTTAAAAAGAATTTAATAATTTATTTAAAATAAATAGTAAAAGTTTATAATTTTGTCCTGTAAAATAATTGTTCAACTCTCAGACAACAACAAATACGATAACATTCTGATAAGAAGAATATAGAAAAAATTATATTAAATTGAACTAAGAAGAACATAGCTGAACGAGACTTTGGATAATATTTTGTTAATTCCTTGCTTTTATAGGAAACGACAACAATAATATTTTTGGAGATTTGGAAATATTTTTAAAGAAGAAAGTAAATTTAATTACTGGAATTGTGTTTATTAATATATTGGGACCAAATAAAAGAAAACATAACAAGGTATTTATATTAAATAAGGCAGTAGAAAGCTTTAAATTTTTCGTAGACATTGAAAACTCAATATTAACCTAACTTTTCTTAAAATTAAAATAATTAAATGAATAAGTTATAGTTTGCTATACTAACCTGTTAGAATAATAATAATATTTATCATCATTAATTTTAGGTGTGAAACTATATTAACTATTTGAATTATAACACAGCACACGATAACTTGTTTAAAATAATGTTATTTTTAAGAAATAAACGGCGCTTTCCATATAAAACTGCATTATAGCCATCTAGTAGACGATTACTAAACTAAAACGTTGCTAATTTGTGATAGAGGTTGTTAAAAGACAATGCATGATAGATAAAAGTAACTAATAAGTAATATTGATTACAAATAGTGTTGGATAAAAGATAAAAATATTGACCATTAAATTTCATCTATTAATTATTAGTAATATTGTGCCATTTTATTTTTATTGTTGAATAAAATTTATATTTCATGTTTTAATTATTCTGTGTATTGATTGTCTGATTGATATCTTATAAACCATTGAACCTGAGAAAGAGTCAATTTACAGGTAGGAACACATCTATATCTATATAGAAAATTTGAAAATTGAAAATACTTCAAATTGATAAAGAATAGTTATAATTTATTATAGTTATTTTTTACCTGGCGCTCAACAAATAAATAATTATTTTTAATTAAATTTTGACACTATTTTGAAAATTGAAAATATAAATTCATAATAACAAAGTTTCCTAAATTTTATTTTCGGACAAGTACTTTGTGAGGGTGCTATACCACCCAAAATCGTCACAATATATATATATATATATATATATATATATATATATATATATATATATTAACTACTAACAACTAATAATTTAGGATACCCAAGGGTTCTGGTGATCTATTGAGGTCTATGATGGATATTTGACGTGTTCTTGATGTTGTGCATATCCTAAAAACCACATAACGCTAGCGACATGTGCACATGTACCAACAGTACGAGCACCAGATTTGCATGAACAATAATAACCCAGGATATGATTTTTAACTTCACCTTCTTCAAACTTTATTTGATCATTTTCTTCATCAGTTGGCACAAAAGCGATCCAAAGCTGATATTTAGTAGCATTACGAAATCGTGAAAAAGCACGAACTCTCATGAAACCAGGCTCTGGTATTCTATTTTCATCCCTTAACATTTCCAGCTGGAACTCCTCTTCAGCTTTTCGACGCAATTTATCTTGCATATATGAAGGAGCCAAGTTCACTTGATATATATATATATATATATATATATATATATATATATATATATATATATATATATATATATATATATATAACAATATAAATATATCAATTGTTTGGGGATCCAATTTCAATTTGGTTGATGCGGGCGCAACTTATCCCGCTGTATCTCAAAAACTATTGACTTTTGGACTTTGTGCTTATGGGTACTTTTGATCAGGACATCTAGACCTACAACATATCAATTTTCAACGAATTTGACCAGGATGCAATTTCCAAAACGAAATAGTATCGGATATAACTGAATTGGTTTAAATCTACCTATTTTGACGTCAAGAATCTGTCATCAGACGTTGTACAGTGGAATCGTTTTGGATGTTTTATAGGAAACCGTAAAAGATTTTAAAAATCTGATAAAGTATTGTATTAGATTTTTAAAATTTTTTACGGTTTTCCAGATAGCCTCTAAAAACATTAAAACGATTCACCCTGTACACGTATTTTCCGTACACCCTGTATAGCTTCGTTAATACATTTCTCGCAAAAAGTGTCCCGTTGACAACAAACGATAAAGTAAATAAATTAGCCTAACACGCCGACAAGCGTTCCATAAACTATCCGACCGGAGTTTGCTTGTAGCATCCACTTGTACAGCTTTGATAGTTCGGCTTTCAGCCTGGAGCCTTTGTCCTTTTCAAGGAACAATAAATGTCGTCTTTGATGGTGTTTTAACCAGTTATTTAGTTTAAGTGCTACATTAAAGTTTGCTTTTGGTCGCTAACTTGATGTACGCCTCCGGGGATGCTCGCAAGACAGTTCTAAAGCCGTTTGTTAAGTATGTACAATTTCTAACCTATTTTAATGAGCGCGAATGAAACTTTGAAATTTCAATTACTTTATTGCAGTTAATTTAAAAAGTTTCGATCAAATTATATTTTATGTAAAAGAGAACATCTTGTTTATTTACCTTCTACTTCGGTCGTTATTTTTATATAAAATATAAAGATAAGATGCTCAAAGAGAATATAGCCTTGAAGGAGGTAACACATGTCTCGAATTAATATGTTACTTTAAAACTTTGTGGAACTGACTGCTGCCAAACTGACTGTGAGTGAACAGAGTAAGATCCAGCGGCCAATTTTGGTCTACTCCTCGACATGGTCTCCTCTAGTCTCTTCTATTCCAACCTATTTTCTGCAATCCGGTGCCAGTTTCTACCTACTTTTCCTTTTTATGTCATCTATCCATCTTTTCGGGGGTCTTCCGATACTTCTTTTTGACGACCTAGGTGTTCATTGCAATTATATAGTCTTGCCTAGCGACGTTGCGTTTTATCACATCCTCCACTTCCGTGCGTCTTCTTACTTCTTGGTTCCTTATTCAGCATGATTCTTTCTATTGCTCGCTGTATAGTACACAGTTTATTGGCTGATTTAACTATTAGTGTGGTTGTTTTCATTCCATAGGTCATTACTGGGAGAACGCACGAGTCAAATTCTCTTCTTTTCAAATTAATAGGAATATCGGGGTTTTTAAAAACGTATTCGAATCTTCCAACGGCTGCCATGATGTATATACCGGTATATAAACGGTCCAGATCGGCTTTCGGGGACAGTGTAGTTTGAGAGTTTGTCGACGCAACTTGAATTAGGTTGACAAGTGTCACAATTAGGGTTAACAATAAATAAAAAGCTTTCGAAATAGTGGAGTGTGTTCAATAATACAGTGTGTGTTCCAAAATCGGACGTCCGGAAAAATATATATAGGGGGAATTAATGCAAACGGTGTTTGTCCTGGTCTTTTTTTTTTTCTTTAGGTTAGTCTTTAGGCTTTTATACTGTTGAGATCTTTTTATTAGATGCTTACGGATGCCTAAATTGTATTATCCCGTACAAAAATGCACATATCGCCCGATTATCGATGACTGGCAATATTTAAGATGTAAAAAGAAATAATGAATGAGGCCTCAAAACGCTAGCTCTCGGTGAGCTAACCTTGCACTAATTTCATTTTGTTAGCAATAGAAACTGAATATTATACGGTCACGTTTCCTTCCATTAACATTAGTGACAAATCTTGTATATCTCAAAATATAATGTTATAAATCGTAAAATTTATTTTATTCTGATTACATCCCATAATTTGGCTAGAAATATGATACCCAACTTAACAGAACTCGTATAATATAATATAAAATAATAAAAAAACCTGAAGGTTTCTTTCTTCTTGAAAAAAAATTACGACCCATAATATTTTTACCATCGTAACGTTTCAGGCTTTAATCAAAATTTCAGAGAGCAAGGTATCCCATTCCGTGCCTCGAATACAATGCGTAAAAAAATTATTTCTTCTTCCTTGGTGGTTTTGCCACCAGAAAATTGTGTGTCTGTTTTCTTTCTTTTTTTACTTTCTCTCAGTTATCTTCGATCGCAAGCAGAAAAAGTGTCTAACATAAAAGGTTATAACTAGGCATATCTCGCTCGCCACATAAATTTTAATACTCTTTATTGAAACTTGATGTAATAAATCAAAAAATTTTTTCGAAACCGTATTAAAAAAATGTATAGTATATATATTAGGTCTGTTTTATACATTTTTTATTATTCATTACGTAAGATCAAAGTGTATCAAGTTGGAAGGGAGAAAAGTCAAAATTAGGTTTAAATTTATTGAAATTACCAGAGTTTATTTATTGTAATATATCAAACAACTTGCAAAAAAATCATAGGCAACTTAATAGCTACGCTGCAACGCCTAAAAACATAAAAAAAAGATAAACTTTATCTTAAACTACCTAAATGTCATAAAGTTTGAAATCAAGTAATTTAATTTTTAAAGTATTCATAATCTACAGCAACTAAAAAAGAGAAATATCAAAGACAATTTCAAATCTTAAATTTCTAATATATCATCACCATTGAAGTCTTACGGAATTGTTGAATTTGATTCGGCAATGTTACCTGTTGATGTGGATCATCCTCCATTGTTGAAACAAAACAAATTTAAAGCAAAAGAACATTAGACTTTTAAATTTTAAAAAGGCTGATTTTCCTAGAATGTACCAGCTTCTGCTCAACAGTGACGGGTCTTGCTGTTGAAGAGGCTGTGGCGGCATTTTATCAGCATATAGATGTAGTTCTTGATGAAACGGCACCAAAGATCTTGTTCAGGCATAGTAAGTAAATAAAGAGTTGCTATGGTGGAAATATAAAACATCTAATGAGACTTGTGATTATTTATCTTCCAGGAATGCTAGGACCGTTGTAAAAAACCTTATCCATACGTCCTACAGTACTTATCTTCCAAATGTTGAAGCGAAATTTAAAAAGAACCCCCAATCGTTCTGGTCCTACATGAATCTTAGGAAGTCTAATGGTACTCTGCCATCTACTATGTCTTATAAAGGTCAGGAAGTAACAAATATCCCAAAGTATGAGACTTTCCAGAGGTATCAATAGTTTTTGTTGTTACAGTTGAACATATTACAAGTTTGTTGTGGAGATTTGACATATTTACATATTCTCCTGAGAGAGAAGAAAAAGATTTTTCTTTTCCAACTTCATAAATTTAATCCAAAAGTATAGATGTTACAGATGTCCTAGACGAGGGTGTATAACTAGGCCTCAACTTTTGAATTGCTTTTCTTACTTGCCAGTATTCAGTACACCTAAAGCTCGAGTTAGTAGCAAAAATTGCTTTTGCTATATCCTTATCAATATTGTATTTTTCAGCTGTTGATTTTCAAATTATAGAATAGGAAAACAAGTTTTGGCTCTTTTTTTGGATCTGCTTCTCGGAAATGTATGGTGGAGATTTTGCGAAGCTGGATACGAAACTAGAAGTAGACAAAGCTGATAAAGCTGAATTTGCATTCTCTTCAGTCTGTTCTGAGTACTCTGTTGCATGTCTGAGACCAAAAATCCATATTTAATCTCACAGAAATTTTCAAAAAAAAAGTTCGTTTTGATTACCCCCGTATAAAATCCAAAAATTACTTATTGATAAAAAATAACAAAAGGAGTATAAATAATTATCAAGAAATCAGCTAGCACTATGTCGAAAATCATTTACATCGGTTTTAAAGTTGTGTGTTAATTTTCTACAAAACTTTGTTACTTAGCTAAGTACTTACCTTTCTTACCTTCATAATTGCACCTTGTTGCTCAGTAGTATTAATACTCGTGATATGCTTTAAACCTTTATATTAATCTTTAACTTTATTTTGTGCAGCTTTAACAAATTGCTCTACAAATAGATATAGTCCGGTCAAGTTAGCATCAAAAATAGGGGTAAGGTTACATTAATTCGCACCTTGCTAAAAATTGGCATGAATGTTGGGAACCCTATTATACACAATTTGTCAATTATCCACATCAATCCGAAGTGTGGAAAAAAATTTATTCAAGGTCAAATGTTGCAAAAATCGGTTTTTTGAGTTTTCCAGCTAAACAGTAAGTTTTATAATAAAAATAGGTGAGACAAAAATTATTCATCATGCAATTATCTATAAAAATTGTTCATACACTTTTTTTCCTAAGAATCACCATTTCGGAGATACAGCGATGCAAAATGTTGAAAAAGTTGTATTCTTCATAATATGCACACGTTTCCGCGCCACCCGTGAGGTAGTGTACATGGCGCGTTTTTTTTTACGTGGTTTCCCCGGTAGGCCTATTCCACGATCTATTGTGCTTCTGTTGAGTTAAAAAGCTATTGTATTAAATTGAAAATGGTACTATTGTAAATAACAAGAGCGGTGTAAGTAATGCGTAAATTGAGAAAATTATTCGTCTGATTGATACTCTTCTAATGGAACATAATCCATACTGTCTTGCTCTTCTTCTTCTCCTTCTTCTTCTTCTTCTTCTTCTTCTTTTTCTTCTTCTTCTTCTTCCTGCTGAGTACAAATAAATTGTTCAAAGAGCAATGCATCAGATGTCTCCTCGCCTATATCGTAAGAATCCTCTTCTACTGGCGATTCAACATTGGAGCACGATTGGCCTCGACAACTGATACATGCTAATGAACAAAACAAACCAACTTTTTTACAGCCGCATTTAGCATTACACCCCGTTTTGCAATTGCAAAAAATTGAATTGAGGAGTTTTTCCGGTGCAGGAAGGAGTAAAGTCTGAATTGGTTCCAATATATTGTCAGTTAACTTCCAACCCCAGTCTTCTGGGTTTAGTTTATTACCAAGCCATACTTGAACTTGATAATATACTCGAAATAGATGTTGATGAGCAGAAGCAGAGGTTGGAGGAAGACAAGCTAATTGTACTTGTTTCTTTTTATACGTATTTTTTGCAAAAGATAAGTATCGAAACTTATCTAAGCACGTAATTTTTTTTGGAGCTCCGTAAATTGAAAGAAGAAAGCGAATTCCGTTGGTGATTACAGCTTGTGGAGTAGAGGTACTTTCTTTGAAAACATCAGCACAATCAACTAAATCTTGTCTCTCAAACAATTTCAAAACCGACCTTTTACCTCTCCTGAAAAATGCTAATGTCGTGTCGCAACCAGTTAGTGCATGTAGAAATAAGATATGATTTTGGCATTTTGAAAAAGCAGATAAACTCTTGGATGAATATATTTTTGATTGTTGTTGAGCCTTCCCAGGTTTTAAAAAATAAATAATTTTTTCAGTTGGCGTTCGAGCAGTAAGTAATACCAACAAATCAACATCTTCACCAACAAGAATAGTTGGATTTGTCGAGTTAAATTGTTCTATTGCTGTTTCAACTATCAGGACATGTATACGCTACGAAAATTAATATTTTTACTTATATTATCGTTCTGTAACGTATATTACGGTAATTGACATGCATATTATGAAGAATACAACTTTTTCAACATTTTGCATCGCTGTATCTCCGAAATGGTGATTCTTAGGAAAAAAAGTGTATGAACAATTTTTATAGATAATTGCATGATGAATAATTTTTGTCTCACCTATTTTTATTATAAAACTTACCGTTTAGCTGGAAAACTCAAAAAACCGATTTTTGCAACATTTGACCTTGAATAAATTTTTTTCCACACTTCGGATTGATGTGGATAATTGACAAATTGTGTATAATAGGGTTCCCAACATTCATGCCAATTTTTAGCAAGGTGCGAATTAATGTAACCTTCAATGTCTATTTTGACCGGACTAATATCTTGGGATCTATTTTCTTAATATTTAGTGTTCTTTTCTCCCAGCCATTCAGCGAAAATAATTATGTGAATAAAAACTACACCATTTAACTGAACCAGAACACAACCAATAATATAACAAAATGATCACGAATTATTACTCCTTAACAATTTATAGACAAACATGTAAGAATTTTCTGGCAGTAAGCGCCGCTAAACCATTGAAAACAAGTTATGACACAGCAAAGAAAAACGGAAATATGGCTTGATTTTTTTAATTGGTGAATGAAAAAGTGAAAAGTAGTAGAAAATCTACGTAATTTACAATACAGATATTTATGCTAAATAATAGATAATTATTGATAATAATAAATTTTCGTTGAAGGATATCCAAAAAATTGTAAAATAAATCAAAAAAATCATGTTTTTTTTTTAATTAAATGAATGATTTTTAATTTAAAAAAAAAATCAAAATCAACTTATCCTTGATAATTAGATATTTAATGTTAAAAGTTAAATGGGAAGTGCTCATTTCAAAACTTCTACCTATCTCATTAATCTCTTAAACTCAAGAGGGCCCATTAACTAATATCTTGCTAAATTTACTTACAACCCAAGAGCATATTGTTGCTGGTTTACAAGAGGCTTTTTGCAATGACCTAAGTTAAGTAGTTTAGCAACTTTTTGTATGTCTTCGTGATAATTTAACTCTGTTTGTAAGACAGTTGCTTCATATAAGTAGAACACAGTTTGGGTTTTAATTAGTTAAAATATTGCTGCTTCGTGCAGTATTTTGACAGTGGACAATTTTAGTACATAGTGCAAAGAACGGTAAATAGAGCAATATTTAATCAATCAATTATTATCGTATAAAATTATTTTCAGTGCTTGTTATTGAACAGGATTTTATAGTTGGTAGAAAGCTTAATTAATATTTAAAAACACAACTTTGAACTTTGGGACACGCTGTATAATATAAAAATAATTTTAAAAAGTAACTATATTAGACCCCTATATATCCCAAAAGTAAAACTTTTTGAAAGTTTTGAAAGTCACGTATTTTGGCCAGAATATTTCGTGCCATATACAGTGAATAATCCTGTATATATATATATACGAAATTAAAAAATTTTAAATTATTGTATAAACCAAAATTATATCTTGTCACCATTTCATTTAGTAAAGTTACTGAAAAAGTCAAGCTTGCATAACAAATTAAAATAAAGCTATGTAAAAATTCAAAATTAGGTTTCCCAAATACTACAGCCTTGTTGCGGTGGCAATAAAAACTTTTAAATTACCCAACTTACGGAAGTTCTTGGGAGCACTCGTCAAAGTATCTAATTAAGACTTACTGAAAAGAAAAATTACGAGATTTTTATGGTTAACCTGAAAGAAATGCAACGATTCATAGGATTTTTAAACTGTGGAGAAAAAACATATTTTCTTCAGTATACATGTAAATTAAAATACTTTGTTGCTTTACTCTAGCAACCAATTTGCTGTGGGAACATAACAAGATTTTCATTATAACTGCTTTAATATTTGAAAGTAAAAGATTTTAAAGTTAGTTTTTAATTTACTCGCATTTTCGGTATTGTTATTGAGTCAAACCCAACAATATTATCTTAAATTATAATTTTGGTAACAAATTTGTAGTTATTAACTTCAACTTTATCCCTGATACAATAAAATTTGGATCAAACATTCATAATTCGGGTCGTCCACCACAAAAAAAACCTTCAAATAAACTATATAAATTAATAAACATTAATTACCTTTTTTCTTTTCACTAGAATGCTCTTTTGAACACTAAATCCTGATAAATATGAAAACAATGGTTCAATGAACTGGCTTTTACTGGAAATCGATAATCAGTCACGAATATTATATCAGCTGACTGTAGAAAACGGGAAATACTGGAAGTGGTTATATGCCCTCGGACGGATTCATAACAGGTGTTTCCGTAAGAAGAGTTGCATAAGTACTTTCTCATAGCGCTTTGGAGATTTCAATTTCACGAAAACTAATTTTTAACCGACTTCTAAAAGGAGGTTCTCAATTCGTCGAGTATGTATGTTTTTTTTTAGGTATGTACACCGATTACTCCGGAACGGCGGCATCGATTTGAATGAAATTTTTTACCTTATGTTCAGGAAGTTACTGCGGTAATCCCATGTTCTTTTGGACGAAATTGTTGCAGTAAAATCCAAGATGGCGCTGACAATATGGCGGACAAAAAAATTTCATTTTGTTCGATTTTCTCCAAAATTGGTATGGGGGAGTTTTTGGGGTCGCACATAACGAATCTGAAATTATTCTTTAAAAATTCCATATGGCGTATACAATATAGTGAATAAAAAATTAATTTTATCCGATTTTTTCAAAATTGATATGGGGGAGTTTTTAGGATCACCCATTACGAATCGGAAATTATGTAAGAAAAAATTAATATGGCGGATTAAAGATTCTACATCTCTCGATTTTGTTTAAAATCAGTGCAGGGAGATTTTTGTTGGTGTTAATTATGAATTTGAAATATTTTTTGAAAAACTCAATCTGGCGGATTCAATATGGCGTCCTAAAAATTTTACATTTTTCGATTTTCTCCAAAACTGAGGGTGTAAATTATGAATTCAAAAGTAGTTTTTCAGGATTCAATGTGGCGAATCCAATATAGCAGACTAAAAGTTTTACATTGTTCGATCAGAACCATTCTGACTGGCTAGAAACATTCGGAAAAAGAACGCGCCCGATGTACACACGGAACCGACAGCACTCGAATCGCAGGCGTCAGTACGCTCGTAGACGTCGTGAGCTTTGGAAATGGTGAATGAGATTTCACCGAAACGTCAGCTGTCTTACAGTCCTGTGAGGGATTCAGCAGGGATGCCCGAAAACCTTCGATTACACATCACACCCGTGAGAGTATCCGACATATTATATATATATATATATATATATATATATATATATATATATATATATATATATATATATATATATATATATATATATGAAGTAAAATGCGAACAGTAAATGCAAACTTCTCTCCATCATATCATTTCTGTGTTAGAGGTTGCACAGTTAGAGCAAATTGCTAAGGAAAACAATTTATCCTATTCCACCACCATCAAGATGATGGATTCACGAAATGTAAAAAATCAAGTACAAACTAATCATTGTGAAATAAATTAGCAATAATGACAAATTACTTATTTCTAAATTAATTCTTGTCATAAAGATTCGACATTTTTGTTCGTGAGTGTATTTTCCTTCATCGCGAAATTTTTTCTTAATATTTTCATATTTAAATGCTTATGGCTCAAAAAGGGAAATATCCAACAAGAATGGCAGTAATTTTCTTCCAAGAATGTTAGCGTTGACAGGCACGAACCCTGCCAGTGGTGTTTTCTGTTATAAAAGTATTAAAGGAAACTCTCTTGAGAGCTGCTTTGTATGAAAACTTAAGGCGCATATAGTGGAATTTAAAAGAATTTTCTAAAAATTCGTCGGTTTTTAAAGTAAACGACGTTTGGATATTGAAAAACTTTAAGGGGCCAATAAATATAGACAAACTTTTTTTCGACTTAACTTTTCGCGTGTATTGTAGAAAAAGTATATGGCATACGAAGACATGTGGAGTTGGTTGTTAATTTAAGCATACAAAAATATATTTTTTTTAAAATTGCGTCCCAGTCCTTAGATTTGAGTGCTCAAAGTCAATCATAGTGTTCTGACAAGGGCAATAGCCGTACATTATAGAGCCTTCAGCAAACCTCGTCTTATTTCTTTAAAATGTTTTTTTAAACATTACAATAATTTGTAAAAGTTACATTTTTTTGACACTTTATTGTAAAAATATTTCCATATTTTTAATGACACAACATTCCATGCCGAATTACATACCCTTTAATTTGTAAGTGAAAATTTTGAATTCGGAAAATACAGTTTTGAGAAAACCGCGTTATAAACTTTGCCAGTCCGAAAATCACGTTTTTTTTCGATCTGAAATTTTGCATACATATTTCAGGATATGTATATAACTGTTTAATGAAAGACAATTCAATTTTTTAAACCATCTATATGTATAGACCCCTCAAGTACAACATCTTGGGAGGAACTAGAAAGAAATGTAGGTTATGCTTTGAAACAAAAAGCTACAAATCCAACTTAAGTGAACATTTTATGGATGTGTTTATAAAAGATGTGTCAAGAAGTAAAGCTAAAGAAATTTCTAGGGAAAACAGGAAAGAAAAACTCCTTAACTAAATGTTCAAAAAACGACATTTTTTGAAAGAATTACGTTTAAAATAGAAAAATGATAGAGGAAGGAAAATTACAATATTTTGTATATGATAGGGAAGAATAAAAAAAGTTAAGGAACAAGTTGGTCTTTCTTCTTTAATATACGGATACCATAAAATTTTAATAAAAAAAATTGAACCGACTTCTAAAAGTGCGCTAAAAAGTGAAAAATAACTTTAAATTTTTATATGAAATTGAAGTTTTTGAAGTCGGCGCCAAATTATTTCCAAATAAAATAAATATTAATATGTACAAATTATGTTAAGAAAGTAATTACAAATAAAGTATTATTAATTTGTTTACACGAAATTTTTGATTCTTACAGTTCTCCAATTATCAGTGAAATTGTGTCAAACCAATATTTAATCTGTCATAGTCACCCATATCTTTAGTATATATATATATATATATATATATATATATATATATATATATATATATATATATATATATATATATATATATACAGGGTGTCCAAGATAAGGATCCTAACCATGGGGATCTCGGAAACAGTTGGAGATACGAGGTCGGTTAAATTAGAGAAAAGTTGCGCAATTTAGTGCTAAATTAAACGCAATTTAAAAATTTTAAAAATTCAAAATACTTCCGGAGATTTCCAGAAAAAACCGAATTTTGGCAAAATCGTTTTTAATTTTTGTAGGCTTTATTTAAAGAGATATCAAAAAATAAAAGGTAGATTCTTCTTGCCACTTTTTATTTTTTATAATTTGGTCTAAACAAAATTTAAATCCGACGTTTCGTTTCTGAGATACCATCATGAACTTTCATTTTTTATATGGAACAAAAAAAAGTATCCCATGTATTTGATAGCATTTTTTATTACAAATTCAACGGTGTATCACACTTGCATATCAAGTGTGTAGTTCATTGGCTTTTATAAAACTGATATACCTTTCTCTCTCGCTCTCATGGAGCTCTTATGGAAAGTACTTGAACTACGTATTCGATATGCAAGGGTGATACATCGTTGAATTTGTAATAAAAAATGCTATCAAATACATGGGATACTTTTTTTTGTTCCATATAAAAAATGAAAGTTCATGATGGTATCTCAGAAACGAAACGTCGGATTTAAATTTTGTTTAGACCAAATTATAAAAAATAAGAAGTGGCAATGAGAATCTACCTTTTATTTTCGGATATCTCTTTAAATAAAGCCTGCAAAAATTAAAAACGATTTTGCCAAATTTCGTTTTTTTCCGGAAATCTCCGGAAGTGTTTGAATTTTTTAAATTTTTTTAACTGCGTTTAATTTAGCACTAAATTGCGCAACTTTTATCTAATTTAACCGACCTCGTATCTCCAACTGTTTCCGAGATCCCCATGCTTAGGATCCTTATCTTGGACACCCTGTATATATATATATATATATATATATATATATATATATATATATATATATATATATATATATATATATATGTTGTTGCGCAGTGTTTCACGGATGGGAACATGTGATTCAATATTAATCCTGGAATACATCCGTTCGTACGTTTGGTTTCCTGTAGGAGTTAGCTGCAGACGTTTCGTCAAAATCTCGTTTGACATCTTCTGTGCTTGCAACAAGCAGTTGATCTACAACCACCAAGCATAGAAGATGCCAAATGAGATTTTGGTGAAACCTCTGCAAACTCCTACACGAAACCAAACGAACGAACGGCTGTATTCCAGGATTAATACTGAATCATATATATATATATATATATATATATATATATATATATATATATATATATATATATATATATATATATATATACAGGTCTGGAAAATCAAGAACAGAAACTCGACGTTTCTTAAGTATGATAAAGAAAATACTATATTATTCATCAAATCAGAATGAGACAGAAGATAATGCATCGTAAGCATCGACATACGTGTAAATTACCAGTTTGGCCCTCGGATGAGGCGCGGTGAGAGCGAGCGCCAGCATACGCCACGCCCTCGCACAACAAGAGGATTCCAAGTTATTTGCTTTCATTCGGCCGTCGAAGTGTAAGTACCGTGTTTCGCGCCAAATTTTTTTGTTATAATGGTGGTTTATTCCACGGAACAAAAAGAGCACATTATTAAGTGGTACACTATTCTGGTAAATAATCGGCAGATTTGTATTTATGTGCGAAAATCATCCTGTTCCTTGAAAATTTAGAATTTCGGATATTATTAAAAAATTTGAGACAACTGGTTGTCTAAAAATTTGTAAAAAAATGCACTGATAATAATGAGGAGCAACCGGTTCCTCAAATTAATGAAGAACGAGCAAATCAGGGAGACTGACGTTTGTAGTTTAGCAGAAATTAATTTTCCTTGCAATAGTACCGTAATTGCTTAAGAACTTGATATGAACGCTCGAACAGTTCGGAATATTTTGAAGCTAATAGGGATATAACCCCTGAAGTTTTGGCAAATACGCGAACCATATTTTACAATAGACAGGGTTCTTGTCCCGCTCAAAGTGGAGGCCTGTTTGAACACCTATTGTAGACTTTTAGGTGTTTTTGTTGATTTAAATTGAATTTAATTATTTGTTTATGTATTTACAATTACTGAACGTGTTATTTTTATTTTTTATCAGAATAAGAGTTTATTTTTGAGAATGATTTTTAATTTTAAAGTGGTCTGTTAGCTTATTTACTTAGAAATTACCGTTGCGTTTCACTAGTATTTTTATTAGAATAAATGTTTATTTTGTAACAGAAATATCAATTTTCTTTACGCTCAACGCCCAACAAAAACTAATTTTTTTTGTACTTCGACTATTTGATGTATTTAAAACAATCAAAGTATCAAATAGTCATTAAATATTCCAAATTCCGTCGATTACGTTATAAGTTTAGACGAAAAGTAAATACACCTTCTCATTCCTTTCAAGATACTGCTCGTTTTCGTGTCGCACGGAAGTTAGGGGGGGGGGGGGTAATATTGCGGTAGGCGTTCCCTACGATCTTCTGTCCGAACTATCTGAAACAAGTTAGACGAGCTTAGTGGGTTAGAATTTGAGAAACGGCCAAAATAATTTCTAGTTAAGAAATTTAAAATAAAAGTTTGGCTATAGTAACGTTTCTCTTAAAACTCGGTAATATTAACGGCCAGTCATTTCTTTTTAAAGTTTCGTCTCAGGTTAAAGGCAACAGTGTTGTGGTTGCGTCGCGCTCAGTTATATTTGTGCGCCGCTCTTCTATTTGACATTGGATTGTCGAGAAACAAATATTAACGATTACAAAATTGGGCTAAACAGAAAGGCAGTAATATATTTTCGCCGTACTCTGGTGTGTAAAATACAAAAAAAAGCATGTTATCCACATGACGAGTATCTAACTTTTACTAAATCAAAAGCCGAGGTTAAATTCCAAGGCTTACTATATCATACAGTAGATTGAATTATATTGCTTAAAATTAGACGCCCTTGAACAAATCGATAAATTAGAATTGTAGATATGAGTTTCATTTGCAAATGGGGCTTCGATGGGACGTCAGGTCAGAGCCAGTACAAAATGAAATTCACTGATCCGACTATTTCTGATACAAACTTATTCCTAACCTCTCTTATTCCACTTCAATTAGCAGGTATTAACACGCAAACTCAACAAGAACAGATCGTGTTGTACAATTCCAAGCCCTCGTCTACTATGAATTGCGGGCCTCTGAAATTTGAATTTATTAAGAAAACCGAACAAAAGTCTTTAACGAAAATAGAAAATTATGAACTCGAACCAGACAACTTGCACCATATAATAGTTTTCTTTGCCACCCGAGCTTCAGTACAGTACAACTTATCTATGACGATGATGGATGGCTAGGGGAATGCTTTGGCTGGAGCGAAATCGGTCCAACGTTGTTACCTCTCAGTTTAACAACATTGATACTGTGTCTCAATAAGTACAGAGTATTTCAGGCTACAGCCATTATAACAAGAGTAAAGCGAAAACTGATCCTTCGATTCCCGTCATTTTGCAAACTATTGGAAGCGAACATTAAACTGCAATAGAGAAGTTTTGGGAATACAAACTTCAAACAGCAAGATTATTCTTCAAAGGATATTCTTGGTACAACATTCCAACAGGAATCCTCAAATGACTTACTTCATTGACCAGACATCATAGCATTTGCAATATTACCGATAGGTAAACTATCGAAAGATGCACAAAAATCAACGTACAAGTTGATAAGAAACTATCGCCTAGACTTTGCTTGAAAATCTTCTCGAGAAAAATATGAAGGATGTGTTCCAAAACTTTTGGCGTCGATGGATCCTTACACTGTTTTTGACATAGTAAGGTTGCAGATAACAATTCATACGTATTGGAGAATGAGAAAAGAGCTGTCAACAAAGAAGGCAGTGATTAAAAAGTTCTTTTTATTATTTTTAATACAGTCGTATTATTTATTCACTTATGTGAATCAATAAATATTATATTACTTACAAATTATTTGCATTGGTATTTATAAAGAAGTCTTAAGCATAGAGGAAAAAGTACTTTCGCCTTTTTAACGATTATCGATATCCATGTATTTATTATTATAGTATTATATTTAAAATGTACCGTGAAGTCAAGCGCAATATTTTATTCATGGAAATACAATTATTCTTTTTATTTTATTTTTAAAGCGTTGAACCACATTAGATGTTTTTCGAATTTATTTTCATGATTTTAAAGTTTCAGTCTGCGATTTTTATTTTTAATATCAAATCCGTGCTTTCGACCCACTGTGTTTTGACGACCCGAAACCAGCGAAAAGTCCTTGTCCGACGCCATTTTTGCTAAAAGCCAGGAAGCAAGCTACGATACAACAGTATGCTTTATTTCACTTCTTCAACATGGCTAAACGGGTTGTCCGTCGCTTTTTGTTACGTTCCGTTTTTTAAAGAGGTTCTGTTCTCGACTTTCCACACCTGTATATATATATATATATATATATATATATATATATATATATATATATATATATATATATATGTTGTTGCGCAGTGTTTCACGGATGGGAACATGTGATTCAATATTAATCCTGGAATACATCCGTTCGTACGTTTGGTTTCCTGTAGGAGTTTGCTGCAGACGTTTCGCCAAAATCTCGTCAGGCATCTTCTGTGCTTGCAACAAGCAGTTGATCTACAACCACCAAACACAGAAGATGTCAAATGAGATTTTGGTGAAACGTCTGCAAACTCCTACACGAAACCAAACGAACGAACGGCTGTATTCCAGGATTAATACTGAATCATATATATATATATATATATATATATATATATATATATATATATATATATATATATATATATATATATATATATATGTATATATATATATATATATATATATATTCACATATTATTTTATAATTATATTAAAAATTGTAATTTCTAAGGGAATCCTATGAACATAATCACGTTAAAACAGTAAATATGACTATGTTAACAAAGTTTAATTCTAAAAGTTTTATGCACATATTTGCTTAAGTTCTATCATTTTAAATTACTTGCAGCAATTTCTAGTAATTGTATTAAACTTCGTTAGAATTCGCACCGCGTTCATCACCCATCCGGAATGCATTATACGTGTTATTAAATTTGACTCCCGTGTACACATGAGAAAGTTTAACTTACAAATATAATTTTGACCACTATTATCCTGCAGGAATTCCGTATATTTTGTGCTTAAATTCGTACAGGCTATTAAACTTCATTTAATAACTTCAGGAACGAAAATATTAGTATTTTATTTACATGCCTGGTGAGTTTTGGGTTGCTGCTAAAGTTAATTTACAGTTTGAACTAGGGAAAAGTTTATATATATATATATATATATATATATATATATATATATATATATATATATATATATATATATATATATATATGTATCCCGAAATATTGATTTTACAGTAATCATATTTATGCTAATTGGGAATAGAATAAATTTGGATATTTAATTTATTTTGCTGTTTTAATAAAATTTATTAAAACAGTTATAATATTGCTCCAAAAGCACAGAGTTTAAAGTTTAGATTACGATAAAAGTATTTTTGTAATCCCCAAAACAAACCCTCTTAAATTATACTCGACATGACATATAAAATAAAAAAAGAGTTTAAGTTTGCTAAATTAAATTCGAAAAATTCTATATTTCCTATTTTTTCTTATAATTTTTGACGGAGTAGTTTAGGAAATTAGGGGAAAGATGGTCTATTTTCACATATTTTTCAGAATTTCTTTTTAAATATACTATTTAAAATTATAAAAAAAAAATTATTCTATACAACAAACCCTTTTAAATGATTTCCCACATGATATACAAAATTTAAAAAAAAATTAATACGTAAAAATAATTTTTAAAAATTTATAAGACCTAGGATTTTCGTAATTTTTTTTTGCAAACGGCAAATAAGGCGCCATATTCCCTATTAAAAAAAAAAGATCTAGTAGATTCGGAAATAAGTGGAGATTGATCTATTCCCGCATATTTTTTAGAATATCTTTTTGTTGTGTAAAATTATGGAAAATAAAACGTGTATTCTTGATAACAAGCTTTTTTAAATGATATCCCATATGAAAAACAATATTCAAAAATAAATGTCAATATAAATTTGTAAAATTAATTTGTAAATATCTATAAGACTTGGGACTTTCCAAATATTTTTTCTGTAAACTGCAAGTAAGGCGTTATAGTCACTAAATATTTTAAAATTTTAGTTCCAGGAGGGTAGTGGTCTTTCTCGCATATTTTCCCGAATATCTTTTTAAATGTGGTTTTTAAAATTATAAAAAAAAATACTGAAATCGGAGGCGTCGAGTTAGGACACCTTCTTTGTAAGTCTCGTGATACCAAACATATTAAGCGCTCACACCACTTTTTAGAAACAGGTCCTTAAATTGGAGGCTAGATAATATAACGTTACTTAATAAAACATAATAAAAATGAAAGTAGTCTTTGTATTCACGTAATTATCTGAGGCATTACACGGAATTTTTGGATATATTATTGATAATTTGTAATTATAGCAGAAAATATTTATCTGTTCTTTTCTCCTAGGCCATTTTTAGTAATACTTCCTTCTAGCACTCGTATTGATTTTTTTAGTATTTGCCTTAAAAATTTAAGTCAATTTTCAACTAGCACGGAAATCACCTGTTCATAACCTTAAATTTACCAGAATATCAGCGAGAAAAATACCTAATAAGCAAAATTACTCCAACTCTTATGCATCAGAGGTAGATACGCTGAATATATATACTGTATAACCCGGAGGGAATTACGTATATATATGACCTTATCAGTGTCTCATGGCCGGAGGGAACTACGTGTGGCACGTCTCCAGGGTACAAACGACACTAGCGCCGGTGGTGAACCATCAAACTTACTAGTCGAATCTAAGGCTATATATTACTCGAAGTGACCTCCAAGCATTTTTTCGCAGATCGATACAGACGACCTTGTAATGACCGATAGTAAAATATTATGTAGGGTTCGTAGTTACCTCCGAAAACGGAGGTAACTACGGTATATATGAGGGAAATACGTACTGTATATAAGTATTTTGGAGGTACCAAGGTTAAGTATATATATATATATATATATATATATATATATATATATATATATATATATATATATATATATATATATATATATATATATATTGTTGTGATAAAATTACCCCACCGTTGTTCTCCGACAAATTTGTCTTAAGTAGGAGTTCCAAGTTGTAGAAAGCATCGGTGGATCCCGCTGATGAGTCCACCACCGATGTCGGAACGAAACATCCTATCATTTTGACGGTGGTCTAAATAGTTCGTTAGTTATATGCCTTTAACATCAGGAACATCACTAAGACATGTCGCTCGAGCAGGGACGGCGGTAGACAAGGATCTCAACCGCCGTTGGCTTTGATTAAGCCTGACCCGATACTTGGAAGACCACCTAGGATGTCCGTTCCACATTTCTTTTATCAGGCCTGTGCTTCTACGGCTTAGACTTTCTAGGACAGTTAAAGTCGAACAAGCAAATGTCTTAGGAGGGGCATGTTGTGGTAAGAACATCCCACCGTTGTCCACCGACAAATTTGGCCTAAGTAGTATATATACATATTCAGATTATATCCTTTTTTTATTTTGTCTTTTCTTGGGTTTAGGTTCTTTATCCGACAATAAATCTAAACAATTTGACGTTTCGCCCTCTATTTAAGGCATTTTCAAAATTTTTTTGTTTTTTATTCGTTTACCATTCTAAAAAATATTTTTTATACCTACAAAAGTTCATATAAGAACATGTATACAATATATTACCAGAATGAACCCTGAACATTTTATTTATTAATTAATAATGGAGTGCGACTTTTGCGTCGTCTATTCAAGTTAGTTCAGGTTAGATACATGGAATGCGAATTAATTTTTTTTAAATTTTACAGTGCATCAAAAAAAACACATACATTTAATTTTATATTTAAGGGGATATTCAATTTTTGATGTTTATTAACAGGATCGAGTATTTAATATATTTTTTTTTTAAATTAGGCTGGTGTGATGATTTTCTATATTCGTTCTGTCGTTAACAGTCTTTTTATCTTTTTTAATTTCTATCATTTCATTTATCTGTAATTTTTCGTAATTCATATGTGTGTTCTGAATTATGGTACTGCTGTAATCAAAGGTGTGTTTTTCGTCCTGTGTATGTGTGTTTGTTTAACGCTGTTCAAGCGTTTTTTTTTGTATATTTATGGTCACTCAAGCGGTTCTTTAGTAATTGGCTTGTCATGTCTTTATATGCAGTATATTCGATCCCTTACACAAATTGTTCCAAAAATACACACAGGACGACAAACAAACCTTTGATTACAACAGTACCATATTTAAGAACAAAGATATGAATTACCAAAAATTACACACTATTAACGACAGAACGAATATAGGAAATTTGAGCCACATCTACACCAGCTTAAATTAAAAAAAAAAAAACAATAAGTATTCGATCCTGTTAATAAACTTCAAAAATTGAATATCCTCTTAAATATAGAATTAAATGTATACGTTTTTTCGTTTTTTTTTGATACATTGTAATATAAAAAAAATTAAATAAATTTTGCATTCCATGTATCCTCAGTACCTGAATAAACAACATAAAAGTCGCACTCCATTATTAATTAACAAACAAAATGTTCAGGGTGCGTACTGCCAAAATTAAATATAATTTAAAAATTTGAATAGTCTTTTTAAAGTGTTGTTTGTTTTTTTTTAAATTGTAGACATGTTTTTATATGAATTTTTGTAACTATATAAAAATATTTTTTAGGATGGTAAACGAATAAAAAAAGAAAAAATTTTTGAAAATGCCTTAAAGAGAGGGCGAAACGTCAAATTGTTTAGATTTTTTGTTGGATAAGGAACTTAAACCCAAGAAAAGACAAAAGATATATATATATATATATATATATATATATATATATATATATATATATATATATATATATATATATATATATATATTAACTGTAGCAATGTAAATTAGAAAACAAGTCAATGTCAGTCTTCAGAACTAATTTGTAATACTTTAGATAGGTTATTACTTTACTTTAGGCGACATTACATTTGCCATTTCATTTCAATGTGCCATTTCAGCACGGATTTTGTTGCTCCATACTTTTACTAACTAACACTACTCTACTTTTTTTTACGTACACACATTAAGTTAACTATCCAGTTGCAAGCCTTTGATCTCAATACGTGGGCTTCATTTAATCCTCTTTGTAACACATACGTAGCCATAGTCCGTAATTACGCCGAAACCAAAGCTTTATTTCGAGTTTCAAGTAGACAAGACACTAATTTCGTAATACATTATTTAAACTGGGATAAAAAGTAAAACATAATTTTAATTTACAGACAGTGTATAAGATACGATTCGAGCATTTTATTCTAATAAGTACATGTAAAATAATATAGGTGCATTTTTGCAATTTTTCTTACTTCACCAATGGCTATAGCAATAAATGTTTAAATTTCTTTGCTATTTCCTTGTATTATGGAAAATCATTCAAAACTTACTCTGTAAGCACATTCGGCAACGGTCGGGTATGTCCGAACAAGCAATCGTGCTATAGAAATAGAAACAGTCTTTGGCTTGTTGCTGTTCATCTATCTCTCTCAAAGCAATTTAAATGCTGCATAAGTTTGTCTCATTTTTTTCCTGATTTACGGTGTTTCAATTTGTGGTTATGTTGAATGTGAGATATATTTGTTTCTAAAGATGAAATGAAGTTCAAAAATGTATTTTTATATTTTATTTAGCTAAAAGTATAGATTTACACGTTATATAAGAAAAAAATAGCAATAATTATTTTTATTTCTGTTCATTTCTTAACGTTAAGAACCAGAACAATAATAAATTATTAGAGCTTAATTAAGAAAAAATAAATAAATATATACATATTATATATCCGATTGAAAAAGTCTTTAATTCCGTTTTACGGAGCTGCACAAACTCCTGACAGGGTTCAGCTAAATGTCGGTTGAGCACACAAAATATCCCTCTACTGTTCAATATTTTATACAAAATACATAAATATCGGATCCATATTAGTCCGGTCAAGTTAGCATCAAAAATAGGGGTAAGGTTACATTAATTCGCACCTTGCTAAAAATTGGCATGAATGTTGGGAACCCTATTATACACAATTTGTCAATTATCCACATCAATCCGAAGTGTGGAAAAAAATTTATTCAAGGTCAAATGTTGCAAAAATCGGTTTTTTGAGTTTTCCAGCTAAACGGTAAGTTTTATAATAAAAATAGGTGAGACAAAAATTATTCATCATGCAATTATCTATAAAAATTGTTCATACACTTTTTTTCCTAAGAATCACCATTTCGGAGATACAGCGATGCAAAATGTTGAAAAAGTTGTATTCTTCATAATATGCACACGTTTCCGCGCCACCCGTGAGGTAGTGTACATGGCGCGTTTTTTTTTAATGTGCCAGTTTCTGGTGGTAAAATGTGAGGTGGACGGTGAAAAACTGCTGCTGCTTCGTACAATATAGTATCATTATAAGATGCGCACAAACCGAAAGACGAAAAAATTTGTATAAGACGTTTTGACCCAAATCGCCGATGAAAAAAAATAGAGAGACCCAATTGTAACTTTGATTTGAAAGACCTTGGTCGAACAGCAGTCATAATACTATGGCTAATATTTGTGCATACTAATTTCAAATGTTGTAAATTAAATCGCTTTTTTTTCAAAATAACTTTCTCCAAAAAATAAGTCAGTGACTCTGGAATTTGACTGTTAATATCTTCAAACATACGACCTGGCGGGGGGTAATGAGAATTATCAAAAACTGCAGATTGAATATCTTCTCGAATGATTGCTGCCGCAGCCTTCACGATTCTAAATCGCTCTTCTTTTTCATTTGTTGTTTTTTTTTTCGTAGCTAGCTCGATTTAAAATGTCATAGTGATTATCAACAAAACATATTAATGTTGATGCTCCTGACTTTTCTGTTATAATAATTTTATCGCCATACTTCAACTTTAATCGTAACTTAATGGTTCTATTATCTAACGAATTGTTGCAAATATTTTGTAATTCGTCTAATGAAAATTGACAATCATCACTATTTTCGATGTGTGCAAATATTTCTTCCATTAAAAGATTCGTACTTTCAGATTGAGGACGACCGGCTTGACCCCCCGTAGTCGGTCTCAAGAAGGCATTATGACAGTCTTTATGATACTTAGCTTTGGCAGCAACTAAATCATGTTTGAACTCAATTCGAGTAATAACAGCTTTTGCTACATGATCAGAACGAGTCTGGGCTATATTCAGGATTGTTTCTTTGAATGAAAGTGTTGTTACATGAAAAATTTTACGCCGATATTTCAGTGCTTTTCTGTTTTCTAGCTCTTCATTCAATTCATTGCCACAAAATAAGCAACACTTTTTAAAACAAAAAAAATGGTTCACTTACGCGTGCTCTAGTACGAGGTGGACTTATTTTTGATGTACTAGCTTGTTGTTCATCCTGTTTTCTTTTCAATGCACCGATTGTACCCTTCCGAGTATAGTTTTTTCGACACTGCACATGAACTGTCACAGAAGTCTGGTCTTTCAGGTATTCCGAAAATTCATCACCTCTTTCAATACTTGCATTAATTAATGTCTTTAGGCCACGATCAACAGTAACTGTTTCGCTTTCGGTCAAATGTTTATTACAAATAAAGCACAACTGCGACATTTCTATTACAAACACAAAACTGCACAAATTTTGTTTGAAAATATAAGCAATAACTACGTGTTCTTACTACGAAAGAATGCTTGAGACTAATACTATTCTATCTAGGGAGGCCCTTCAAAAAGGAGCAGGTATACGAGCGTCGCCACGTGGACAATTGAATAGCAGACAGATGTTGCTCAAGGCCGTACGGTCATATAAAATGAGGGACTGGGTTTTTTTTGGAGTTTATATTTTTAAAACTGTATAATATGTATGTATACGCTACGAAAATTAATATTTTTACTTATATTATCGTTCTGTAACGTATATTACGGTAATTGACATGCATATTATGAAGAATACAACTTTTTCAACATTTTGCATCGCTGTATCTCCGAAATGGTGATTCTTAGGAAAAAAAGTGTATGAACAATTTTTATAGATAATTGCATGATGAATAATTTTTGTCTCACCTATTTTTATTATAAAACTTACCGTTTAGCTGGAAAACTCAAAAAACCGATTTTTGCAACATTTGACCTTGAATAAATTTTTTTCCACACTTCGGATTGATGTGGATAATTGACAAATTGTGTATAATAGAGTTCCCAACATTCATGCCAATTTTTAGCAAGGTGCGAATTAATGTAACCTTCAATGTCTATTTTGACCGGACTATATTTTCTAATAGGTAATTTATTAAAAAAAAAGTCTAGAGTTAAATACTTTAAAATATAACATTGGAGATTTCACGATAAAAATTTTTGGTCAATTAACCTAAAAAATCACAAAGTAAATATGTTTAGTATTTTTTAGGCCCTAGAAAAGATAAATGTTTTTAGAGATGGTAGTTTGTAGTTATTTCTATGCGAACTAGCCCGAAGTTGTAAGGAAAATATCCTAGAGAGTAGGTTCCGTTGATAGAAAGAAATTTTCTTTCTTCTTTATCTCTTTTCTGTTTCTATTTCTATCTTGTTACGGAGTCCGCGTGCTATTTCTTTGATACAGTAATTAATTTATGAACGAATTTATACTTCAAAGCAAATAGTTCAAGAAGTATCAATATAACAATCTATGTATTACTTCTTTTATTTTTATATTGCCAATATCAATTAGATTTTATATCGTCGTCTATCTGGATTTTGCAATGAAACCTTCGTTTTGTTGTTTCCTCGGATTTCGACACGAAGAGGTATTATAAAGAGGATAAAAAGATTATGCTTTTAGGAAAAAGTGTTAGAATTGGTCGATGGAAGAAATATCGCAATGTATTGATATATTTTTGCAGTGAAATTATTCATTGCACAGATGTAGATTTTTAAGATTTATCATTGAAATAATTAAAAGGAACCACAGTAGAATTTCAGAGTTAAGTCAAAAATAAATCATTTTAGAATTCGGCAATAATGATGACAATTTTCCTTTAAAGTAGCAAAACTTTTCAACCTCACCCACTAACTACAAGATCTCCTCGCAGTAATTGAGTCTTGCTGATGACTACGTATTTAGTTTTCTTCTAATTCTACTCCAATCCATATTCTGCTTTCACATTATAACCTGTTTTTCCTTTTCTGAGTTTCGGTTATACTATTACTTCATAAGAAATTAACACACGTTTCGGTTTATTTTATTATTTAAATCATCTTCAGAGAATTAAATTGTAAAAGTGGTTCACTTAATTAAATCACATTTAACTTTCTTTATATAAAAACACACTGGTATTATTTTTATACTTTTTGTACTGCTGTATTGTTGGGTGTTTGAAAGTATACCAGTAAAAAGTTAGAAAGTTTTTGGACCATCTGCGATCTCATTGCCTTATTAAGCTGGTATAAACATTACTCAGGTCATTTGTGTCCGTCTTGAAATTCATTGTATAGGGTGTTCTTCTAATGTGGATCAAGTCTTTAATTGTTCTTTTTTGGTAATTATTTTCTATGTCTAAGATTTCAACGATATTCTGTAAGTTATCTATTGCATATTTGGTTAAGGTGGTTATGTTGTCGTTATTGTGATGTTCAATACTCTATTTGTGGTTTTGTATTCCATTTTTCAAATAGTGTAATAGTGTTTTGTTTGACCGACATATGTTTTGTTACAATCTAAACAACTGATCTTGTAAATGATGTTTGTTTGTTCGTCTTTAAGGACATCGGGTTTAAATGATGTATAAAGACTTTTGGAATTATTTGATGGTCTTTCTGCTATTTGGATACCATATGGTTTTTAGTGTTTTTTTAATAGGGTTAGTAATTTCTGGTATATAAGACAAAGATACGTATTTTTGGGATGACGAAAGGTCGCTATTTATTGTTGTATTATTGTGGGTTTTGAAATAAAATAAAATAGATGTAAAAAACATGTAAAAATAATACCAGTGTGTTTATGTTGTCTGATTTGTATGCTATATATATATATATATATATATATATATATATATATATATATATATATATATATATATATATATATATATATATTTTCTTGATTCTTGAACCATAGATTATATCATTTTTCTTAATTTTGTATTTTCTTGGGTTTAGGTTATATAATTAATAAAACACAAAGCGATTGACGTTTCGCCCTTTATTCAAGGCATTTTCAAAATTTTTTCCTTGACATTTTGCTGTTCTGTTTCTAAATCTAAATCTAAATTTAGAAACAGAACAGCAAAATGTCAAGGAAAAAATTTTGAAAATGCCTTGAATAAAGGGCGAAACGTCAATCGTTTTGTGTTTTATTAATTATAGAACCTAAACCCAAGAAAATACAAAATATAAAAAATGATATATATATATATATATATATATATATATATATATATATATATATATATATATATATATATATATATATATATACAGGGTGATTCAAAAATCGATCACGAAACTTAAGGGGGTGATTCTACTTGACAAAATAAGGGTAGAGCTTCATATAATTTTTTTTCAAAATGTCATTCGTTTTCGAGTTACAAGCCGTCCAAGTTCAAGTTTTTATTTTTTGTTTTTTGAATTACTCGCTTACAGGAAAACCGATTTGACTAATATTTGAAAGATAGGCTAAGTCTTTTACGCTTCATCATTTTAGTAACAATTCACATTGATTGTTTGCCGCTAGAGGGCACTTTACCTACATTGAAAATTGTTTTTTTGTCATAATTTTTTAGTGTTGACAGCTACAGTAGTTTTTGGCATAATTTCTGAAAGACTGATGCCAGGCCTTTAAAAAAGGTGCTTTATTTACATCGCTAAACCCAACGGTTTAGACGTAAATCACCCTTAAAAATTAAGTGGTAAATTTACTTTTCTCATTTCATTACCACCAGCTACCAGGTAAATAGCTATCAAAGTATACTAGAGCTGTCAGTTTAACATCAAATAAATTCGCTTTTTAAACTATTTAATTTATAATCTTAAAATAACTAATAATGGCTAATCACCAATATTCAAATATCGAATATTGTGATATCCATTTTTGTTATGGAAAAGCAAATGGTAATGCAGAGTTGGCAAGAAGATATTATATGGAGAGTTATCCGGAAAGAAATATCCCTCATGCTCAAACATTTTCCAGTGTGCACAGGAGGCTTGCGGAATGTGGTTCCTTTAAAAGTTATAATGGAAATAGGGGAAGACCTAGAACTGCTAGAAACGTGCAACAAGAAGAAAGAGTGCTTGAAATTATTGAAGATAATCCAGGTATTAGTACTAGAAAAATTGGGAATGAAGTGCGGCTCTGTCAGGCTAGTTCATGGAGGATACTAAGAGAAGAACAACTCTACCCGTTTCATTCAAAAAAGGTGCAGGCTCTTTATGACGATGATCGGCCGAGACGGTTGGAAATGTGCAATCAGATCCTAGCTAAGTATGAACACGATAATCGATTAATTGGCGTCATATTATTCACTGACGAAGCTGGTTTCACTCGTGATGGCATAACAAATCTACACAACATCCACACATATGCTTACGAGAACCCAAACAATGTGGTAGAAACGAAACATCAGCGTAGATTTTCACTAAATGTGTGGGCAGGGATAATAGGAGATTACCTTATTGGTCCTCATTTCTTTGATGGCCCATTAACTGGTGACGTATACTTAGATTTTATCCAAAATCGTCTCCCATTGTATCTGGAAGATGTGCCATTGGAAGTAAGGGCCAACATGTGGATCCTCCAAGACGGAGCTCCGCCCCACTTTAGTATACGTGTCCGACAGTATTTGAATGCAACGTATCCTGAGCGATGGATAGGACGAAGTGGACCATTGGCATGGGCAGCGAGGTCACCAGACCTTAATCCTATGGATTTTTTCTTTTGGGGTCATTTGAAACAATTGGTGTACGATATTCCAGTAATCAACGTCGAGGATCTTCGCTTCAGGGTAATCGAAAAGTGCCAAATTATTAAAGAAACACCAGAAATTTTTCATCGAGTTAGGCGACATTTTTTGAAGAGTGTTAGGAAATGTATTGAAGAAAATGGGGGACATTTTGAGAATCTTTTTTAGTTTGTTTAGTACTGTTTCATTAATTTTTATCAATTAAATGTATATCGCAATAATCCATAATATGAATATTTACTGATTAGCCATTATTAGTTATTTTAAGATTATAAATTAAATAGTTTAAAAAGCGAATTTATTTGATGTTAAACTGACAGCTCTAGTATACTTTGATAGCTATTTACCTGGTAGCTGGTGGTAATGAAATGAGAAAAGTAAATTTACCACTTAATTTTTAAGGGTGATTTACGTCTAAACCGTTGGGTTTAGCGATGTAAATAAAGAGCACCTTTTTTAAAGGCCTGGCATCAGTCTTTCAGAAATTATGCCAAAAACTACTGTAGCTGTCAACACTAAAAAATTATGACAAAAAAACAATTTTCAATGTAGGTAAAGTGCCCTTTAGCGGCAAACAATCAATGTGAATTGTTACTAAAATGATGAAGCGCAGAAGACTTAGCCTATCTTTCAAATATTAGTCAAATCGGTTTTCCTGTAAGCGAGTAATTCAAAAAACAAAAAATAAAAACTTGAACTTGGACGGCTTGTAACTCGAAAACGAATGACATTTTGAAAAAAAATTATATGAAGCTCTACCCTTATTTTGTCAAGTAGAATCACCCCCTTAAGTTTCGTGATCGATTTTTGAATCACCCTGTATATATATATATATTTTTATTTAAGAAAGTTATTAAGGATGGTTCGTTTTGAAATGAAGGCACTGTATATATATATATATATATATATATATATATATATATATATATATATATATATATATATATTGTGAGTATGTTTTAACTGATTTTATACAGTTGAAAAATACCTATATAAAATTACAACATTAAATTATCTTTAAGTTAAAGATTATTCTATCTTGACATAGGAACCTATTTATATAATTTAATTCCGTTAACTGGAAAGTGTAAAATAAAAAGCCTAAGTTACGTTCGCTTTTATCTTAACAGTATAATCAGATTATCGTGCCAAACTTCAAATAACAAATCTGGAAAAGACTGTAAAATATTTTATTTGTTCATAAGCTTTTTAGTCCCCTTTTTGGAATAAAAGTAATTTTCCGGATTTCGGCTAAGCTGAAAAATCAGTGTTGCCGCTTGTTGCTTATGGAAATTTGTTGGTGTAACAAATAAGGTTATTTGCATGTAAGGGGTAATAATCCTTTTTATTTTGACATTTTTATTTGATATAAATTTGCAGCGGCGTATTTATTGGATGATTTAGAAACCTGATTTAAACGATATATTTTAAAAGAATATTTTATTACTAGAGAAGGACTATTACTCTTATCCAATTTGATAGGGAAACTTAAAAACAATGTTAAAAATTTCAATAAAAGAGCTGGAAACACACCTTAGATATACTTTTTAGACTCAAACCTTATGAATTACAAAAAATTTTGTCGCCGGATGATGGATGTTGGCAATGGTGGAGGGGGGGGGAGTTTATAAAATTAACTGAAAAAACACAATTAGATTTTAAAAACTACCAAGAAAGCATGGAAGTGTCGAACAGAAATAAATACTGTAGCATTTCAATTTACCAGTTTGCATCAATGCTACATATAATTTGTATATTTTTATCTGATTAAATTTAATTATTTATCCTGTAATTTAAAATCGTAAACATGGAATTTGTTTTTTTTGGTTCACAACTCTTTTGGTCTTATAACTTACTAGCGACCCGCCCCGGCTTCGCACGGGTGCAATGCTGATACTAAATACACTACAGAAAAACTGTGACTATTTATTTTATTTTTACAACAATTATTACATCGGCCTCCGACGCGCTATTTATAGGCACGCTGCCGCCGCCACGGTCGGCCAGTACCGCCGCAAGCGCTACTTCCCGCAATTTTAAATCTGTAATATCTTCGAAAATATTCATTTAAATCTTGTGCTGTAAAGGACCATATAGATCTATATTAAATCAACAATGTATTTAAGCTATTTAATTGGATAAGGATTAATGCTGTATTGGTTAAAATCGCTTCAAAATTTGCCATTATTTGTCGTAAAAAGTAAATGACAAAAAAATGTTATTGTGGGATATCCATGAGAGATAGACATATACCATCGCGGAGTTTTCTGTAGACCTTCTCAATGTGTACAAATAATTAGTACATTATTTTGATAAATCTCGTAGGATTCAGCCTGCGTTTGCAATGTAAGCGGAAAAAAATATGATAATTAACGACATCACATTAGAAACCTCAAAAATAACAGTATTTCTCCACTTTTTAATGGATGTTATTATACATATATACCTTCCTCTTGAATCACTCTATCTATTGAAAAAAACCGCATCAAAATCCGGTGCGTAGTTTTAAAGATTTAAGCATACAAAGGGACATAGGGACAGAGAAAGCGACTTTGTTTTATACTATGTAGTGATCACTCTTTCTTCTTAACAGAGTTTGTAAATTGCTGTAGTTTATATATCATATTATTTCGTTTGAATTTAAAAGTCGTAAAATATTTTATTTTTAATAAGTCCTCATTTATTTGCATTCCATTTCAGTATTAAAAATATAAGGTTATAGTCGGTAATATAGTTCAGTTAGCATTTGTTGTGGATGTATACCCGATTCGTTGACACGAGCACGGCATGTCGAGACCGATCATTTAAGGTTGAGTATACAGTATGGAATTTGTAGCAATTTTTTTGAACTTTGTTTTAATCATGATTAGTAACTTTGGACTGTTTGATCATAATTTCTTTTTGATAATTTTCCAAGGCTTGCCAATATTTAATGTATTACCTGGTAATCAGTGTAAGTTCGGAACAAGGTTAGAGTGCTCCAGGTTGAAAATAAGGTTGGCGAAAATTAATTTGACATAATATAAAATGTAAGAACATCTTGATAACTTTCTTTATAAAAATTACTTTCTGTACTCTTGGCAATTAAAGGTTCTAGAACGTTTGCAGCCAAATCTTTATATAACCTTTAAAAACGATGTAACACCAATAGTTATCAAGAAAGAGTATATAAAAAAATTGTAGGTACCATCCTGATTTATGTGCATAATAATTTTTTTGGAATAAAATGGAATTGTTATTTTGTTTTAATTAAGTCGTTTCATTATGAAGCTAGACACCAGCAGCCAATAAATTAAAATCATTCCTCATACCTATGTGTTTTCCTGTTTAATCACTAAGTAAGTAACACATATAATGTAAAACGGGTGGCGCCTATTGGGTAATCAAAGCAGAGCACAACTATCTCTAAAAGAGATACGAACCTAGCCTCCGACATATTGAGCTGTCGTACGTATCCGTTGCCGTACTCTGTAAAAAGGGAGACGCTGCAATACAGTAAAGGAAATGTTTAAAGCTAATTAGGCCAGTGGTAAATAAAAAATTATATACTTGAAATTAATAAGCCCGTTACAAGAAAATCGGCAATTTTCTGTCGATTGAAAAATAGATTCTTTGCTTTAATCCTTTTAAAATTCCGAAATAATCTTGTATAGAAATGCTGTTGACTTGTTTTACTTTCCACTCAAATGCCCATACTTTTCTTCTCCATTAGTTGCAGAGATATACTCAATGTACCGAGATAATTGAAAATTTATATCTCCATTTCCTTTAGACATTATACTATGTAAGTTTGAATGTGAATGTTATGTTATTACGCAGTATTAAACACTAGGACTAATATTATTAATGGTTTCTTAGAGTAATCAGATTACATTTCCAAACATAGAATAATTTTATTTAATCTGGATCAGTAATATCTGTTAAGGATGTATTTAGTCAAAATGGAAAAGACAATATTATGAAAGAACTATTAGAAGAGGAAGGAGAGGAAATCATACTTTGCATGAAAAAGTCGTATGTGATAACTCAATAGCTTATTTGGAAGGGTAAAAGTAGTATTCAGTGATGCAATTAGGAAAAAAAAAACAATTTTGTGCCTCCTGCACATAACCTCAAAAGTATCTAAAAATCACATTTTTTCTAATTCCCCATTTTTTGAAGATCTGTCTAATTAAAACAAAAACTGAAATGGATCTATCAAATGAACAAGTTAGGTTCCATAAAGGACTATAAAGGATTCAGCACCGTGGATCACCTCATGATTATAAAAATGGATCTGACTCTTTTGAAAAGTGATCAATTTTTATAAAATTGCAGAACTGACCTGTCTGATATTTATTAAAGTTATTTATGAGAAGGCCTGAACTGGGAAACTAAAGGAATGGAATAAATAAATAAATGGAAATTATTTAAACAACTTTGAATATGAAAATAACGTGGTATCAATAGTTCCAGAAAAAGGAACAATTATCATGACAAATACTGAAGAGATAATAAAAAATGAAATAAAGAAAAGATTTTAGAATAGGCAGACGAGTTTAGGTGAGAGAATCATACTGAATAAGGACAATCAGGAAGTCGAAATTAAGAGAAGAAGAAGAATTAAACTTAGATGGGCAGCATTCGTCTTAGGATAGAAATCTTTGAAAAATGAGTATTAATAATCTCAACATATGACGTCTAAACTAGTACCATGACGAAAAAAAAAACATCAATTGAGAATGAGAGATATAAGAGAAATATACACATGTTTAAAAAGGCAATTTGTGCCCAGCAAACAGACAAAAAATAGAGTTCAAGAATCCTCGAATGACGCTCTTGAATAGGAAAGAGTGCAAGATATAGAGCCCAGATAAGGTGAGCAGATGATATAAAGCGTTACTCTGGACATGCATGAAAGAGCAAAATTCAAAAGAGAAAAACGTGGAGGGAAGGTGAAGAAACTTGCATTCATCAATGGAGAGAAGAATGCAATAGACAGAGAGATTTTTTTTGAAAATGAATCATTAACATGACAAACCAGCATCGTTGAAAAATACGTAATAATTTACTACTTGAGATTTTAAAGACTTCTGAAAATATTTGAAAAATATTCCAAAAAATTAGTTCAATAAACACACTTAAGAAAGTTTGACTGGTAGTTATCTCTAGGCCTTTTCAAGTAAAACTAAACAATTTCTTAGGATGCATAAGTATTTATACTAAAAGTAAATGCAGTGGAGTGTGATCGAGAGGAATGCTACGCAACGGTATCATTTATGCAATTACTAAGAAGTACATTCCATACTTCTCTTATATCTAAACACGGCTTTTTTGTATTTCTGGTTTCTCTAGTGTTGCTGTCGGTACAGAATTCTAGCTCCAGACCATTTTATAGGATGTTCATGAGTCCAGGCGTGGTTAGAGGTGTCAGAATTTTCTGTTTCTCTACGATATGTGTTCTACTGACCTTTTTTTGATTCACCAACTTAGGAGTTGTTGGTTTGACTCTAGTAAGTTGGCTCGTCAGAGAGTTATTTGTATTGAACACAAGGGTGATTTGTTATCGTTTTCTTATTCTTCTAGTTCTTTTCGAATTACCTCTAATATGGGGGATATACTACACTGGTTTTTGTTTCTCGTCCGTTGTGGATTTTGTCCTATTTCCACATTGTTCCAGAAACGTATCCACCAGATTTGCTGATTATTCATTGGCTATCAGGTCACTTTTAAAAGGATCTATCTCTTTCATTCAGTTCTCATTGCAATTGCAAAGAGTTAGGACTCTATGTATGAGGTTCCTTACAATTTTATGTTTGGTGTTATTGAAGTGATTGGATGAATAGCTTAGGACAATTCCTGTGGGTTTAGATTTTCTCTATACTGAGATCCTGTCATTTTTTTCAGCCAAAACATCTAGTTTATTTTGTACGTCTTTCTCCATAGTGACTTTAATTGTTGGGTTCATATTTTTGAAAATAGGAAGGAACTTTTGGAGTTCTAAGTCGTCTTCATTCAAGATAATGAAGGTGTCATCTACATATGGTTAGTTGAATTTAACAGATCAATATTATTATAAAGAATTGCCCTTTAAATTGATCTTCAAAATGAAACTCACATTTTGTACTATAAGGTTACATTTTATTAGACAACACCTTTATTTTTTAAAGTATTGAACTAAAGCGTAAAAAATAAATTTTCTGGATAAAAGGAATTTGATTTGGGGTCCTTTTCTAAAAGAAGTGTTTTAATAAAACTAAAAGAGTTGAGAGAGTTTTGTCTTAACTGACAGCTTGGTTTTTGCGTTTTTAGAATATAGAACCAAATTCATTTATAAGATCCTGCCTTTTTATCCTTTGTTATTAATGTACATAGAGATAAAATTTGCGAAAGTTCCTTATTCTCGGCAAATAATCCGGAATACAAACAACAACCGGGATAATAACCTTTACATATGTTAGATCAGGGAATGTAAAAAATATGGAGGATTTTTTTAATGATTTTGCCTTTAATTTTTAAACCCATTTTTCATACTTTTCGCAAACTTTAAAAATATGTTGTTAAGGAAGATATGGCTAGAGTTTAACAAGAATTTTTAGAGCTCCAAAATCTAATTAGCCATCCTACGACCACATAATCTTCTTCTTACCCTTAAAACTTGATTCTGACAGAATTCTAAACACTTTGAAAAGGGTTTCAAAGTTTTAGGTAGTTTAACAGGATAGAGTTGTTAGGTGAGGCGTTCTCTTTCTGTTGCTCAAATTATTATTTGAAAAAAATACAAATAATTTGAAATATTTAAAAAGATGGACAAACGTATTTAAAAACAAACTTTTTATGTACATAATTGTGAGTGGAATCAGCGAAAAACAAAAAGTTAAGCTAATAAAAATAAAAATATGTCCTAAGTCATTATCTTCACTTTGCTTTGTTAGCTATTCAGAGAAAAAGTCGAGAAAAAAGCAAATCTAATCATTCTTTTTCTAAAACGGGTCGCTAGAAAAGAATAAATTAGATCAAGTCTTTTTCAGAATTAAAGCGTTGGATTAAAGGAATTTTAAGCGAAAATCGGTATTAATCCGACATTAAATATGCGACGGGCTTTGCGTAGATTTCAGTCTGCATTATAAGAATCCTAAATGAATTATCGCAAAAGGGTATGTTTTTGTTTTTTTTGACCCATACATTGTAAACTTTTATCCATTTATTTAGTACTAAATAATGTTTAAACAAACTTATTATATGAAACAATTTATTAATTAAATATTAGGAAACACCATTTTTTATAAATATAAATCAAATGAGTTTAAGCATAAATTTTCTATACAAACATCTTTAGCAACGAAAAAATCGATAAAATGCATTATATAGATACATCACATTATGGCTTTTCTTATAGACCAATCAATAGAGATATTTTAGTAACATTTTGTTAGAATTTCTACTCTCTAATATGATTTATTAATTTGTTATAAACAATTAAAACCAAAAATATGCGTTTTCTTTTAGTTTTTTGTTTATAAAATCAAAACTAATGAAGCAATTTCAATTATGTATGAAGATGAATTATAGAGAATAAAAATGCTAACAAAATGAGTCCTGGTCGAATCATTCGGATCATTAGTAACGAAGAAAAATCCGAGAAATCGGTAAATTCAGAATCTTTTTAAAAATTCATATCCTTGTCAGCGTGATGTACACCCTTAAATTAAATTGATAGCGTTATAATTGCTGAATTATGAATTTTTTATAGATAACTAAAACACCTATAAGTCTTTTCTTAAAATCCCTGAGTGCTGGGTGCTCCTAAAAATGCGTAGTAAATTTTAAAATAATAAGAAAATTCTTTTTTTTAATGTCAGCGGAAGTGCACCCTTAAAATAAATTGTTAGCGTTATACTTGTTGAACTATGAATTTTCAACAGATACTTAAGACAGTTTTAAAGCTTCTTTTAAAATATCTGAGTGCTGGGTGGCCTTAAAAATGCATAGCGAATTTTAAAATGACAAGAAAATTTCTTTTTTTAACGTCAGTGGATGTACACCCTTAAAATAAATTGTTAGCGCTATAATTGTTGAACTATGAATTTTCAACAGACACTTAAGACAATTTTAAAGCTTCTCTTAAAATATCTGAGTGCTGGGTGGCCTTAAAAATGCATAGCGAATTTTAAAATGACAAGAAAATTTCTTTTTTTAACGTCAGTGGATGTACACCATTAAAATAAACTGTTAGCGTTATAATTGTTGAACTATGAATTTTCAACAGACACTTAAGACAATTTTAAAGCTTCTCTTAAAATATCTGAGTGCTGGGTGGCCTTAAAAATGCATAGCGAATTTTAAAATGACAAGAAAATTTCTTTTTTTAACGTCAGTGGATGTACACCATTAAAATAAACTGTTAGCGTTATAATTGTTGAACTATGAATTTTCAACAGATACTTAAGACACTTTTAAAGCTTCTTTTAAAATATCTGAGTGCTGGGTGGCCTCAAAAATGCATAGCGAATTTTAAAATGACAAGAAAATTTCTTTTATTTAACGTCAGTGGATGTACACCCTTAAAATAAATTGTTAGCGTTATAATTGTTAAACTATGAATTTTCAACAGACACTTAAGACACTTTTAAGGCTTCTCTTAAAATATCTGAGTGCTGGGTGGCCTTAAAAATGCATAGCGAATTTTAAAATGACAAGAAAATTTATTTTTTTAACCTCAGTGGATGTACAACCTTAAAATAAATTGTTAGCGTTATAATTGTTGAACTATGAATTTTCAACAGATACATAAGACACTTTTAAAGCTTCTCTTAAAATATCTGAGTGCTGGGTGGCCTTAAAAATGCATAGCGAATTTTAAAATGACAAGAAAATTCCTTTTTTTAACGTCAGTGGATGTACACCCTTAAAATAAATTGTTAGCGTTATAATTGTTGAACTATGAATTTTCAACAGATACTTAAGACACTTTTAAAGCTTCTCTTAAAATATCTGAGTGCTGGGTGGCCTTAAAAATGCATAGCGAATTTTAAAATGACAAGAAAATTAATTTTTTTAACGTCAGTGGATGTACAGCCTTAAAATAAATTGTTAGCGTTAAAATTGTTGAACTATGAATTTTCAACAGATACTTAAGACACTTTTAAAGCTTCTTTTAAAATATCTGAGTGCTGGGTGGCCTTAAAAATGCATAGCGAATTTTAAAATGACAAGAAAAATTTTTTTTTTAACGTCAGTGGATGTACAGCCTTAAAATAAATTGTTAGCGTTAAAATTGTTGAACTATGAATTTTCAACAGATACTTAAGACACTTTTAAAGCTTCTTTTAAAATATCTGAGTGCTGGGTGGCCTTAAAAATGCATAGCGAATTTTAAAATGACAAGAAAATTTCTTTTTTTAACGTCAGTGGATGTACACCCTTAAAATAAATTGTTAGCGTTATAATTGTTGAACTATGAATTTTCAACAGATACTTAAGACACTTTTAAAGCTTCTTTTAAAATATCTGAGTGCTGGGTGGCCTTTCAAATGCATAGCGAATTTTAAAATGACAAGAAAATTTCTTTTTTTAACGTCAATGGATGTACACCCTTAAAATAAATTGTTAGCGCTATAATTGTTGAACTATGAATTTTCAACAGATACTTAAGACACTTTTAAAGCTTCTCTTAAAATATCTGAGCGCTGGGTAGCCTTAAAAATGCATAGTGAATTTTAAAATAACAAGAAAATTTCTTTTTTAACTTCAGTAGAATTGCACAATTAAAATTAATTGTTAGCGTTATAATTGTTAAACTGGGAATTTTTAACAGATACCTAAGACACTTTTAAATCTTTTTTTAAAATATCTGAGTGCTGGGTGGCCTTGAAAATGCATAGTGAATTTTAAAATAACAAGAATATTTCTTTTTTTAACGTAAGTGGATGTACACCCTTAAAATAAATTGTTAGCGTTATAATTGTTGAACTATGAATTTTCAACAGATACATAAGACACTTTTAAAGCTTCTCTTAAAATATCTGAGTGCTGGGTGGCCTTAAAAATGCATAGCGAATTTTAAAATGACAAGAAAATTCCTTTTTTTAACGTCAGTGGATGTACACCCTTAAAATAAATTGTTAGCGTTATAATTGTTGAACTATGAATTTTTAACAGATACTTAAGACACTTTTAAAGCTTCTCTTAAAATATCTGAGTGCTGGGTGGCCTTAAAAATGCATAGCGAATTTTAAAATGACAAGAAAATTAATTTTTTTAACGTCAGTGGATGTACAGCCTTAAAATAAATTGTTAGCGTTAAAATTGTTGAACTATGAATTTTCAACAGATACTTAAGACACTTTTAAAGCTTCTTTTAAAATATCTGAGTGCTGGGTGGCCTTAAAAACGCATAGCGAATTTTAAAATGACAAGAAAAATTTTTTTTTTAACGTCAGTGGATGTACAGCCTTAAAATAAATTGTTAGCGTTAAAATTGTTGAACTATGAATTTTCAACAGATACTTAAGACACTTTTAAAGCTTCTTTTAAAATATCTGAGTGCTGGGTGGCCTTAAAAATGCATAGCGAATTTTAAAATGACAAGAAAATTTCTTTTTTTAACGTCAGTGGATGTACACCCTTAAAATAAATTGTTAGCGTTATAATTGTTGAACTATGAATTTTCAACAGATACTTAAGACACTTTTAAAGCTTCTTTTAAAATATCTGAGTGCTGGGTGGCCTTTCAAATGCATAGCGAATTTTAAAATGACAAGAAAATTTCTTTTTTTAACGTCAATGGATGTACACCCTTAAAATAAATTGTTAGCGCTATAATTGTTGAACTATGAATTTTCAACAGATACTTAAGACACTTTTAAAGCTTCTCTTAAAATATCTGAGCGCTGGGTAGCCTTAAAAATGCATAGTGAATTTTAAAATAACAAGAAAATTTCTTTTTTAACTTCAGTAGAATTGCACAATTAAAATTAATTGTTAGCGTTATAATTGTTAAACTGGGAATTTTTAACAGATACCTAAGACACTTTTAAATCTTTTTTTAAAATATCTGAGTGCTGGGTGGCCTTGAAAATGCATAGTGAATTTTAAAATAACAAGAATATTTCTTTTTTTAACGTAAGTGGATGTACACCCTTAAAATAAATTGTTAGCGTTATAATTGTTGAACTATGAATTTTCAACAGATACTTAAGACACTTTTAAAGCTTCTTTTAAAATATCTGAGTGCTGGGTGGCCTTAAAAATGCATAGCGAATTTTAAAATGACAAGAAAATTTCTTTTTTTAACGTCAGTGGATGTACACCCTTAAAATAAATTGTTAGCGTTATAATTGTTGAACTATGAATTTTCAACAGATACTTAAGACACTTTTAAAGCTTCTCTTAAAACATCTGAGTGCTGGGTGGCCTTAAAAATGCATAGCGAATTTTAAAATGACAAGAAAATTTCTTTTTTTAACGTCAGTGGATGTACACCCTTAAAATAAATTGTTAGCGTTATAATTGTTGAACTATGAATTTTCAACAGATACTTAAGACACTTTTAAAGCTTCTCTTAAAATATCTGAGTGCTGGGTGGCCTTAAAAATGCATAGCGAATTTTAAAATGACAAGAAAATTTATTTTTTTAACGTCGGTGGATGTACACCCTTAAAATAAATTGTTAGCGTTATAATTGTTGAACTATGAATTTTCAACAGATACTTAAGACACTTTTAAAGCTTCTTTTAAAATATCTGAGTGCTGGGTGGCCTTAAAAATGCATAGCGAATTTTAAAATGACAAGAAAATTTCTTTTTTTAACGTCAGTGGATGTACACCCTTAAAATAAATTGTTAGCGTTATAATTGTTGAACTATGAATTTTCAACAGATACTTAAGACACTTTTAAAGCTTCTCTTAAAACATCTGAGTGCTGGGTGGCCTTAAAAATGCATAGCGAATTTTAAAATGACAAGAAAATTTCTTTTTTTAACGTCAGTGGATGTACACCCTTAAAATAAATTGTTAGCGTTATAATTGTTGAACTATGAATTTTCAACAGATACTTAAGACACTTTTGAAGCTTCTCTTAAAATATCTGAGTGCTGGGTGGCCTTAAAAATGCATAGCGAATTTTAAAATGACAAGAAAATTTATTTTTTTAACGTCGGTGGATGTACACCCTTAAAATAAATTGTTAGCGTTATAATTGTTGAACTATGAATTTTCAACAGATACTTAAGACACTTTTAAAGCTTCTCTTAAAATATCTGAGTGCTGGGTGGCCTTAAAAATGCATAGCGAATTTTAAAATAACAAGACAATTTATTTTTTTAACGTCAGTGGATGTACACCCTTAAAATAAATTGTTAGCGTTATAATTGTTGAACTATGAATTTTCAACAGATACTTAAGACACTTTTAAAGCTTCTCTTAAAATATCTGAGTGCTAAGTGGCCTTAAAAATGCATAGCAAATTTTAAAATGACAAGAAAATTTCTTTTTTTAACATCAGCGGATGTACACCCTTAAAATAAATTGTTAGCGTTATAATTGTTGAACTATGAATTTTCAACAGATACTTAAGACACTTTTAAAGCTTCTCTTAAAACATCTGAGTGCTGGGTGGCCTTAAAAATGCATAGCGAATTTTAAAATGACAAGAAAATTTCTTTTTTTAACGTCAGTGGATGTACACCCTTAAAATAAATTGTTAGCGTTATAATTGTTGAACTATGAATTTTCAACAGATACTTAAGACACTTTTAAAGCTTCTCTTAAAATATCTGAGTGCTGGGTGGCCTTAAAAATGCATAGCGAATTTTAAAATGACAAGAAAATTTATTTTTTTAACGTCGGTGGATGTACACCCTTAAAATAAATTGTTAGCGTTATAATTGTTGAACTATGAATTTTCAACAGATACTTAAGACACTTTTAAAGCTTCTCTTAAAATATCTGAGTGCTGGGTGGCCTCAAAAATGCATAGCGAATTTTAAAATAACAAGACAATTTATTTTTTTAACGTCAGTGGATGTACACCCTTAAAATAAATTGTTAGCGTTATAATTGTTGAACTATGAATTTTCAACAGATACTTAAGACACTTTTAAAGCTTCTCTTAAAATATCTGAGTGCTAAGTGGCCTTAAAAATGCATAGCAAATTTTAAAATGACAAGAAAATTTCTTTTTTTAACATCAGTGGATGTACACCCTTAAAATAAATTGTTAGCGTTATAATTGTTGAACTATGAATTTTCAACAGATACTTAAGACACATTTAAAGCTTCTCTTAAAATATCTGAGTGCTGGGTGGCCTTAAAAATGCATAGCGAATTTTAAAATGACAAGAAAATTTCTTTTTTAAACGTCAGTGGATGTACACCCTTAAAATAAATTGTTAGCGTTAAAATTGTTGAACTATGAATTTTCAACAGATACTTAAGACACTTCCAAAGCTTCTCTTAAAATATCTGAGTACTGGGTGGCCTTAAAAATGCATAGCGAATTTTAAAATGACAAGAAAATTTCTTTTTTTAACGTCAGTGGATGTACACCCTTAAAATAAATTGTTAGCGTTATAATTGTTGAACTATGAATTTTCAACAGATACTTAAGACACTTTTAAAGCTTCTCTTAAAATATCTGAGTGCTGGGTGGCCTTAAAAATGCATAGCGAATTTTAAAATGACAAGAAAATTTCTTTTTTTAACGTCAGTGGATGTACACCCTTAAAATAAATTGTTAGCGTTATAACTGTTGAACTATGAATTTTCAACAGATACTTAAGACAGTTTTAAAGTTTCTTTTAAAATATCTGAGTGCTGGGTGGACTTAAAAATGCATAGCGAATTTTAAAATGACAAGAAAATTTCTTTTTTAACTTCAGTAGAATTGCACAATTAAAATTAATTGTTAGCGTTATAATTGTTAAACTGGTAATTTTTAACAGATACCTAAGACAGTTTTAAAGCTTTTCTTAAAATCCCTGAGTGCTGGTTTGCCTTAAAAATGCATAGTTAATTTTAAAATAACAAGAAAATTTCTTTTTTTTAACGTCAATGGATGTACACCCTTAAAATAAATTGTTAGCGTAATAATTGTTGAACTATGAATTTTCAACAGATACTTAAGACACTTTTAAAGGTTCTTTTAAAATATCTGAGTGCTAGGTGGCCTTAAAAATGCATAGCGAATTTTAAAATGACAAGAAAATTTATTTTTTTAACGTCAATGGATGTACACCCTTAAAATAAATTGTTAGCGTTACAATTGTTGAACTATGAATTTTCAGCAGATACTCAAGACACTTTTAAAGCTTCTCTTAAAATATCTGAGTGCTGGGTGGCCTTAAAAATGCATAGCGAATTTTAAAATGACAAGAAAATTTCTTTTTTTAACGTCAGTGGATGTACACCCTTAAAATAAATTGTTAGCGTTATAATTGTTGAACTATGAATTTTCAACAGATACTTAAGACACTTTTAAAGCTTCTCTTAAAATATCTGAGTGCTGGGTGGCCTTTAAAATGCATAGCGAATTTTAAAATGACAAGAAAATTAATTTTTTTAACGTCAGTGGATGTACAGCCTTAAAATAAATTGTTAGCGTTAAAATTGTTGAACTATGAATTTTCAACAGATACTTAAGACACTTTTAAAGCTTCTTTTAAAATATCTGAGTGCTGGGTGGCCTTAAAAATGCATAGCGAATTTTAAAATGACAAGAAAATTTCTTTTTTTAACGCCAGTGGATGTACAGCCTTAAAATAAATTGTTAGCGTTAAAATTGTTAAACTATGAATTTTCAACAGATACTTAAGACACTTTTAAAGCTTCTTTTAAAATATCTGAGTGCTGGGTGGCCTTAAAAATGCATAGCGAATTTTAAAATGACAAGAAAATTTCTTTTTTTAACGTCAGTGGATGTACACCCTTAAAATAAATTGTTAGCGTTATAATTGTTGAACTATGAATTTTCAACAGATACTTAAGACACTTTTAAAGCTTCTCTTAAAATATCTGAGTGCTGGGTGGCCTTAAAAATGCATAGCGAATTTTAAAATGACAAGAAAATTTATTTTTTTAACGTCGGTGGATGTACACCCTTAAAATAAATTGTTAGCGTTATAATTGTTGAACTATGAATTTTCAACAGATACTAAAGTCACTTTTAAAGCTTCTTTTAAAATATCTGAGTGCTGGGTGGCCTTAAAAATGCATAGCGAATTTTAGAATGTCAAGAAAATTTCTTTTTTTAACGTCAGCGGATGTACACCCATAAAATAAATTGTTAGCGTTATAATTGTTGAACTATGAATTTTCAACAGATACTTAAGACACATTTAAAGCTTCTTTTAAAATATCTGAGTGCTGGGTGGCCTTAAAAATGCATAGCGAATTTTAAAATGACAAGAAAATTTCTTTTTTTAACGTCAGTGGATGAACACCCTTAAAATAAATTGTTAGCGTTATAATTGTTGAACTATGAATTTTCAACAGACACTTAAGACACTTTTGAAGCTTCTCTTAAAATATCTGAGTGCTGGGTGGCCTTAAAAATGCATAGCGAATTTTAAAATGACAAGAAAATTTCTTTTTTTAACGTCAGTGGATGTACACCCTTAAAATAAATTGTTAGCGTTATAATTGTTGAACTATGTATTTTCAACAGATACTTAAGACACTTTTAAAGCTTCTCTTAAAATATCTGAGTGCTGGGTGGCCTTAAAAATGCATAGCGAATTTTAAAATGCCAAGAAAATTTCTTTTTTTAACGTCAGTGGATGTACACCCTTAAAATAAATTGTTAACGTTATAATTGTTGAACTATGAAATTTCAACAGATACTTAAGACACTTTCAAAGCTTCTCTTAAAATATCTGAGTGCTGGGTGGCCTTAAAAATGCATAGTGAATTTTAAAATAACAAGAAAATTTCTTTTTTAACCTCAGTAGAATTGCACAATTAAAATTAATTGTTAGCGTTATAATTGTTAAACTGGGAATTTTTAACAGATACCTAAGACACTTTTAAATCTTTTTTTAAAATATCTGAGTGCTGGGTGGCCTTGAAAATGCATAGTGAATTTTAAAATAACAAGAATATCTCTTTTTTTAACGTAAGTGGATGTACACCCTTAAAATAAATTGTTAGCGTTATAATTGTTGAACTATGAATTTTCAACAGATACTTAAGACACTTTTAAAGCTTCTTTTAAAATATCTGAGTGCTGGGTGGCCCTAAAAATGCATAGCGAATTTTAAAATGACAAGAAAATTTCTTTTTTTAACGTCAGTGGATGTACACCCTTAAAATAAATTGTTAGCGTTATAATTGTTGAACTATGAATTTTCAACAGATACTTAAGACACTTTTAAAGCTTCTCTTAAAATATCTGAGTGCTGGGTGGCCTTAAAAATGCATAGCGAATTTTAAAATGACAAGAAAATTTATTTTTTTAACGTCGGTGGATGTACACCCTTAAAATAAATTGTTAGCGTTATAATTGTTGAACTATGAATTTTCAACAGATACTTAAGACACTTTTAAAGCTTTTCTTAAAATATCTGAGTGCTGGGTGGCCTTAAAAATGCATAGCGAATTTTAAAATAACAAGACAATTTATTTTTTTAACGTCAGTGGATGTACACCCTTAAAATAAATTGTTAGCGTTATAATTGTTGAACTATGAATTTTCAACAGATACTTAAGACACTTTTAAAGCTTCTCTTAAAATATCTGAGTGCTAAGTGGCCTTAAAAATGCATAGCAAATTTTAAAATGACAAGAAAATTTCTTTTTTTAACATCAGTGGATGTACACCCTTAAAATAAATTGTTAGCGTTATAATTGTTGAACTATGAATTTTCAACAGATACTTAAGACACTTTTAAAGCTTCTCTTAAAACATCTGAGTGCTGGGTGGCCTTAAAAATGCATAGCGAATTTTAAAATGACAAGAAAATTTCTTTTTTTAACGTCAGTGGATGTACACCCTTAAAATAAATTGTTAGCGTTATAATTGTTGAACTATGAATTTTCAACAGATACTTAAGACACTTTTAAAGCTTCTCTTAAAATATCTGAGTGCTGGGTGGCCTTAAAAATGCATAGCGAATTTTAAAATGACAAGAAAATTTATTTTTTTAACGTCGGTGGATGTACACCCTTAAAATAAATTGTTAGCGTTATAATTGTTGAACTATGAATTTTCAACAGATACTTAAGACACTTTTAAAGCTTCTCTTAAAATATCTGAGTGCTGGGTGGCCTTGAAAATGCATAGCGAATTTTAAAATGACAAGAAAATTTCTTTTTTAAACGTCAGTGGATGTACACCCTTAAAATAAATTGTTAGCGTTAAAATTGTTGAACTATGAATTTTCAACAGATACTTAAGACACTTCTAAAGCTTCTCTTAAAATATCTGAGTACTGGGTGGCCTTAAAAATGCATAGCGAATTTTAAAATGACAAGAAAATTTCTTTTTTTAACGTCAGTGGATGTACACCCTTAAAATAAATTGTTAGCGTTATAATTGTTGAACTATGAATTTTCAACAGATACTTAAGACACTTTTAAAGCTTCTCTTAAAATATCTGAGTGCTGGGTGGCCTTAAAAATGCATAGCGAATTTTAAAATGACAAGAAAATTTCTTTTTTTAACGTCAGTGGATGTACACCCTTAAAATAAATTGTTAGCGTTATAACTGTTGAACTATGAATTTTCAACAGATACTTAAGACAGTTTTAAAGTTTCTTTTAAAATATCTGAGTGCTGGGTGGACTTAAAAATGCATAGCGAATTTTAAAATGACAAGAAAATTTCTTTTTTAACTTCAGTAGAATTGCACAATTAAAATTAATTGTTAGCGTTATAATTGTTAAACTGGTAATTTTTAACAGATACCTAAGACAGTTTTAAAGCTTTTCTTAAAATCCCTGAGTGCTGGTTTGCCTTAAAAATGCATAGTTAATTTTAAAATAACAAGAAAATTTCTTTTTTTAACGTCAATGGATGTACACCCTTAAAATAAATTGTTAGCGTTATAATTGTTGAACTATGAATTTTCAACAGATACTTAAGACACTTTTAAAGGTTCTTTTAAAATATCTGAGTGCTAGGTGGCCTTAAAAATGCATAGCGAATTTTAAAATGACAAGAAAATTTATTTTTTTAACGTCAATGGATGTACACCCTTAAAATAAATTGTTAGCGTTATAATTGTTGAACTATGAATTTTCAGCAGATACTCAAGACACTTTTAAAGCTTCTCTTAAAATATCTGAGTGCTGGGTGGCCTTAAAAATGCATAGAGAATTTTAAAATGACAAGAAAATTCCTTTTTTTAACGTCAGTGGATGTACACCCTTAAAATAAATTGTTAGCGTTATAATTGTTGAACTATGAATTTTCAACAGATACTTAAGACACTTTTAAAGCTTCTCTTAAAATATCTGAGTGCTGGGTGGCCCTAAAAATGCATAGCGAATTTTAAAATAACAAGACAATTTATTTTTTTAACGTCAGTGGATGTACACCCTTAAAATAAATTGTTAGCGTTATAATTGTTGAACTATGAATTTTCAACAGATACTTAAGACACTTTTAAAGCTTCTCTTAAAATATCTGAGTGCTGGGTGGCCTTAAAAATGCATAGCGAATTTTAAAATGACAAGAAAATTAATTTTTTTAACGTCAGTGGATGTAAACCTTTAAAATAAATTGTTAGCGTTATAATTGTTGAACTATGAATTTTCAACAGATACTTAAGACACTTTTAAAGCTTCTCTTAAAATATCTGAGTGCTGGGTGGCCTTAAAAATGCATTGCAAATTTTAAAATGACAAGAAAATTAATTTTTTTAACGTCAGTGGATGTAAACCTTTAAAATAAATTGTTAGCGTTATAATTGTTGAACTATGAATTTTCAACAGATACTTAAGACACTTTTAAAGCTTCTCTTAAAATATCTGAGTGCTGGGTGGCCTTAAAAATGCATAGCGAATTTTAAAATGACAAGAAAATTTCTTTTTTTAACGTCAGTGGATGTACACCCTTAAAATAAATTGTTAGCGTTATAACTGTTGAACTATGAATTTTCAACAGATACTTAAGACAGTTTTAAAGTTTCTTTTAAAATATCTGAGTGCTGGGTGGACTTAAAAATGCATAGCGAATTTTAAAATGACAAGAAAATTTCTTTTTTAACTTCAGTAGAATTGCACAATTAAAATTAATTGTTAGCGTTATAATTGTTAAACTGGTAATTTTTAACAGATACCTAAGACAGTTTTAAAGCTTTTCTTAAAATCCCTGAGTGCTGGTTTGCCTTAAAAATGCATAGTTAATTTTAAAATAACAAGAAAATTTCTTTTTTTAACGTCAATGGATGTACACCCTTAAAATAAATTGTTAGCGTTATAATTGTTGAACTATGAATTTTCAACAGATACTTAAGACACTTTTAAAGGTTCTTTTAAAATATCTGAGTGCTAGGTGGCCTTAAAAATGCATAGCGAATTTTAAAATGACAAGAAAATTTATTTTTTTAACGTCAATGGATGTACACCCTTAAAATAAATTGTTAGCGTTATAATTGTTGAACTATGAATTTTCAGCAGATACTCAAGACACTTTTAAAGCTTCTCTTAAAATATCTGAGTGCTGGGTGGCCTTAAAAATGCATAGAGAATTTTAAAATGACAAGAAAATTCCTTTTTTTAACGTCAGTGGATGTACACCCTTAAAATAAATTGTTAGCGTTATAATTGTTGAACTATGAATTTTCAACAGATACTTAAGACACTTTTAAAGCTTCTCTTAAAATATCTGAGTGCTGGGTGGCCCTAAAAATGCATAGCGAATTTTAAAATAACAAGACAATTTATTTTTTTAACGTCAGTGGATGTACACCCTTAAAATAAATTGTTAGCGTTATAATTGTTGAACTATGAATTTTCAACAGATACTTAAGACACTTTTAAAGCTTCTCTTAAAATATCTGAGTGCTGGGTGGCCTTAAAAATGCATAGCGAATTTTAAAATGACAAGAAAATTAATTTTTTTAACGTCAGTGGATGTAAACCTTTAAAATAAATTGTTAGCGTTATAATTGTTGAACTATGAATTTTCAACAGATACTTAAGACACTTTTAAAGCTTCTCTTAAAATATCTGAGTGCTGGGTGGCCTTAAAAATGCATTGCAAATTTTAAAATGACAAGAAAATTAATTTTTTTAACGTCAGTGGATGTAAACCTTTAAAATAAATTGTTAGCGTTATAATTGTTGAACTATGAATTTTCAACAGATACTTAAGACACTTTTAAAGCTTCTCTTAAAATATCTGAAAGCTGGGTGGCCTTAAAAATGCAAAGCGAATTTTAAAATGACAAGAAAATTTCTTTTTTTAACGTCAGTGGATGTACACCCTTAAAATAAATTGTTAGCGTTATAATTGTTGAACTATGAATTTTCAACAGATACTTAAGACATTTTTAAAGCTTCTCTTAAAATATCTGAGTGCTGGGTGGCCTTAAAAATGAATAGCGAATTTTAAAATGACAAGAAAATTTCTTTTTTTAACGTCAGTGGATGTACACCCTTAAAATAAATTGTTAGCGTTATAATTGTTGAACTATGAATTTTCAACAGATACTTAAGACACTTTTAAAGCTTCTCTTAAAATATCTGAGTGCTGGGTGGCCTTAAAAATGCATAGCGAATTTTAAAATGACAAGAAAATTAATTTTTTTAACGTCAGTGGATGTACACCTTTAAAATAAATTGTTAGCGTTATAATTGTTGAACTATGAATTTTCAACAGACACTTAAGACACTTTTAAAGCTTCTCTTAAAATATCTGAGTACTGGGTGGCCTTAAAAATGCATAGCGAATTTTAAAATGACAAGAAAATTTCTTTTTTTAACGTCAGTGGATGTACACCATTAAAATAAATTGTTAGCGTTATAATTGTTGAACTATGAATTTTCAACAAATACTTAAGACACTTTTAAAGCTTCTCTTAAAATATCTGAGTGCTGGGTGGCCTTAAAAATGCATAGCGAATTTTAAAATGACAAGAAAATTTCTTTTTTTAACGTCAGTGGATGTACACCCTTAAAATAAATTGTTAGCGTTATAATTGTTGAACTATGAATTTTCAACAAATACTTAAGACACTTTTAAAGCTTCTCTTAAAATATCTGAGTGCTGGGTGGCCTTGAAAATGCATAGTGAATTTTAAAATAACAAGAAAATTTCTTTTTTAACTTCAGTAGAATTGCACAATTAAAATTAATTGCTAGCGTTATAATTGTTAAACTGGGAATTTTTAACAGATACCTAAGACAGTTTTAATGCTTTTCTTAAAATCCCTGAGTGCTGGTTTGCCTTAAAAATGCATAGTTAATTTTAAAATAACAAGAAAATTTCTTTTTTTAACGTCAGTGGATATACACCCTTAAAATAAATTGTTAGCGTTATAATTGTTGAACTATGAATTTTCAACAGACACTTAAGACACTTTTAAAGCTTCTCTTAAAATATCTGAGTGCTGGGTGGCCTTAAAAATGCATAGCGAATTTTAAAATGACAAGAAAATTTCTTTTTTTTAACGTCAGTGGATGTACACCCTTAAAATAAATTGTTAGCGTTATAATTGTTGAACTATGAATTTTCAACAGATACTAAAGACACTTTTAAAGCTTCTTTTAAAATATCTGAGTGCTGGGTGGCCTTAAAAATGCATAGCGAATTTTAGAATGACAAGAAAATTTCTTTTTTTTAACGTCAGTGGATGTACACCCTTAAAATAAATTGTTAGCGTTATAATTGTTGAACTATGAATTTTCAACAGATACTAAAGACACTTTTAAAGCTTCTTTTAAAATATCTGAGTGCTGGGTGGCCTTAAAAATGCATAGCGAATTTTAGAATGACAAGAAAATTTCTTTTTTTAACGTCAGCGGATGTACACCCTTAAAATAAATTGTTAGCGTTATAATTGTTGAACTATGAATTTTCAACAGATACTTAAGACACATTTAAAGCTTCTTTTAAAATATCTGAGTGCTGGGTGGCCTTAAAAATGCATAGCGAATTTTAAAATGACAAGAAAATTTCTTTTTTTAACTTCAGTGGATGAACACCCTTAAAATAAATTGTTAGCGTTATAATTGTTGAACTATGAATTTTCAACAGACACTTAAGACACTTTTGAAGCTTCTCTTAAAATATCTGAGTGCTGGGTGGCCTTAAAAATGCATAGCGAATTTTAAAATGACAAGAAAATTTCTTTTTTTAACGTCAGTGGATGTACACCCTTAAAATAAATTGTTAGCGTTATAATTGTTGAACTATGTATTTTCAACAGATACTTAAGACACTTTTAAAGCTTCTCTTAAAATATCTGAGTGCTGGGTGGCCTTAAAAATGCATAGCGAATTTTAAAATGCCAAGAAAATTTCTTTTTTTAACGTCAGTGGATGTACACCCTTAAAATAAATTGTTAACGTTATAATTGTTGAACTATGAAATTTCAACAGATACTTAAGACACTTTCAAAGCTTCTCTTAAAATATCTGAGTGCTGGGTGGCCTTAAAAATGCATAGCGAATTTTAAAATGACAAGAAAATTTCTTTTTTTAACGTCAGTGGATGTACACCCTTAAAATAAATTGTTAGCGTTATAATTGTTGAACTATGAATTTTCAACACATACTTAAGACACTTTTAAAGCTTCTCTTAAAATATCTGAGTGCTGGGTGGCCTTAAAAATGCATAGCGAATTTTAAAATGACAAGAAAATTTCTTTTTTTAACGTCAGTGGATGTACACCCTTAAAATAAATTGTTAGCGTTATAACTGTTGAACTATGAATTTTCAACAAATACTTAAGACACATTTAAAGCTTCTTTTAAAATATCTGAGTGCTGGGTGGCCTTAAAAATGCATAGCGAATTTTAAAATGACAAGAAAATTTCTTTTTTTAACTTCAGTGGATGAACACCCTTAAAATAAATTGTTAGCGTTATAATTGTTGAACTATGAATTTTCAACAGACACTTAAGACACTTTTGAAGCTTCTCTTAAAATATCTGAGTGCTGGGTGGCCTTAAAAATGCATAGCGAATTTTAAAATGACAAGAAAATTTCTTTTTTTAACGTCAGTGGATGTACACCCTTAAAATAAATTGTTAGCGTTATAATTGTTGAACTATGTATTTTCAACAGATACTTAAGACACTTTTAAAGCTTCTCTTAAAATATCTGAGTGCTGGGTGGCCTTAAAAATGCATAGCGAATTTTAAAATGCCAAGAAAATTTCTTTTTTTAACGTCAGTGGATGTACACCCTTAAAATAAATTGTTAACGTTATAATTGTTGAACTATGAAATTTCAACAGATACTTAAGACACTTTCAAAGCTTCTCTTAAAATATCTGAGTGCTGGGTGGCCTTAAAAATGCATAGCGAATTTTAAAATGACAAGAAAATTTCTTTTTTTAACGTCAGTGGATGTACACCCTTAAAATAAATTGTTAGCGTTATAATTGTTGAACTATGAATTTTCAACACATACTTAAGACACTTTTAAAGCTTCTCTTAAAATATCTGAGTGCTGGGTGGCCTTGAAAATGCATAGTGAATTTTAAAATAACAAGAAAATTTCTTTTTTAACTTCAGTAGAATTGCACAATTAAAATTAATTGTTAGCGTTATAATTGTTAAACTGGGAATTTTTAACAGATACCTAAGACAGTTTTAATGCTTTTCTTAAAATCCCTGAGTGCTGGTTTGCCTTAAAAATGCATAGTTAATTTTAAAATAACAAGAAAATTTCTTTTTTTAACGTCAGTGGATATACACCCTTAAAATAAATTGTTAGCGTTATAATTGTTGAACTATGAATTTTCAACAGACACTTAAGACACTTTTAAAGCTTCTCTTAAAATATCTGAGAGCTGGGTGGCCTTAAAAATGCATAGCGAATTTTAAAATGACAAGAAAATTTCTTTTTTTTAACGTCAGTGGATGTACACCCTTAAAATAAATTGTTAGCGTTATAATTGTTGAACTATGAATTTTCAACAGATACTAAAGACACTTTTAAAGCTTCTTTTAAAATATCTGAGTGCTGGGTGGCCTTAAAAATGCATAGCGAATTTTAGAATGACAAGAAAATTTCTTTTTTTTAACGTCAGTGGATGTACACCCTTAAAATAAATTGTTAGCGTTATAATTGTTGAACTATGAATTTTCAACAGATACTAAAGACACTTTTAAAGCTTCTTTTAAAATATCTGAGTGCTGGGTGGCCTTAAAAATGCATAGCGAATTTTAGAATGACAAGAAAATTTCTTTTTTTAACGTCAGCGGATGTACACCCTTAAAATAAATTGTTAGCGTTATAATTGTTGAACTATGAATTTTCAACAGATACTTAAGACACATTTAAAGCTTCTTTTAAAATATCTGAGTGCTGGGTGGCCTTAAAAATGCATAGCGAATTTTAAAATGCCAAGAAAATTTCTTTTTTAAACGTCAGTGGATGTACACCCTTAAAATAAATTGTTAACGTTATAATTGTTGAACTATGAAATTTCAACAGATACTTAAGACACTTTCAAAGCTTCTCTTAAAATATCTGAGTGCTGGGTGGCCTTAAAAATGCATAGCGAATTTTAAAATGACAAGAAAATTTCTTTTTTTAACGTCAGTGGATGTACACCCTTAAAATAAATTGTTAGCGTTATAATTGTTGAACTATGTATTTTCAACAGATACTTAAGACACTTTTAAAGCTTCTCTTAAAATATCTGAGTGCTGGGTGGCCTTAAAAATGCATTGCGAATTTTAAAATGCCAAGAAAATTTCTTTTTTTAACGTCAGTGGATGTACACCCTTAAAATAAATTGTTAACGTTATAATTGTTGAACTATGAAATTTCAACAGATACTTAAGACACTTTCAAAGCTTCTCTTAAAATATCTGAGTGCTGGGTGGCCTTAAAAATGCATAGCGAATTTTAAAATGACAAGAAAATTTCTTTTTTTAACGTCAGTGGATGTACACCCTTAAAATAAATTGTTAGCGTTATAATTGTTGAACTATGAATTTTCAACAAATACTTAAGACACTTTTAAAGCTTCTCTTAAAATATCTGAGTGCTGGGTGGCCTTAAAAATGCATAGCGAATTTTAAAATGACAAGAAAATTTCTTTTTTTAACGTCAGTGGATGTACACCCTTAAAATAAATTGTTAACGTTATAATTGTTGAACTATGAAATTTCAACAGATACTTAAGACACTTTCAAAGCTTCTCTTAAAATATCTGAGTGCTGGGTGGCCTTAAAAATGCATAGTGAATTTTAAAATAACAAGAAAATTTCTTTTTTAACTTCAGTAGAATTGCACAATTAAAATTAATTGTTAGCGTTATAATTGTTAAACTGGGAATTTTTAACAGATACCTAAGACACTTTTAAATCTTTTTTTAAAATATCTGAGTGCTGGGTGGCCTTGAAAATGCATAGTGAATTTTAAAATAACAAGAATATTTCTTTTTTTAACGTAAGTGGATGTACACCCTTAAAATAAATTGTTAGCGTTATAATTGTTGAACTATGAATTTTCAACAGATACTTAAGACACTTTTAAAGCTTCTTTTAAAATATCTGAGTGCTGGGTGGCCCTAAAAATGCATAGCGAATTTTAAAATGACAAGAAAATTTCTTTTTTTAACGTCAGTGGATGTACACCCTTAAAATAAATTGTTAGCGTTATAATTGTTGAACTATGAATTTTCAACAGATACTTAAGACACTTTTAAAGCTTCTCTTAAAATATCTGAGTGCTGGGTGGCCTTAAAAATGCATAGCGAATTTTAAAATGACAAGAAAATTTATTTTTTTAACGTCGGTGGATGTACACCCTTAAAATAAATTGTTAGCGTTATAATTGTTGAACTATGAACTTTCAACAGATACTTAAGACACTTTTAAAGCTTTTCTTAAAATATCTGAGTGCTGGGTGGCCTTAAAAATGCATAGCGAATTTTAAAATAACAAGACAATTTATTTTTTTAACGTCAGTGGATGTACACCCTTAAAATAAATTGTTAGCGTTATAATTGTTGAACTATGAATTTTCAACAGATACTTAAGACACTTTTAAAGCTTCTCTTAAAATATCTGAGTGCTAAGTGGCCTTAAAAATGCATAGCAAATTTTAAAATGACAAGAAAATTTCTTTTTTTAACATCAGTGGATGTACACCCTTAAAATAAATTGTTAGCGTTATAATTGTTGAACTATGAATTTTCAACAGATACTTAAGACACTTTTAAAGCTTCTCTTAAAACATCTGAGTGCTGGGTGGCCTTAAAAATGCATAGCGAATTTTAAAATGACAAGAAAATTTCTTTTTTTAACGTCAGTGGATGTACACCCTTAAAATAAATTGTTAGCGTTATAATTGTTGAACTATGAATTTTCAACAGATACTTAAGACACTTTTAAAGCTTCTCTTAAAATATCTGAGTGCTGGGTGGCCTTAAAAATGCATAGCGAATTTTAAAATGACAAGAAAATTTATTTTTTTAACGTCGGTGGATGTACACCCTTAAAATAAATTGTTAGCGTTATAATTGTTGAACTATGAATTTTCAACAGATACTTAAGACACTTTTAAAGCTTCTCTTAAAATATCTGAGTGCTGGGTGGCCTTAAAAATGCATAGCGAATTTTAAAATGACAAGAAAATTTCTTTTTTAAACGTCAGTGGATGTACACCCTTAAAATAAATTGTTAGCGTTAAAATTGTTGAACTATGAATTTTCAACAGATACTTAAGACACTTCTAAAGCTTCTCTTAAAATATCTGAGTACTGGGTGGCCTTAAAAATGCATAGCGAATTTTAAAATGACAAGAAAATTTCTTTTTTTAACGTCAGTGGATGTACACCCTTAAAATAAATTGTTAGCGTTATAATTGTTGAACTATGAATTTTCAACAGATACTTAAGACACTTTTAAAGCTTCTCTTAAAATATCTGAGTGCTGGGTGGCCTTAAAAATGCATAGCGAATTTTAAAATGACAAGAAAATTTCTTTTTTTAACGTCAGTGGATGTACACCCTTAAAATAAATTGTTAGCGTTATAACTGTTGAACTATGAATTTTCAACAGATACTTAAGACAGTTTTAAAGTTTCTTTTAAAATATCTGAGTGCTGGGTGGACTTAAAAATGCATAGCGAATTTTAAAATGACAAGAAAATTTCTTTTTTAACTTCAGTAGAATTGCACAATTAAAATTAATTGTTAGCGTTATAATTGTTAAACTGGTAATTTTTAACAGATACCTAAGACAGTTTTAAAGCTTTTCTTAAAATCCCTGAGTGCTGGTTTGCCTTAAAAATGCATAGTTAATTTTAAAATAACAAGAAAATTTCTTTTTTTAACGTCAATGGATGTACACCCTTAAAATAAATTGTTAGCGTTATAATTGTTGAACTATGAATTTTCAACAGATACTTAAGACACTTTTAAAGGTTCTTTTAAAATATCTGAGTGCTAGGTGGCCTTAAAAATGCATAGCGAATTTTAAAATGACAAGAAAATTTATTTTTTTAACGTCAATGGATGTACACCCTTAAAATAAATTGTTAGCGTTATAATTGTTGAACTATGAATTTTCAGCAGATACTCAAGACACTTTTAAAGCTTCTCTTAAAATATCTGAGTGCTGGGTGGCCTTAAAAATGCATAGAGAATTTTAAAATGACAAGAAAATTCCTTTTTTTAACGTCAGTGGATGTACACCCTTAAAATAAATTGTTAGCGTTATAATTGTTGAACTATGAATTTTCAACAGATACTTAAGACACTTTTAAAGCTTCTCTTAAAATATCTGAGTGCTGGGTGGCCTTAAAAATGCATAGCGAATTTTAAAATAACAAGACAATTTATTTTTTTAACGTCAGTGGATGTAAACCCTTAAAATAAATTGTTAGCGTTATAATTGTTGAACTATGAATTTTCAACAGATACTTAAGACACTTTTAAAGCTTCTCTTAAAATATCTGAGTGCTGGGTGGCCTTAAAAATGCATAGCGAATTTTAAAATGACAAGAAAATTAATTTTTTTAACGTCAGTGGATGTAAACCTTTAAAATAAATTGTTAGCGTTATAATTGTTGAACTATGAATTTTCAACAGATACTTAAGACACTTTTAAAGCTTCTCTTAAAATATCTGAGTGCTGGGTGGCCTTAAAAATGCATTGCAAATTTTAAAATGACAAGAAAATTAATTTTTTTAACGTCAGTGGATGTAAACCTTTAAAATAAATTGTTAGCGTTATAATTGTTGAACTATGAATTTTCAACAGATACTTAAGACACTTTTAAAGCTTCTCTTAAAATATCTGAAAGCTGGGTGGCCTTAAAAATGCAAAGCGAATTTTAAAATGACAAGAAAATTTCTTTTTTTAACGTCAGTGGATGTACACCCTTAAAATAAATTGTTAGCGTTATAATTGTTGAACTATGAATTTTCAACAGATACTTAAGACACTTTTAAAGCTTCTCTTAAAATATCTGAGTGCTGGGTGGCCTTAAAAATGAATAGCGAATTTTAAAATGACAAGAAAATTTCTTTTTTTAACGTCAGTGGATGTACACCCTTAAAATAAATTGTTAGCGTTATAATTGTTGAACTATGAATTTTCAACAGATACTTAAGACACTTTTAAAGCTTCTCTTAAAATATCTGAGTGCTGGGTGGCCTTAAAAATGCATAGCGAATTTTAAAATGACAAGAAAATTAATTTTTTTAACGTCAGTGGATGTACACCTTTAAAATAAATTGTTAGCGTTATAATTGTTGAACTATGAATTTTCAACAGACACTTAAGACACTTTTAAAGCTTCTCTTAAAATATCTGAGTACTGGGTGGCCTTAAAAATGCATAGCGAATTTTAAAATGACAAGAAAATTTCTTTTTTTAACGTCAGTGGATGTACACCATTAAAATAAATTGTTAGCGTTATAATTGTTGAACTATGAATTTTCAACAAATACTTAAGACACTTTTAAAGCTTCTCTTAAAATATCTGAGTGCTGGGTGGCCTTAAAAATGCATAGCGAATTTTAAAATGACAAGAAAATTTCTTTTTTTAACGTCAGTGGATGTACACCCTTAAAATAAATTGTTAGCGTTATAATTGTTGAACTATGAATTTTCAACAAATACTTAAGACACTTTTAAAGCTTCTCTTAAAATATCTGAGTGCTGGGTGGCCTTGAAAATGCATAGTGAATTTTAAAATAACAAGAAAATTTCTTTTTTAACTTCAGTAGAATTGCACAATTAAAATTAATTGCTAGCGTTATAATTGTTAAACTGGGAATTTTTAACAGATACCTAAGACAGTTTTAATGCTTTTCTTAAAATCCCTGAGTGCTGGTTTGCCTTAAAAATGCATAGTTAATTTTAAAATAACAAGAAAATTTCTTTTTTTAACGTCAGTGGATATACACCCTTAAAATAAATTGTTAGCGTTATAATTGTTGAACTATGAATTTTCAACAGACACTTAAGACACTTTTAAAGCTTCTCTTAAAATATCTGAGTGCTGGGTGGCCTTAAAAATGCATAGCGAATTTTAAAATGACAAGAAAATTTTTTTTTTAACGTCAGTGGATGTACACCCTTAAAATAAATTGTTAGCGTTATAATTGTTGAACTATGAATTTTCAACAGATACTAAAGACACTTTTGAAGCTTCTTTTAAAATATCTGAGTGCTGGATGGCCTTAAAAATGCATAGCGAATTTTAGAATGACAAGAAAATTTCTTTTTTTTAACGTCAGTGGATGTACACCCTTAAAATAAATTGTTAGCGTTATAATTGTTGAACTATGAATTTTCAACAGATACTAAAGACACTTTTAAAGCTTCTTTTAAAATATCTGAGTGCTGGGTGGCCTTAAAAATGCATAGCGAATTTTAGAATGACAAGAAAATTTCTTTTTTTAACGTCAGCGGATGTACACCCTTAAAATAAATTGTTAGCGTTATAATTGTTGAGCTATGAATTTTCAACAGATACTTAAGACACATTTAAAGCTTCTTTTAAAATATCTGAGTGCTGGGTGGCCTTAAAAATGCATAGCGAATTTTAAAATGACAAGAAAATTTCTTTTTTTAACTTCAGTGGATGAACACCCTTAAAATAAATTGTTAGCGTTATAATTGTTGAACTATGAATTTTCAACAGACACTTAAGACACTTTTGAAGCTTCTCTTAAAATATCTGAGTGCTGGGTGGCCTTAAAAATGCATAGCGAATTTTAAAATGACAAGAAAATTTCTTTTTTTAACGTCAGTGGATGTACACCCTTAAAATAAATTGTTAGCGTTATAATTGTTGAACTATGTATTTTCAACAGATACTTAAGACACTTTTAAAGCTTCTCTTAAAATATCTGAGTGCTGGGTGGCCTTAAAAATGCATAGCGAATTTTAAAATGCCAAGAAAATTTCTTTTTTTAACGTCAGTGGATGTACACCCTTAAAATAAATTGTTAACGTTATAATTGTTGAACTATGAAATTTCAACAGATACTTAAGACACTTTCAAAGCTTCTCTTAAAATATCTGAGTGCTGGGTGGCCTTAAAAATGCATAGCGAATTTTAAAATGACAAGAAAATTTCTTTTTTTAACGTCAGTGGATGTACACCCTTAAAATAAATTGTTAGCGTTATAATTGTTGAACTATGAATTTTCAACAAATACTTAAGACACTTTTAAAGCTTCTCTTAAAATATCTGAGTGCTGGGTGGCCTTAAAAATGCATAGCGAATTTTAAAATGACAAGAAAATTTCTTTTTTTAACGTCAGTGGATGTACACCCTTAAAATAAATTGTTAGCGTTATAATTGTTGAACTATGAATTTTCAACAGATACTTAAGACACTTTCAAAGCTTCTCTTAAAATATCTGAGTGCTGGGTGGCCTTAAAAATGCATAGCGAATTTTAAAATGACAAGAAAATTTCTTTTTTTAACGTCAGTGGATGTACACCCTTAAAATAAATTGTTAGCGTTATAATTGTTGAACTATGAATTTTCAACAAATACTTAAGACACTTTTAAAGCTTCTCTTAAAATATCTGAGTGCTGGGTGGCCTTGAAAATGCATAGTGAATTTTAAAATAACAAGAAAATTTCTTTTTTAACTTCAGTAGAATTGCACAATTAAAATTAATTGTTAGCGTTATAATTGTTAAACTGGGAATTTTTAACAGATACCTAAGACAGTTTTAATGCTTTTCTTAAAATCCCTGAGTGCTGGTTTGCCTTAAAAATGCATAGTTAATTTTAAAATAACAAGAAAATTTCTTTTTTTAACGTCAGTGGATATACACCCTTAAAATAAATTGTTAGCGTTATAATTGTTGAACTATGAATTTTCAACAGACACTTAAGACACTTTTAAAGCTTCTCTTAAAATATCTGAGTGCTGGGTGGCCTTAAAAATGCATAGCGAATTTTAAAATGACAAGAAAATTTCTTTTTTTTAACGTCAGTGGATGTACACCCTTAAAATAAATTGTTAGCGTTATAATTGTTGAACTATGAATTTTCAACAGATACTAAAGACACTTTTAAAGCTTCTTTTAAAATATCTGAGTGCTGGGTGGCCTTAAAAATGCATAGCGAATTTTAGAATGACAAGAAAATTTCTTTTTTTTAACGTCAGTGGATGTACACCCTTAAAATAAATTGTTAGCGTTATAATTGTTGAACTATGAATTTTCAACAGATACTAAAGACACTTTTAAAGCTTCTTTTAAAATATCTGAGTGCTGGGTGGCCTTAAAAATGCATAGCGAATTTTAGAATGACAAGAAAATTTCTTTTTTTAACGTCAGCGGATGTACACCCTTAAAATAAATTGTTAGCGTTATAATTGTTGAACTATGAATTTTCAACAGATACTTAAGACACATTTAAAGCTTCTTTTAAAATATCTGAGTGCTGGGTGGCCTTAAAAATGCATAGCGAATTTTAAAATGACAAGAAAATTTCTTTTTTTAACTTCAGTGGATGAACACCCTTAAAATAAATTGTTAGCGTTATAATTGTTGAACTATGTATTTTCAACAGATACTTAAGACACTTTTGAAGCTTCTCTTAAAATATCTGAGTGCTGGGTGGCCTTAAAAATGCATAGCGAATTTTAAAATGACAAGAAAATTTCTTTTTTTAACGTCAGTGGATGTACACCCTTAAAATAAATTGTTAGCGTTATAATTGTTGAACTATGTATTTTCAACAGATACTTAAGACACTTTTAAAGCTTCTCTTAAAATATCTGAGTGCTGGGTGGCCTTAAAAATGCATTGCGAATTTTAAAATGCCAAGAAAATTTCTTTTTTTAACGTCAGTGGATGTACACCCTTAAAATAAATTGTTAACGTTATAATTGTTGAACCATGAAATTTCAACAGATACTTAAGACACTTTCAAAGCTTCTCTTAAAATATCTGAGTGCTGGGTGGCCTTAAAAATGCATAGCGAATTTTAAAATGACAAGAAAATTTCTTTTTTTAACGTCAGTGGATGTACACCCTTAAAATAAATTGTTAGCGTTATAATTGTTGAACTATGAATTTTCAACAAATACTTAAGACACTTTTAAAGCTTCTCTTAAAATATCTGAGTGCTGGGTGGCCTTAAAAATGCATAGCGAATTTTAAAATGACAAGAAAATTTCTTTTTTTAACGTCAGTGGATGTACACCCTTAAAATAAATTGTTAGCGTTATAATTGTTGAACTATGAATTTTCAACAAATACTTAAGACACTTTTAAAGCTTCTCTTAAAATATCTGAGTGCTGGGTGGCCTTGAAAATGCATAGTGAATTTTAAAATAACAAGAAAATTTCTTTTTCAACTTCAGTAGAATTGCACAATTAAAATTAATTGTTAGCTTTTTAATTGTTAAACTGGGAATTTTTAACAGATACCTAAGACAGTTTTAAAGCTTTTCTTAAAATCCCTGAGTGCTGGTTTGCCTTAAAAATGCATAGTTAATTTTAAAATTACAAGAAAATTTCTTTTTTAACGTCAGTGGATTTACACCCTTAAAATAAATTGTTAGCGTTATAATTGTTGAACTATGAATTTTCAACAGATACTTAAGACACTTTTAAAGCTTCTCTTAAAATATCTGAGTGCTGGGTGGCCTTAAAAATGCATAGCGAATTTTAAAATAACAAGACAATTTATTTTTTTAACGTCAGTGGATGTACACCCTTAAAATAAATTGTTAGCGTTATAATTGTTAAACTGGGAATTTTTAGCAGATACCTAAGACAGTTTTAAAGCTTTTCTTAAAATCCCTGAGTGCTGGTTTGCCTTAAAAATGCATAGTTAATTTTAAAATTACCAGAAAATTTCTTTTTTTAACGTCAGTGGATGTACACCCTTAAAATAAATTGTTAGCGTTATAATTGTTGAACTATGAATTTTCAACAGATACTTAAGACACTTTTAAAGCTTCTCTTAAAATATCTGAGTGCTGGGTGGCATTAAAAATGCATAGCGAATTTTAAAATAACAAGAAAATTTCTTTTTTTAACGTCAGAAGATGTACACCCTTAAAATAAATTGTTAGCGTTATAATTGTTGAACTATGAATTTTCAACAAATACTTAAGACACTTTTAAAGCTTCTCTTAAAATATCTGAGTGCTGGGTGGCCTTAAAAATGCATAGCGAATTTTAAAATGACAAGAAAATTTCTTTTTTTAACGTCAGTGGATGTACACCCTTAAAATAAATTGTTAGCGTTATAATTGTTGAACTATGAATTTTCAACAAATACTTAAGACACTTTTAAAGCTTCTCTTAAAATATCTGAGTGCTGGGTGGCCTTGAAAATGCATAGTGAATTTTAAAATAACAAGAAAATTTCTTTTTTAACTTCAGTAGAATTGCACAATTAAAATTAATTGTTAGCGTTATAATTGTTAAACTGGGAATTTTTAACAGATACCTAAGACAGTTTTAAAGCTTTTCTTAAAATCCCTGAGTGCTGGTTTGCCTTAAAAATGCATAGTTAATTTTAAAATTACAAGAAAATTTATTTTTTTAACGTCAGTGGATGTACACCCTTAAAATAAATTGTTAGCGTTATAATTGTTGAACTATGAATTTTCAACAGATACTTAAGACACTTTTAAAGCTTCTCTTAAAATATCTGAGTGCTGGGTGGCCTTAAAAATGCATAGCGAATTTTAAAATGACAAGAAAATTAATTTTTTTAACGTCAGTGGATGTACACCTTTAAAATAAATTGTTAGCGTTATAATTGTTGAACTATGAATTTTCAACAGACACTTAAGACACTTTTAAAGCTTCTCTTAAAATATCTGAGTGCTGGGTGGCCTTAAAAATGCATAGCGAATTTTAAAATGACAAGAAAATTTCTTTTTTTAACGTCAGTGGATGTACACCCTTAAAATAAATTGTTAGCGTTATAATTGTTGAACTATGAATTTTCAACAAATACTTAAGACACTTTTAAAGCTTCTCTTAAAATATCTGAGTGCTGGGTGGCCTTAAAAATGCATAGCGAATTTTAAAATGACAAGAAAATTTCTTTTTTTAACGTCAGTGGATGTACACCCTTAAAATAAATTGTTAACGTTATAATTGTTGAACTATGAAATTTCAACAGATACTTAAGACACTTTCAAAGCTTCTCTTAAAATATCTGAGTGCTGGGTGGCCTTAAAAATGCATAGCGAATTTTAAAATGACAAGAAAATTAATTTTTTTAACGTCAGTGGATGTACACCTTTAAAATAAATTGTTAGCGTTATAATTGTTGAACTATGAATTTTCAACAGACACTTAAGACACTTTTAAAGCTTCTCTTAAAATATCTGAGTGCTGGGTGGCCTTAAAAATGCATAGAGAATTTTAAAATGACAAGAAAATTTCTTTTTTTAACGTCAGTGGATGTACACCCTTAAAATAAATTGTTAGCGTTATAATTGTTGAACTATGAATTTTCAACAAATACTTAAGACACTTTTAAAGCTTCTCTTAAAATATCTGAGTGCTGGGTGGCCTTAAAAATGCATAGCGAATTTTAAAATGACAAGAAAATTTCTTTTTTTAACGTCAGTGGATGTACACCCTTAAAATAAATTGTTAGCGTTATAATTGTTGAACTATGAATTTTCAACAAATACTTAAGACACTTTTAAAGCTTGTCTTAAAATATCTGAGTGCTGGGTGGCCTTAAAAATGCATAGCGAATTTTAAAATGACAAGAAAATTTCTTTTTTTAACGTCAGTGGATGAACACCCTTAAAATAAATTGTTAGCGTTATAATTGTTGAACTATGAATTTTCAACAGACACTTAAGACACTTTTGAAGCTTCTCTTAAAATATCTGAGTGCTGGGTGGCCTTGAAAATGCATAGCGAATTTTAAAATGACAAGAAAATTTCTTTTTTTTAACGTCAGTGGATGTACACCCTTAAAATAAATTGTTAGCGTTATAATTGTTGAACTATGAATTTTCAACAGATACTAAAGACACTTTTAAAGCTTCTTTTAAAATATCTGAGTGCTGGGTGGCCTTAAAAATGCATAGCGAATTTTAAAATGACAAGAAAATTAATTTTTTTAACGTCAGTGGATGTACACCTTTAAAATAAATTGTTAGCGTTATAATTGTTGAACTATGAATTTTCAACAGACACTTAAGACACTTTTAAAGCTTCTCTTAAAATATCTGAGTGCTGGGTGGCCTTAAAAATGCATAGCGAATTTTAAAATGACAAGAAAATTAATTTTTTTAACGTCAGTGGATGTACACCTTTAAAATAAATTGTTAGCGTTATAATTGTTGAACTATGAATTTTCAACAAATACTTAAGACACTTTTAAAGCTTCTCTTAAAATATCTGAGTGCTGGGTGGCCTTAAAAATGCATAGCGAATTTTAAAATGACAAGAAAATTTCTTTTTTTAACGTCAGTGGATGTACACCCTTAAAATAAATTGTTAACGTTATAATTGTTGAACTATGAAATTTCAACAGATACTTAAGACACTTTCAAAGCTTCTCTTAAAATATCTGAGTGCTGGGTGGCCTTAAAAATGCATAGCGAATTTTAAAATGACAAGAAAATTAATTTTTTTAACGTCAGTGGATGTACACCTTTAAAATAAATTGTTAGCGTTATAATTGTTGAACTATGAATTTTCAACAGACACTTAAGACACTTTTAAAGCTTCTCTTAAAATATCTGAGTGCTGGGTGGCCTTAAAAATGCATAGAGAATTTTAAAATGACAAGAAAATTTCTTTTTTTAACGTCAGTGGATGTACACCCTTAAAATAAATTGTTAGCGTTATAATTGTTGAACTATGAATTTTCAACAAATACTTAAGACACTTTTAAAGCTTCTCTTAAAATATCTGAGTGCTGGGTGGCCTTAAAAATGCATAGCGAATTTTAAAATGACAAGAAAATTTCTTTTTTTAACGTCAGTGGATGTACACCCTTAAAATAAATTGTTAGCGTTATAATTGTTGAACTATGAATTTTCAACAAATACTTAAGACACTTTTAAAGCTTGTCTTAAAATATCTGAGTGCTGGGTGGCCTTAAAAATGCATAGCGAATTTTAAAATGACAAGAAAATTTCTTTTTTTAACGTCAGTGGATGAACACCCTTAAAATAAATTGTTAGCGTTATAATTGTTGAACTATGAATTTTCAACAGACACTTAAGACACTTTTGAAGCTTCTCTTAAAATATCTGAGTGCTGGGTGGCCTTGAAAATGCATAGCGAATTTTAAAATGACAAGAAAATTTCTTTTTTTTAACGTCAGTGGATGTACACCCTTAAAATAAATTGTTAGCGTTATAATTGTTGAACTATGAATTTTCAACAGATACTAAAGACACTTTTAAAGCTTCTTTTAAAATATCTGAGTGCTGGGTGGCCTTAAAAATGCATAGCGAATTTTAAAATGACAAGAAAATTAATTTTTTTAACGTCAGTGGATGTACACCTTTAAAATAAATTGTTAGCGTTATAATTGTTGAACTATGAATTTTCAACAGACACTTAAGACACTTTTAAAGCTTCTCTTAAAATATCTGAGTGCTGGGTGGCCTTAAAAATGCATAGCGAATTTTAAAATGACAAGAAAATTTCTTTTTTTAACGTCAGTGGATGTACACCCTTAAAATAAATTGTTAGCGTTATAATTGTTGAACTATGAATTTTCAACAAATACTTAAGACACTTTTAAAGCTTCTCTTAAAATATCTGAGTGCTGGGTGGCCTTAAAAATGCATAGCGAATTTTAAAATGACAAGAAAATTTCTTTTTTTAACGTCAGTGGATGTACACCCTTAAAATAAATTGTTAACGTTATAATTGTTGAACTATGAAATTTCAACAGATACTTAAGACACTTTCAAAGCTTCTCTTAAAATATCTGAGTGCTGGGTGGCCTTAAAAATGCATAGCGAATTTTAAAATGACAAGAAAATTAATTTTTTTAACGTCAGTGGATGTACACCTTTAAAATAAATTGTTAGCGTTATAATTGTTGAACTATGAATTTTCAACAGACACTTAAGACACTTTTAAAGCTTCTCTTAAAATATCTGAGTGCTGGGTGGCCTTAAAAATGCATAGCGAATTTTAAAATGACAAGAAAATTTCTTTTTTTAACGTCAGTGGATGTACACCCTTAAAATAAATTGTTAGCGTTATAATTGTTGAACTATGAATTTTCAACAAATACTTAAGACACTTTTAAAGCTTCTCTTAAAATATCTGAGTGCTGGGTGGCCTTAAAAATGCATAGCGAATTTTAAAATGACAAGAAAATTTCTTTTTTTAACGTCAGTGGATGTACACCCTTAAAATAAATTGTTAGCGTTATAATTGTTGAACTATGAATTTTCAACAAATACTTAAGACACTTTTAAAGCTTGTCTTAAAATATCTGAGTGCTGGGTGGCCTTGAAAATGCATAGTGAATTTTAAAATAACAAGAAAATTTCTTTTTTAACTTCAGTAGAATTGCACAATTAAAATTAATTGTTAGCGTTATAATTGTTAAACTGGGAATTTTTAACAGATACCTAAGACAGTTTTAAAGCTTTTCTTAAAATCCCTGAGTGCTGGTTTGCCTTAAAAAAGCATAGTTAATTTTAAAATAACAAGAAAATTTCTTTTTTTAACGTCAGTGGATGTATACCCTTAAAATAAATTGTTAGCGTTATAATTGTTGAACTATGAATTTTCAACAGATACTTAAGACACTTTTAAAGCTTCTCTTAAAATATCTGAGTGTTGGGTGGCCTAAAAAATGCATAGTGAATTTTAAAATAACAAGAAAATTTCTTTTTCAACTTCAGTAGAATTGCACAATTAAAATTAATTGTTAGCTTTATAATTGTTAAACTGGGAATTTTTAACAGATACCTAAGACAGTTTTAAAGCTTTTCTTAAAATCCCTGAGTGCTGGTTTGCCTTAAAAATGCATAGTTAATTTTAAAATTACAAGAAAATTTCTTTTTTTAACGTCAGTGGATGTACACCCTTAAAATAAATTGTTAGCGTTATAATTGTTGAACTATGAATTTTCAACAGATACTTAAGACACTTTTAAAGCTTCTCTTAAAATATCTGAGTGCTGGGTGGCCTTAAAAATGCATAGCGAATTTTAAAATAACAAGACAATTTATTTTTTTAACGTCAGTGGATGTACACCCTTAAAATAAATTGTTAGCGTTATAATTGTTAAACTGGGAATTTTTAGCAGATACCTAAGACAGTTTTAAAGCTTTTCTTAAAATATCTGAGTGCTGGGTGGCCTTAAAAATGCATAGCGAATTTTAAAATTACAAGAAAATTTCTTTTTTTAACGTCAGTGGATGTACACGCTTAAAATAAATTGTTAGCGTTATAATTGTTGAACTATGAATTTTCAACAGATACTTAAGACACTTCTAAAGCTTCTCTTAAAATATCTGAGTGCTGGGTGGCCTTAAAAATGCATAGCGAATTTTAAAATGACAAGAAAATTTCTTTTTTAACTTCAGTAGAATTGCACCCTTAAAATTAATTGTTAGCGTTATAATTGTTAAACTGGGAATTTTTAACAGATACCTAAGACAGTTTTAAAGCTTTCCTTAAAATCAATGAGTGCTGGTTTGCCTTAAAAATGCATAGTTAATTTTAAAATAACAAGAAAATTTCTTTTTTTAACGTCAGTGGATGTACACCTTTAAAATAAATTGTTAGCGTTATAATTGTTGAACTATGAATTTTCAACAGATACTTAAGGCACTTTTAAAGCTTCTCTTAAAATATCTGAGTGCTGGGTGGCCTTAAAAATGCATAGCGAATTTTAAAATGACAAGAAAATTTCTTTTTTTAACGTCAGTGGATGTACACCCTTAAAATAAATTGTTAGCGTTATAATTGTTGAATTATGAATTTTTAACAGATATTTAAGACACTTTTAAAGCTTCTTTTAAAATATCTGAGTGCTGGGTGGCCTTAAAAATGCATAGCGAATTTTAAAATTACAAGAAAATTTCTTTTTTTAACGTCTGTGGATGTACACCCTTAAAATAAATTGTTAGCGTTATAATTGTTGAACTATGAATTTTTAACAGATACTTAAGACACTTTTAAAGCTTCTATTAAAATATCTGAGTGCTGGGTGGCCTTAAAAATGCATAGCGAATTTCAGAATGACAAGAAAATTACTTTTTTTAACGTCAGTGGATGTACACCCTTAAAATAAATTGTTAGCGTTATAATTGTTGAACTATGAATTTTCAACAGATACTTAAGACAGTTTTAAAGCTTCTTTTAAAATATCTGAGTGCTGGGTGACCTTAAAAATGCATAGCGAATTTTAAAATGACAAGAAAATTCCTTTTTTTAACGTCAGTGGATGTACACCCTTAAAATAAATTGTTAGCGTTATAATTGTTGAACTATGAATTTTCAACAGATACTAAAGACACTTTTAAAGATTCTCTTAAAATATCTGAGTGCTGGGTGGCCCTAAAAATGCATAGCGAATTTTAAAATGACAAGAAAATTTCTTTGTTTAACGTCAGTGGATGTACACCCTTAAAAAAATTGTTAGCGTTATAATTGTTGAACTATGATTTTTCAACAGATACTTAAGACACTTTTAAAGCTTCTTTTAAAATATCTGAGTGCTGGGTGGCCTTAAAAATGCATAGCGAATTTTAAAATGACAAGAAAATTTCTTTTTTTAACGGCAGTGGATGTACACCTGTAAAATAAATTGTTAGCGTTATAATTGTTGAACTATGAATTTTCAACAGACACTTAAGACACTTTTAAAGCTTCTCTTTAAATATCTCAGTGCTGGGTGGCCTTAAAAATGCATAGCGAATGTTAAAATGACAAGAAAATTTCTTTTTTTTAACGTCAGTGGATGTACACCCTTAAAATAAATTGTTAGCGTTATAATTGTTGAACTATGAATTTTCAACAGATACTTAAGACAGTTTTAAAGCTTCTTTTAAAATATCTGAGTGCTGGGTGACCTTAAAAATGCATAGCGAATTTTAAAATGACAAGAAAATTCCTTTTTTTAACGTCAGTGGATGTACACCCTTAAAATAAATTGTTAGCGTTATAATTGTTGAACTATGAATTTTCAACAGATACTAAAGACACTTTTAAAGATTCTCTTAAAATATCTGAGTGCTGGGTGGCCCTAAAAATGCATAGCGAATTTTAAAATGACAAGAAAATTTCTTTGTTTAACGTCAGTGGATGTACACCCTTAAAAAAATTGTTAGCGTTATAATTGTTGAACTATGATTTTTCAACAGATACTTAAGACACTTTTAAAGCTTCTTTTAAAATATCTGAGTGCTGGGTGGCCTTAAAAATGCATAGCGAATTTTAAAATGACAAGAAAATTTCTTTTTTTAACGGCAGTGGATGTACACCTGTAAAATAAATTGTTAGCGTTATAATTGTTGAACTATGTATTTTCAACAGATACTTAAGACACTTTTGAAGCTTCTCTTAAAATATCTGAGTGCTGGGTGGCCTTAAAAATGCATAGCGATTTTTAAAATGACAAGAAAATTTCTTTTTTTAACGTCAGTGGATGTACACCCTTAAAATAAATTGTTAGCGTTATAATTGTTGAACTATGAATTTTCAACAAATACTTAAGACACTTTTAAAGCTTCTCTTAAAATATCTGAGTGCTGGGTGGCCTTAAAAATGCATAGCGAATTTTAGAATGACAAGAAAATTTCTTTTTTTAACATCAGTGGATGTACACTCTTAAAATAAACTGTTAGCGTTATAATTGTTGAACTATGAATTTTCAGCAGATACTTAAGACACTTTTAAAGCTTCTCTTAAAATATCTGAGTGCTGGTGGCCTTAAAAATGCATAGCGAATTTTAAAATGACAAGAAAATTTCTTTTTTTAACGTCAGTGGATATACACCCTTAAAATAAATTGTTAGCGTTATAATTGTTGAACTATGAATTTTCAACAGACACTTAAGACACTTTTAAAGCTTCTCTTAAAATATCTGAGTGCTGGGTGGCCTTAAAAATGCATAGCGAATTTTAAAATGACAAGAAAATTTCTTTTTTAAACGTCAGTGGATGTACACCCTTAAAATAAATTGTTAGCGTTATAATTGTTGAACTATGAATTTTCAACAGATACTAAAGACACTTTTAAAGCTTCTTTTAAAATATCTGAGTGCTGGGTGGCCTTAAAACTGCATAGCGAATTTTAGAATGACAAGAAAATTTCTTTTTTTAACGTCAGTGGATGTACACTCTTAAAATAAACTGTTAGCGTTATAATTGTTGAACTATGAATTTTCAGCAGATACTTAAGACACTTTTAAAGCTTCTCTTAAAATATCTGAGTGCTGGTGGCCTTAAAAATGCATAGCGAATTTTAAAATGACAAGAAAATTTCTTTCTTTTACGTCATTGGATGTACACCCTTAAAATAAATTGTTAGCGTTATAATTGTTGAACTATGAATTTTCAACACATACTTAAGACACTTTTAAAGCTTCTCTTAAAATATCTGAGTGCTGGGTGGCCTTAAAAGTGCATAGCAAATTTTAAAATGACAAGAAAATTTCTTTTTTTAACGTCAGCGGATGTACACCCTTAAAATAAATTGTTAGCGTTATAATTGTTGAACTATGAATTTTCAACAGATACTTAGGACACATTTAAAGCTTCTTTTAAAATATCTGAGTGCTGGGTGGCCTTGAAAATGCATAGCGAATTTTAAAATGACAAGAAAATTTCTTTTTTTAACGTCAGTGGATGTACACCCTTAAAATAAATTGTTAGCGCTATAATTGTTGAACTATGATTTTTCAACAGATACCTAAGACACTTTTAAATCTTTTTTTAAAATATCTGAGTACTGGGTGGCCTTGAAAATGCATAGTGAATTTTAAAATAACAAGAAAATTTCTTTTTTTAACGTCAGCGGAAGTACACCCTTGAAATAAATTGTTAGCGTTATAAATGTTGATCAATGAATTTTTTGCAGATACTTAAAACACTTTTGAAGCTTCTCTTAAAATACCTGATTGCTAGGTGGCTTTAAAAATATATAGTGAATTTTTAAATTAACAAGAAATTTTTTTTTTAACGTCAGTGGATGTACACCCTTAAACTAAGTTGTTAGCGTTATAATTATTGAACTATGAATTTTTTACAGGTACTTAAAACACTTCTAAAGCTTTTCTTAAAATTCTTGAGTGCTGAGTGCCCTTAAAAATGAGTAGTGAATTTTAAAATAACAAGAAAATTCCTTTTTTTAACTTCAGTGGAAGTACACCCTTAAAATAAATTGTTAGCTTTATAATTGTTGATCAATGAATTTTTTACAAATATTTAAAATACTTTTGAAGTTTCTCTTAAAATCCCTGAGTGCTGGTTGGCCTTGAATATGCATAGTGAATTTTGAAATAGCAAGAAAGTTTCTTTTTTTAACGTCAGTGGATGTACACCCTTAAAATAAATTGTTAGCGTTATAATTGTTGATCAATGAATTTTTTGCAGATACCTAAAACTCTTTTAAAACTTTTCTTAAAATCATTGAGTACTGGGTGGCCTTAAAAATGTAGAGTGAATTTTTAAATAAACAAGAAAATTGCTTTTTTAACGTCAGTGGATGTACACCCTTAAAATAAATTGTTAACGTTATAATTGTTGAACTATGAATTTTTAACAGATACCTAAAACACTTTTGAAGCTTCTTTTTAAATCCTTGAGTGGTGGGTGGCCTTAGAAATGCATAGTGAATTTTAAAATAACAAGAAAATTTCTTTTTTCACCGCCAGTGGATATACACCTTTAAAATAAATTGTTAACGTCATAATTGTTGAACTACAAATTTCTTACAGATACCTAAAACACTTTTAAAGCTTTTCTTAAAATCCCTGAGTGCTGGGTGGCCTTAGAAATGCGTAGTGAATTTTAAAATAACAAGAAAACTTCTCCTTTTAACGTCAGTGGAAATACACCCCTAAAATAAATTGTTAGCGTTAAAATTGTTGAAGTATGAATTTTTAACAGATACCTTAAATTATTTTAAACCTTTTCTTAAAATCTCTGAGTGCTGGGTAGGCTTAAAAATGTATAGTGAATTTTTAAATTAACAATAAAATTTCTTTTTTAACGTCAGATTATGTACACCCTTAAAATAAATTGTTAGCGTTAAAAGTGTTGATCAATGAATTTTTTGCAGATATCTAAAACACTTTTGAAGCTTCTCTTAAAATCCCTGAGTACTGGGTGGCCTTAAAAATGCATAGTGAATTTTAAAATAACAAGAAAATTTCTTTTTTTTATCGTCAGTAAAATTACACCCTTCAATTAAATTTTAAGCGTTATAATTGTTAAACTATGAATTATTTACAGATACCTAAAACTTTTTTAAAGCTTCTCTTAAAATCTCTGCATGCTGGGTGGCCTTAAAAATGCATAGTGAATTTTTAAATCAACAAGAAAATTTTTTTTTAACATCATTAGATGTTCACCCTTAAAATAAATTGTTAGGGTTATAATTGTTGAACTACGAATTTTTTGCAGATACCTAAGGCACTTTTAAACTTTCTCTTAAAATCCCTGAGTGCTGGATGGCCTAAAAATGCATAGTGAATTTTAAAATAACAAGAAAATTTCTTTTTTTAACATCAGTGGATTTACACCTTTCAAATAAATTGTTAGCTTTATAATTGTTGAACTATGAATATTTTGCGGATACCTGGAATCCTTTTAAAGCTTTCCTTAAAAACCCTGAGTGCTGGATGGCTTCGAAAATGCATAGTGAATTTTAAAATAACAAGAAAATTTCCTTTTTTAACGTCAGTGGATTTACACCTTTAAAGCAGATTGTTGGCATTATAATTGTTGAACAATGAATATTTTACAGATAACTGGAACCCTTTTAAAGCTTCTCTTAAAATCCCAGAGTGCTGGGGGCCCCTTAAAAATGCGTAGTGAATTTTAAAATAACAAGAAAATTTCTTTTTTTAACGTCAGTGGATTTACACCTTTAAAGTAAATTGTTAGCGTTATAATTGTTGAACAATGAATATTTTGCAGATACCTGGAACCCTTCTAAATCTTTTCTTAAAATCCCTGAGTGTTGGGTGCCCTTAAAAATGCGTAGTGAATTTTAAAATAACAAGAAAATTTCTTTTTTTAACGTCAGTGGATGTACACCCTTAAAATTTCGTGTGAGTGAAAGTGTATCGAGGTTGATACCGGACATCCAAAGATGGCTAAGCCAACCCCGCGGAAAGGTGGATTACCACCTTACGCAGGCATAAAGAGGACATAGTTGCTTTACGAAGTTGTATTGTGATCAAGAGAGAGTCTAAAAAAGTGAATCGGACTAATTGTTTCCCTCAAGTGGGATAGTTTCAGGGAAATATGTAGGGGGCTATCTGCTAGGCCTATTAAGATAATGAACATGATGTCAGACCTTACAGAAAAAGAAGAAAGCTAGAAAATCGCATACTTCGCCATAAGACAGATAATGAAGAATAGGGAGAAGGAACAAAGCAGTTGGTAAGTTGACATTTAGACAAGGAAACTTAAGAGGCTTTATTTGATACATAACAATCTGTGATATCTGAATATGGTGCTGTTTATTTGTATATTTATTTATTTATTATTTATTTCTGTTCGTGCCCTTCGCTCTATGTAGCATTTGCCTGGTGAGGATGCTGTTTTCATCTGTGGTGATTGTGTGTAATGTTGGAAATGGCAGTGGACAGAATGCTGGCCTTGGTGGAAAATTTTTTTAATCGATAGGTGTCTCCCCAGAGGGATCTTATTATACACCCACAGTCGTCTGAACCTCAGGCTAGGATGTGTTTTGAAAATTTTTTAAAATTATTTTTTTATTTCACAAAAAAATAATTTTTTTTATTACCAATTTACCAAATTATCTGGCCATTTTTGAGGAATTCAGGGGGTCAAAATACCTACAAAAATCTTTGATGGAGCCATGTCTTTTTCTCGGCTACGATAACATAGCGGCCTCTCGGACTATTTCCTGCAATAATAAATATTATGGAAGAAGACAGTAACAAGCGCTATTTTTAAAAGTTTCTTTTATTTCACATCAGTATTGTATCCGTCTACTTTGTTGAACGTGTGTAATATTGTGGTTGTTTCCTTATATTACGACTATTTTCATTGTGTGGTATTTTATCTATAAAAGTCTAGCAATATCTCGAAAATGTTGAACGTGGCTTTCCACCAAGTTTTAGTTTTAAAAATATTATTTGAAATGACTGATATAAAAACGCTTTATATTTGTGTTAGCTCCGAACGCGATCAAATTGAAGTTTGTAGTAAAATTTATCGAAATTTAATAAACTTTATTTAAGGTATTATTTATTTCCAACACTTGTTTGTTTTGTCGAGAATAAATGGAACACCAGCACCGGTATTTTCTTGCGCTACAATCAATTTTGGATGATCTTCATGCGACTCGTCCGTGGGTGAATAGCGGCCGTAAATAAATTCACTAAACCAGCGATATACAATGGTTTTTGTAGATTTTTCATCGCCATATAAAAATTAAGTTCATCGATGCAATCTTGATGAGATAAACCCCGTCAAAAATGTGAAAAGTAACACTGGTCGACAGTAATCTTAATAAGTGGATAACTGTAATTCTTTCTTATGTACTTTGCGTCGCTCAAGCTGAATATAACACAAAAATTACTCCCGAAATAGCAACGGTTACCTACTGATAACTAAATTATTAATTAAGTATTAAAAATAACATTTCAGTATAAACATAAGTAACGCCCACCTTATATTACTAACAAGCCGCTGTCTTCCCGCTTTTATAACTTTTAATAAACACCTTTAATACTTGTTCTTCTTTTCACTAAAACTTTCCGTATATCAAAAAAGTTATATGAACTCGGGCGACATTATTGCGGCAGTTTACAATTATTAAGGCCAAGCTCGCAGCTCGCACGGGAGAAATATGTAGTTTATTAAATTTTTTAATTATTTCACCCGGGGGCAATGAAAAGAGTGAAGAAAATAAAACAATAGAAAGTTGAGTTTGTAACTTTTAATGCAAGTTCAGAGGCGCCAGCATAGTAAAGGTAAATTATCACTGGAAAGAATGCGGAAGCCTCTGAGTAAATTGAAAAAGACTGAAAGTGTCTGTCTGTTGAGACTAAGTACTGTTTTCTGTGGAACCCCTGTGGTTATAACATTAAAATTACTAAGATTTCTATGTACTTTTCTGGTTTATAGCTAGCTATCAACTTTTGTTGCTAGTTTTCTCTAATCTGTCTGACAAAATATCATGGAAAACAGTATCCGAAGCCTTGTTAAGCCGAAAAAAGAAAGAAAACAAAGATCAAAGTTAGCTTTTTTTCTACAATCCAAAAAATAATAATAAACAAAAAAAAATTAAGTACAGTCACATCTTTTACGTGTCCACTTTTAAACTAAAATATGCAATACCTTTTAAAGGGTTGAGGGACATTGTAGTATCAGTAAACAGACACAATTTTATGGGTCGGGCTATGAAAATTTATCTCTTCAAATAAAGTTTTTCTTTTCATTGGCTCTTATATTTTTTAGAAGGTCATTAATGTATTGTGTTACAAAGTCAATTCAAATATTGTTTCGTAATAAAATAGCATATTTATCAATATGTGAATTTAGATTGTTTTACTATTAATAACAAAAAAATTTTTAAACCAACACGAGGAAGGAAAAAATACGTTTTCCAACCCTTCACTAAAAAATTTGTAAAAACTATTTTTTATTTTATCTTGCTGCATTCAAAATCGTTTCTCAAACCAGACTGCAAAGTTGATATATAGCTTAGACAGATGACAAAAAACTATATATATATATATATATATATATATATATATATATATATATATATATATATATATATATATATATATATATATATATATATATATATATATATGATTCAGTATTAATCCGGGAATACATCCGTTCGTTGGTTTGGTTTCCTGTAGACATTTGCAGACGTTTCGCCAAAATCCCATTTGGCATCTTCTGTGCTTGGTGGTTGTAGATATATATATATATATATATATATATATATATATATATATATATATATATATATATTATGTGTATCAATCCGTTTTCGTAAACTTAATAATAGGCATGTTTTTTTTTTTGGAAAAATCAGCCTTTTAAATTATACATTATATAAGAATGCAACTCATGACGTAAAAAAATACGTATTGGATATTTTTTGTCATACTCCAACATATGACAGAATGAAAGAAATCAAAGGCGGATCCAAATGACCCATGAAAACTTTCCTGTAAGTAAAATTTTAAAATATTTTTTAAAAATGAATATCAAAACTTACCTATATATAAAGTACCCTCAACGAGCAAAATTTATTTACTACACAAAAAACTATTTTATTGTTTATAATAAAAACTGTCTTTGTAATTTAATCTTTCACTTTGCATCACTAAACTCAAAAAACAAACGAAATAAATCCTGCTAGATAATCGAATTGAAACTAAAGTGTCGGACCACCCGCTAAAACTGAGTTTTCGAAAGCGAGCGCAGACAATACCTTAAACAAAATATCACTGATATTTCGCAAGACTTTCTAGCAGTGGTTTCATTATAGGTTAAATTAGGCAACCACAATACATTGAAGGGTTTACTTAGGGGGAGGACAGGGATTTTAGATTTACTATCCAACACGGCAACACTGTATCGTTTCATGTCTTGCTTTTTTACTACTTTTTACTGTAACAAAATTTATTGAATGAGTTGGATTTAATACTTGAAATTTCTCATCTTGCGCTCTCGCCAAAAGTAGTTGCCAAGGCGTCCATAAGTGGTAAAAGTCTTGTGTGTATTTAGTCAATGGTTTTAAGGAATAGAAACAGAAATAACACCATTTGGAAATGTGATTACTTGAACAACTATATGTCAATAACAGAATTAGATTCCATGTTAATTACAAATGTTTATTGCTCGAGTTACAATAATGTATAGATCTACGAGAGGAACTAAAATTATGTTTTATCTAATGAACAATCACACATATTATATTCAAGGGTATCTCCAATCAGGCGCGGATCCAAGGGGGGGGCGGTGGGGGCGATCGCCCCCCCCCCCCCCAAGAGCTTTGAGTTGAGGAAAATAGACCCGATTTTGCCACTTATGCTACAGTTTATTCAAGAACTAGAGAGAGTAATAAATCATTTTTTACCTTTTTTTTTTCTTCGCAAACTACCTTTGTTCTTCAGTCCGATTTCTTTGGCAAAATCTGTTAGACACATATATTATTCATAGAAATGGGTTAGAAATTTTAGAATCAAAAATAGCGGTCTATAATAATGGACTATTTGGTTGCATAACAATAGATATTTGGATGTGTGAAGTGTTAAAAAGGATTTTAATCCTTATCATAGGCGTCGGAAGGAGGTTTATTTTATCACTAAGTATTTATGGCATAGAATATTATTTCGGTAACAAACCTGAAATAAAAAGTTTTTATAATTTTATTTTATTTCTTATGATTTCTTAATAATTCACATACATTAGAAAATATAGAAAATTTTGACATATTTCACACAAATCACAACTGTATTTTTATTATTTTTAATTGTGGCATAGAAATCGTTTTATGCACATTCCGATTAAAATGTAGCCTTTTTCTCTCAAAAAATTCTAAATTATAATTTAAATACCTACAAAATATCCATTGTCGAAAATACAAGAAGTTAAACATATATAAAAAAAATAAATTCGCCCATATAATATTAAATTTTTTTTGGGGTTATCGGTCATTTTATTATTAATTAAAAACATTTTTAGGATATTTGACGGTTCAGTTTATTTATTTCTGAAACCATCTGCAGAACTAAAATTAAACACTAAAAAATTTTTATTAAAAAATTGAACCGACTTCTAAAAGTGCGCTAAAAAGTGAAAAATAACCATAAATTTTTATATGAAATTGAACTTTTTGAAGTCGGCGCCAAACTAATACCTGACAAAATGTGATTTGCATAAACAGATTAAAAATACTTTATTTGTATTTGCTTTCTTACCATAATTTCTATATATTAGTAGTTATTTATTTCGTGTACAAATAATTTGGCGCCGACTTCAAAAAGTTCAATTTCATATAAAAATTTATGGTTATTTTTCACTTTTTAGCGCACTTTTAGAAGTCGGTTCAATTTTTTAATAAAAATTTTATTTTTCTATTTTTAGTTTTAGAATTCATTATGACATTCATAAATTATTTGAACTAAGTACTAATCGAGATTAGTGTACCTCGCAATGACTCCAAACTAGCAAAAAAGTACCCATTTTATCCAAAGTTGTAAATCACCCTAAAATGAACCAGTAAAAATTCTTTAGTTCTTAGAGTTTTCCAAATACCAATCAAATTGGGTCAAACGAATATTTAGTCTGTCATTGAAAATCCACTATCTTAAATTTCAAATTAGTTTTAGATTGGAAATATAGGCCCCAAAACCTTCCAATTTTAGAGAAAATTGGACAAAATTAATTTTTTTGTCGGCCATATTGGATCCACCCTATTGAATTTTTTAAAAATTATTTTAGATTCGTCATACGCGACTCCGAAAACTCCCCCGTACCAATTTTGGAGAAAATCGGACAAAATTGATTTTTTTCGTCCGCCATATTGGATCCGCCATATTGAATTTTTTAAAAATTATTTTAGATTCGTCATATGCGATCCCGTAAATTCCACCTTACCAATTTTGGTAAAAATCGGACAAAATTGATTTTTTGATCCGCCATATTGGATCCGCCATATTGAATTTTTTAAAAATAATATCAGATTCGTTATGTGTAATCTCAAAAACTCCCCCATACCAATTTTGGAGAAAATCGGACTAAATCAAATTTTTTTGGCCGCCATGTTGGATCCGCCATTTTGAATTTTTTAAAAATAATTTCAGATTCGTTGGGTACAACCCCAAAGATTCCTCCATACCAATTTTGGAGAAAATCGGACAAAATTAATTTTTTTTTGCCGCCATATTGTAAGCGCCATCTTGGATTTTACTGCACCAATTTCATCTAAAAAAATATGGGACCACCGCAGCAACTTCCTTTACATAACGTAAAAAATTTCATTCACATCGGTGCAGCCGTTCCGGAGTAATCGGTGTACATACATAAAAAAAAAAAAAAATACATAGTCGACGAATTGAGAACCTCCTTCTTTTAGAAGTCGGTTAAAAAGGGATTGAAATGTAATTTATTTTTATAAGTTACAGAAAATTTAAATAATAAATTGTGTTTACGCTGGTAAACAGTACGTTTCTAATTCGTAATCAAAGTCAGTGAACCTATCTTCGCTCAAATTAATTATAATTGGATCTTCTATCTCACCGATCATGAGATCGAGTTTTCACATTTTCTTTTATGCTTTTATTATATGGATTGTCCCCAATTTTCTGCACTAACTTTATTCAAAAAATCTTTCAAAAGTTCAGTTAAATTACTAATTTTGTAGGTTGTAATATTTCTAGCAACTCTACCTTTTACTTGAGACAGATATTTCCTTCTCCAACGGACATATTCCAGACGATCTATAAGAACAAATTTCCTATCTGCTTTTTTCCAGCAAAAATTAAGTTCTCTTAGCAATTTCCAGAGCTGAGTTCTTTTAATTTCAGGTAAATCCCGATCTTCATTGATTTTACTTACAATTTTGTCGACGGTTGGGATCTGCTTCTCATAATAAAATGTGTGTACAACTTCTTTTATTGCAGTTTACATCTCTTCTTCCAACGAGGTTTTTCGTCTGCCCATGATCGCATGTAGCTTGAGAGTACTAACAATTCCAGTCATTTTTTTCCTTCAGTATTGGGCACATAAAAGATTTTTCAACTCCTGTCATGTTGGAACACAACTCAACAGAGTTTTTAACATTATTATCTAGATATTGATATCTTAAGGCATCATAAACATTCGTCGTAATAAGTTTTTCGTTGAGGAAAAAATGCCTTGGTTTTAACGATTTTGAAAGCCATATCTTTTTGGTATCTCACTAATCTTAAATAATATGTAAAAACAAGCACAGACAAGATAAATTACTAAGGACACACTGTAAGGTGTACTTTGCTCACTGACAGAAATTAAATTGAACTACCAAAATTTTTATTGTAGCAGTAAATTTATAAAAGTTTATAATGTTTAAATATAATTAGATTTACGGCAGTCCTCAGATACCTGCGGCACTGGAGCAGGTAGGTTGGAGGTTTCGATAACAGTTTTATTACTCTCTCTAGTTCTTGAATAGAGTATAAGAATGTGTATGCTTGCGATCGCCCCTCCCCTTCCCAAAAGCTTCGAGTTCAGGAAAATACAACCGATTCTGCATTTTAAATTAGGAATGTGTATGCTGCTGGCAGTCCCGTTGACAACTTGTTTTTCTTGCGATAGCCCCCCCCCCCCCGCCCCCAAGAACTTTGAATTCAGGAAAATAGACCCGATTCTGCCTCTTATACTAGGAATGTGTATGCTGCTAGCATCCTCCCTCCCTGTCGGCAACTTGTTTTTTCTTGTGATCGCCCCCCCCCCTCTCTAACAGCTTCAAATTCCTGAAAAATAGACCCAACCCTTTTACACTAGAAATGGGAATGTGGCTGATGTCCCCCCCCCCCCCGTCGACAACTTGCTTTCGCTTGCCATACTGCACTTTTGTGATATCACCGCCCCCCCCAAGGAGAGAGGCTGGATCCGCCCCTGTCTCCAATGGGTATTTTATGGAACTTTTTGGAAATAATGACAATTTTTACACTGTTTAGGAAACTATATGTTATTGGAATATTTTTTTTAACTTTAGTAAACATCGTTGGTATAATACTGCTAATTTTGTCTTGCTCGCGCTTTCAATATATTTGTCGATATCTGCAATGGATTCTTTATGGAACATTTTTGAAATATATGATTAAAAAAGTGTACTTTCGCCTCCAATATACCCTAATAATAAACAGTTAATTAAAAACCATAAAAATAGGCAGATTTTATCAAATGAAACAGTTTTTAACTTTAATATAGTTAAAATACTTTCGAGCAATACTCTAATCGAAACCTGGAACTTAAAAAGCAAAAATTGTGTTTTAATTACTTAACACATTAGTATTGTTTCCGCAACTTTTATACCTAACTAGCGACCCGCCCCGGCTTCGCACGGGTGCAATGCTGATACTAAATACACTACAGAAAAACTGTGACTATTTATTTTATTTTTACAACAATTATTACATCGGCCTCCGACGCGCTATTTATAGGCACGCTGCCGCCGCCCCGGTCGGCCAGTACCGCCGCAAGCGCTACTTCCCGCAATTTTAAATCTGTAATATCTTCGAAAATATTCATTTAAATCTTGTGCTGTAAAGGACCATATAGATCTATATTAAATCAACAATGTATTTAAGCTATTTAATTGGATAAGGATTAATGCTGTATTGGTTAAAATCGCTTCAAAATTTGCCATTATTTGTCGTAAAAAGTAAATGACAAAAAAATGTTATTGTGGGATATCCATGAGAGATAGACATATACCATCGCGGAGTTTTCTGTAGACCTTTTCAATGTGTACAAATAATTAGTACATTATTTTGATAAATCTCGTAGGGTTCAGCCTGCGTTTGCAATGTAAGCGGAAAAAAATATGATAATTAACGACATCACATTAGAAACCTCAAAAATAACAGTATTTCTCCACTATTTAATGGATGTTATTATACATATAAACCTTCCTCTTGAATCACTCTATCTATTGAAAAAAACCGCATCAAAATCCGGTGCGTAGTTTTAAAGATTTAAGCATATAAAGGGACATAGGGACAGAGAAAGCGACTTTGTTTTATACTATGTAGTGATTTATATTTTTCTTTGCAGCAAGACTTTTTCCTAGTACCTATTTTCTTATTGGCATTAAATGTAAAACCAAACCATAAACGCTGAATTGAAAGTATTAAATACCATAGGTTTACTAATAATGTTGTACTACGAGGGGTGTGCAAAAAGTTTTTTCCTTAAGAATGAAATACAAAACGCGATTGTATTTTACAACCTAACCTCTATTAATTTCGACGTACTTGCTCCATACACTTTATCTACTTCAGTTGGCATTTAAAATATTTTTTTGCTAATTATTATCCACAAAATTACATCCCTGATGTATATTTTAAAATCTGATAAAGATTGAGAACGAACCTTTTTTTATCCCACTGTATGGACTCATTTTGTTTCAGGATCCCAGTGATGTTCCTTTTATTTATTTATCTTCCACACGTACACAATGTGTACAAATAACTCAGCAATATTCCTAAAACGCCCTAAAGGTTTTACATGTTTGCTTTATGTTTAAGGTGCAACCATAAAATCTAAGTGAAAAGCAGGTTTGTGGATTTTCATTAGCCAAAAGGGTTTGTTGAAACCATTAAATTTATTGAAATGGCTATTGTAATCCTACAGGATGTCTAATCTAAAATACTGTGAGGATCTTGAAAATAATATGAGGTCGTTTGCCATTTTTTAGTAAATTCAAATAAGTATCCCGTTAATTTCCGCAATGGCGACAAATCAAAGTCCTTTCGGATAAAACAGTGTGAAATATAGCCAATTTAAATGAGGAAAACCGTAATAGTGTTTACCTAAATTACAGAAATATTGGTTACTGTCATCGGAAAACCACTAAAAGTGACAATTTAGAAAAATTAATCTGAACCAGAGTAGGACAAGACTGGGTTCCAGAATGTGAAATACAAAGAGATATTGAAATTAATCCTAAAAATATTATAACTGGGTTAATATTACCACAAAGGAAGCTTCACAACTTTATTAACCGGTGAAACCTTAAAACAATATCCCAAGATTCAGCTAATTAACGCATCTTTGAGATATAGTCAAAGCCACCCCACAAACGATCAAGTTTATGGAATAAGAAAAATAGTAAGGCATACAGATATTTTATAAAGTATAAAGCGCCATAGAGAGAAAATGAATAAACACATATATATATATATATATATATATATATATATATATATATATATATATATATATATATATATATATATATATATCTGTTAAAACAAAACACTCAAATATAAGAATCATATGTTTCTAATAAAATCTTTATATATATATATATATATGTGTGTATATATATATATATATATATATATATATATATATATATATATATATATCTATATAGCATGCAGAAGCTTAATTGGAGTATAAAAAAATAAAGGTATGAGTATCACTAAGAAGTATGTTGTATGAACAATCGACCGCTTATAGATGGAACATCTTACCTATAAATCCCGTCAAGGAATGATTTTAAATATACCATTCGAAAAATGGATAACTAAGTATACAAGGGTGTCTGTGAAAGACATCGGTGGAACCCACTGACGAATACGCCACCTATATCAAGACGAAACAGGCATTAAATTTTTTAGTGGAAAAAAATCAGCTCGCAGTTTTGAGTATTGTTAAATTGGCTCGCTTTTTGATTGGTCGAGCGGCTTAGCAGGCTCCTCCCCTTTGCAAATTGTGATATATTTGTTTCTTTTTCCCAAGATACTATTCAGAATTGTTTTTTACAATTATAAACCACTAAATATATTATGGAATTCCGTCCTAACCTGAACTAACGGCGATTTCCAGGCACCTTCTAACATATTTATCTATTTTTTGGATGTTATATTTAAACTTAACTTTCAACGGAATCTATAAGTGAGATATTCTATGGGCGGTCGTTCATAAAGCATCTTGTGTACAACTCTCTCGTGTGGTTTGATGGTGTTGAAATAAAGCTGAGGTTGTCTGTTTGTTTTTGGAACTATTATTATGTTCCTGAATTCTTGATGATATGTGCCTGTTTGTTTGTTCTATGCAAACTCGGTGGCAATCTGCACATGGAATACTGTAATCGCCATGATTTTTAAGGTTTGGCTATTGTTTTTTATCGTTTGAATATGGGTTGTATATTGTGTTTTCTTAAGATTCTTCCAATTCTGTTCGTGCTTCCTTTTATGTATGGAATTATGGTTTTGTTCCTTGTTTGATCTTGTGGCATTCTCCAATATTCCACATTTACCTGGTGAGCTTGCTGCAAAATATGAATTGGTTCCTGCAACAGCAACAGCCCAAGATGTTGACGATCGAAATAGTGTCGGATGGGATAGAATTTTGAGCAACGAAAATGAAAACATGGAAAATTAATTTTTTATAACTTTTGTATTTGTGCAATTAAATAACTGTAAATAAATATCTGTTACAATCACAGTTTTGTTTTATTTCTTTTATAAACATACCAACTCAGTAGATCATAGTCAGTGTTTCTTTTTCTCAGCTGAAATATTTAGTATAAATAGGACAAATAAAAATAAAATAGTTTAGTAAAGATTGAAAATGAGTTGAGGAAAAAACAATTGATAAATTTGGTCGTCAGGAATGTAATATACATATATATATATATATATATATATATATATATATATATATATATATATATATATATATATATATATTTAGTTGGTTATTTTCTTGGGAACATGGTTCATTTTTATATTGAAACTACATATATACAGTAGTCATACTTACTGTATATATATATTTTTATTTCTCAGGACGTTACGATTCTTTCGAATCTTTTTCAACTGATGCGGATGCTACAAAAATGTACATTTTTAATATTATTATATATGGACAAAGAGGTTAAAACTTACCATTAAGAACAGAGATTTTTGTTTTAAACAATAGTTAATTACATCACAAACCAATTGTAGTCACTCACTCTTTTGTATATTCACTTTTTAAAAGTATTTTTGAAAGGCCAGTTAGAAGAATGGACACTACATTTTTTACCCTATAACTGTCTTGACTTGACTGAATGTGGAACCCAGATGGTGTATGTTTTAGGCACTTTAAGTGGCGTAAAAAGTTTGGGTCTTTTAATTGAAGTGATATTTTTCTGAAAAAATATCGTGATTTAATTTAGAAGAATTGGAAGCGGAGAATTATTCTTATTTATTGTTTTATTTATTTTAGAAATTCCCTTATATTGGTTTATTTTAATATGTTGAAATAAATTTGATTTAAATTATGGATGTCTGTTTTATTGCAATCATTTCGTAAAATTCTCGTTTTCCTTTTTTGGTTTCAGTTTTCAAGATTTTTGTATTTTCATAATCAAAGGTGTGCTTGTGTTTCATTTCGTGTTTTTTTAGAGCTGTAATATTTTTTTGTCATATTTATGTCCATTTAGACGATTTTGCAGATACTGACTAGTTTGGCCGATGTAATTCGATGGACAATCCTTGCAGGGTATTTGGTAGACAATATTTGATTTTCTGTTTTTTGGAATGTCACTTTTTAATTTGTTGAAATTGCTTTTAAGTAAATTATGGCCCTTATGACTAGTGGTTATATTATGTTTTTTAAAAAAAGTTTGAAAGTTTTCGGAAAGTTTTGGTATGTATGGCAAGGAAAGATATTGTTTTTTGGTTTTATTGTGTTCTAAATTTTCTGTTTTAGTGTTTCCATGTTTGTATTTTTCTAGCCTTTCTTTAAAAAATTTATTAATTAGTTTGTTTAGGTAAGAGTTTGTCATAAGGACCTCTTTTGCTTTTTTGATGCAGTTGTTTCTATAATCGGGACTACTAAGGATGATGGCTCTATCGGCTATTCCAATTATTACTGATTTTTTTTGGGCCATGTGGTGTTGGGAACTGTAGTTGAGATAGCGACCAGACCATGTGGATTTTGTTGCCATTCAGTTAGTATTGTATTATTTTTGTGATGCAACGTCATATCTAGGAAATTTATGTGATTGTTATTTTCAAATTCTATGGTAAATTGCAATTTTTCATGGTAGCTATTAAATTTGTTTAAGATATATGAATTTTGATTTTTTGGTATAGCCGTTATGCAGTCATCTACATATCTGTAAAAGAATGGTAGTTTGAATTTTAAGCTGTTGATAACTTCAGTTTCTAGGTCTTCTAACACTAATTGAGCAATAACGCTTGATATGGATGCACCCATCGCGCAACCCTCAATTTGCTTAAAGAATAAATTTTTGTATTTGAAGTATGTAGAAGTTAGGCAGATTTCTACAGCTTTAAGAAAATCATCTAATGGTATATCAGTGTATTTCTTTATTTCTGATCATTTTTTTCTGATTATGTTTAAGGACACATTTATGGGTATATTTGTGTAAAGAGATACAACGTCTAATGAGATCAACACGTGGTTTTCTGGGATTTTAATGTTTTGTATTTTTTCCTTAAAGCTCCATGAGTCTTTAATGTAAAAATTATTTTGACCAGTGACATTTGCTAAGATATTTTTGAGATATTTTGAGAGTGCACTAAAGGGCGATTATATACAAGATACAATTGGTCGAAGTGGAGTTCCGGGTTTATGTAATTTAGATAGCCCATATATGCGTGGTGGTGAAGCGTTATTTGTAATTAAGTCTTTTAGTACAGTTGGTGAAATAAACTGTTTGTTTTCCCATTTTTTTACTAGGTCATTATTTTTTTTTTGGTATGAGTTGGTAGGATCAGCTTTAACTTCTTTATATGTGTTGGTGTCATTGAGAAATTGCATGATTTTTGCATCGTAATCCGAATTTTTCATAATAACTGTTTTGTTTGATTTATCGGGTTGTACAACAATTAAATCTAGATCGTCTCTTAGAAATTTTTTGGTTTTGTTGATATTTTTTTTGATAATGCTGTTGTCAGTGTTATTTTTATTGGAATTATGGGAATTGTTATTTTTAGCCTTAAAATTTGTTAATATGTTACAACACACTGCCCTGATTTCAATTTTGACTTCTGTATTTTTATTGTTGATAGCCAATAACCAACTAAAATATATTTAATGGTTCAAGAAAAATTAATTCCTATATAATATATATATATATATATATATATATATATATATATATATATATATATATATATATATATAAATAGTTAGTTTTTGTAAAAAGTCAACAAATATTTATTTTTATAATTCAATCGGTATTTTATTTTGATAAATTTAGAGTTGTAATTTATTTCAGATAATTAAAACTTTCTTTAGAAACAATTGTGTTGTTTATATTAAAAATCCCACGCTTATTGTGAAAAATAAATAAAAACTCTGATTCTTTCTGCACCTGCAAAGAATCAAAAGCAAAATTCACAGGAAACAACTGTCTATATGAAATCTAAGTTCCGAGATATGTCGGTAGGATGTTAAAAGTGCACAGAGCATGGTTTGAAACTGTTTAAGCGAAATAAAGAGATTTTTTTCATGCGGTATCGGATAATAGATGAAATATAGATTTACCACTACATTCCGCAGTCAAATCGGTAGTCAGCTGAATAGAGAGCACAGAAAGAAAGCCAATCAAAAAGACCAAAAACGCAACAGTTCGCTGGGAAGGTTATGGCGTCCTGAAAAGACAAAAACTATCAATCGCAAATATTATATTATATCATTGATGCGTTTAAAGGGAGAAATTGTGAAAAAATGTCTCTAAATGAAGAAGAAAAATGTGCTCTTTCACCAATACAGTGTTCCATACTACATATCGATTACAACGATGGTAAAATTGCCTGTACTGAACTTCGAATTGCTTCTATATCCACCATATTCTCCAGATTTAGTCCCCATTGACTACTTTCTATTCACAAATCTTAAAAAATGTGGAATTTTGTTAAAAATTTGAGTTTTATATTAACTTTCTCTTTTAATCCTCGTAATGTATTACATATAGATAAATTTTCATTAGTTAAAATTAGAGTCATCATATATTCCTTTTATCCACTTTAATATTTTTATTTTTACCTGGTATTTTGCTTTTAAGTTAAAATTTACGCAATGCTACTAAAAATATTCATTAAAAATCGCAATTAACTATTCAAAATAAAATGTCCGCTAAGCCCTGCGCATATTTAATGTCGCAGTAATTCTCTTTTTGTTTAAAATTCATTTAAATCCGACGTTTGTAGCCTGGAAATGATAATAAAACACTCTTTTCTTTTCTTTTTACTGTCTTATTCCGTAAGTAGAGAATTAATATTACTTTCGACTATATAAAATGTCGTGATTTATTTTAGCTGCTGAGATGATGTTAAAGTGGCATTGGAATTATTCAAAATAACATCATTACTCAGTAGTAAAAGAAGATCTATGCATTGCAATCGAGTAAATTTTGATCCACCTATCTTAGTTTTTAGATCCCTAGGGGCTGGGTGATAGAAAAGAGAGAGGAGAGATCTTATACAACTACCTGAACAACGAAAACCTATTTTGCCTCAATACCTTTTATAAAAAAACCCAAACAACGTAAGTGGACCTGGACCAGTCCAGACAAAACAACTAAAAACGAAAAATATATGTACCGACGTGACAACACTGAGTAAGTTTTATACCGGAAGCGACCACAGATTAGTACGAGCGAAGATCAAGATACACATGAGAACAGAACGCAACAAGCTCATCAAACAAGAACGCTACCCAACCACGGAAACCCTGACGCAAGTATAAATCAACTATCAAAATGAATTAGAAAAAAAACTAACACTAATAGAGACAATAAAGCAAATGCAAATAAACGAACTAGCCACGAAAATAAAAGAAACCATAAACACATCGGGTAAAAAAGTCTGCTGAAAATCAAAAATAACAAAGACCTCCAAACTACAACCAAACACCTTGAGACTTCTCAAAGAAAGACGAGAAAAGACAGATCGAACAACAGACAGTTTCAAAACTCTAAACAAGGAAGTGAAAAAAGAAATTAGAAAAGACAATAGAAATTACACCAATAAATTAATAAAAGACGCAATAAGTGAAAATTGCAACATGAAAGTACTAAAAACAAAAAACTCAAGGGGGAAGCAAGAGTAATAAAAATAAAAAACGCGAAAAACGTGACCGTCCAGGACGAAAAGGAGGTAAGCAGAGCCATAGAAGAATTCTACACCAAGCTATACTCGCCACACGCACAACAAGAGCAACAACGAACAAAACGAACCATACTCAACAAAGGCTCAGAGGAAATTCCAGAAGTAACAAACTCAGAGATACGAATGGCACTAAATAAATTAAAGAACAATAAATGTGCAGGAGAAGACAAAATTACAGTAGAGATGCTGAAAATATTGAAGATTCTATTTAATAAAATAATTGAAGAGGGAAAAATTCCACAGGATTGGTATAATTCCGAAGTAATCTAAATATTCAAAAAAGGGGAAAATACAAATATTGAAAACTACCAACCAATATCTCTACTATCACACACCTACAAGTTGTTAACCAAAATCATAACCAACCGCATAACAAACAAACTCGATTTTTACCAACCTGTCGAACAGGCTGGATTCAGAAAACACTTTAGAACCACAGATCACCTACACACCATAAGAAGACTAATTGAGAAGTGCACCGAATATAACGTACCGCTCCATATGGCTTTTGTAGATTTCCAGAAGGCATTCGACTCCGTCGAAATAGGGACACTATTACAATTCTTAGAAAACGCAAGAATCGATTCAAGATACATAAACATCATAAAGAATATATACGAAAATGCAACCATTTAAATAAAAATAGACGACAAGACGAAAACGAACCCCATAAAACTACAAAGGGGAGTGAGACAAGGGGACACTATCTCGTCAAAACTGTTCACCCTAGTCCTGGAGGACATTTTTAAGGAAGTTAAATGGGACATCAAGGTATAAACATCGACGGAATATACTTGAACTATTTCAGATTTGCTGATGACATAATCTTAATAGCAAGTAATCTCCAAGAATTGAACGAAATGCTACAACAGTTAAATGACGTATCCGTATCTGTAGGCCTTAGAATAGACTACAATAAAACAAAAATAATGAGTCACGAACAGGCAAACATAACAATAAAGAACCAGAGGATAGAAAACGTCGAACACTATGTATACTTGGGTTATAACATCAGACTAGGGAAATGAAACCAGGATGCTGAAATAAAAAGAAGAACACAGCTGACATGAACCGCTTTCGGTAAACTTGCATACATCCTGTGTACGTATGGATTAGAGACCATGTCCCTCACCAAAAAGTCTGCTAAAAAATTAGAAACAGTCCAAAGAGCGACGGAAAGGAGCATGCTTGGAATATCATTAAGAGACAGGATTAGAAACATTAAGATAAGGTGCAGAACGAAAGTCAAAGACATCGTGAGGAGGTTGCAAAGATGAAGTGGCGATGGGCTGGTCACATAGCCCGATATGAGGACAACAGATGGACACGAAGAATCCTGGAAAGAAGACCGAGGGAGACAACAAAAAGCACGGGAAGGCTTCAAAAAAGATGGGTAGACGATATAAGGACAGTGGCGGGTAAACAGTGGATGAGATTTTCGAAGAATAGAGAAAGATGGAAACAATTGAGAGAGACCTACATCCATGAGTGGATGGACAGAGGTTGACAAAGAGAGAGATCCTTTTTTACATTTTCACTTGGGTTGTTTTAATTTCTGTAAATCTAAATTGATCATGTGAATATCCTCAGGTCGTCAGATCATCTCGTCTGCGATTATCCTCTTTCCTTTACATTCCCATGATGTTTGAACATTTATCTCTCCCGTTTTAAAATCTTTGACTTCTACAATAATTTGTACCCTTTAATTACGATTTCAATCCAATAATTTAACCTTTAAAATTTGTGGTTCCATCGGTTTTTGAGTTTTTGATATTTTATCTGCAAATTTTTTTGAGAAAATACAAAAAATGTACGAAGAAACAAAATAAAGAGAAAGGAGGACGGAAGAAGGAGAGGGAACTCCTCTTAAATCCGTTTAGCTATCAGTAAGTCATACATCGAATGGTGGCGCTAGTAAGTAAGACTTGAGAGGAGGAAAGGAATATATACTCTTCTCTTTCTATATTTTCCACGATTTAAAACTTACCTTTGGAAATATAAATAAAGCGAAGAGCCTTCATTTTCACGCACTTGTCAAAGCAGCACACATTTTTTAATTGTTTATCACTTTCACTCACTGCTATTATTTTTTACTCAAACTCAAGGCTATGTGAGTATGATGTGTTCCACGAGTCACGAGCAATGCGCAGATACCTATCTAGATGCAGAGCGCATGTCCTATCTCACCTCCACCATGTGCAGTGATTCTTTTTTCTGTCCTCCTTAATAAACGAGGATAATTGTTAGCAATTAAAAAGGTTCTAGCCGATTAAGAGGGTTGAAACTGCCCTCTCGGTAATAAAAAAATAAAAAACACCCGGTTGTTCTACATCAAAAAGTACCCACACAAAAAAATTTTTAGCCATTTTTATTGTCACATAACCTCAAAAAAATTGAAACGTCTTTTTTCATTTTTTTGACGATATCTGCGGTTCTAATCATCGTAGAAACTTTTTTTTTTTCATTTTGTAGGTTTTTTTTATTACCAACAACAAGATATACATACATACATACATACATACAAAAATTTTTGACGCGAAATTCAAATTTTTATGGGCGTCCGAAAATTTTTTAATTCAATAAAATAAAAACTACGACAATAGCCGGACCGAAAAAAAAATGTGTTGTTTTTTAAACGCCCGACTACGTCCATGAATTTATATATATATATATATATATATATATATATATATATATATATATATATATATATATATATATATAAAAATAATGAAGTCCTGCGCAGAATGGGAAAGGAGTGCGAAGTGATCAAAACAATTAAAAAACGCAAATTGGAATACTTAGGACATATTATGAGAAATGAACAGCGATATAACCTCCTCCAATTAATTCTGCAAGGGAAGGTGTACGGCAAGAGGGAGCCAGGACGAAGACGAATCTCTTGGCTCCAAAACTTAAGAAAATGGTTCAACATGAGCACGACTGGACTGTTCCGCGCAGCTGCCAACAAAGTAAGAATAGCCATGCTAGTCGCCAACATTCGGAACGAATAGGCACCGCAAGAAGAACAAGAAGATATATATATATAGTTTTAAGACAACTGAGGATTTATAAGAAAATATTGAATTTAAAAATTTTCGAACACCCATAAAAATTTGAATTTCGCTCCGAAAATTTTTGTAAAAGATATCTTGTTATAGGCAATAAAAAAACCTACAAAACGAAAAAAAAAAGAAGTTTTTACGATGATTAGAACCGAAGATATCGTCAAAAAACGAAAAAAGACGTTTTATTTTTTTGAGGTTATGTCACGATAAAAGTGGCTAAAAACAATCGAATGTTTTTAATTTTTTTATTACCGAGAGTGCAGTTTCGAGCCTCTTAATCGACTAGACCCTTTGTTAAAAAAGATTAAATAATTTCTTAAATGGCTGTCAACAAGATGATTCACATTCATGACGCTGTGGTGCCATTTAATTGTTTTTCAGATACACAACTACTGAGTCGGCATGAAAGTATTGCTGATTATCACACAAAGACAGTGTTGTAATTGTTTTGAAGGACTTTTGTCGGTTTTATGGTGTTTTTCTTTTGACATTTGATATCAGGTTACTTTAGGAGTAACTTGTGCATTATTTTGTTTGTAGCTGTTAGTTTAGAGTCAATTGTAACCTGTAGTGCAAAAATGCTCATAACCTGAACTAACCACTTATTTCGAAGTTTGCAAGAAAGATGGCAAAAGGCTATTGAATATATATATATATATATATATATATATATATATATATATATATATATATATATATATATATATATATGAATTTTATCCAGAGAAATTAAGGCGTAATTTTAAAGCAATGTAAATTTTTCCATTGCAATAGCGAATGAAAAAGTATCTGTTATATTGTAGTTATTAGTGTCTTTAAAAGCGACCTTGAAAATGTCATATATATATATATATATATATATATATATATATATATATATATATATATATATACAGTGCCTTCATTTCAAAACGAACCATCCTTAATAACTTTGTTAAATAGAAAAATTTAAAAAAAAGAAAAAACACGTCAATTTAGATATACAGGAGAAAGTTTAATTTTGCATTTGTTAAAAGTCTGTCAATCACCTCCTCACCTCCAGCTAACCTCACTTTGATATGTCAAATGGGAACCCCCACCTTGTGACACATCATTGTAAGCAGCATAAAATTGTCTATCCAACCGTATAAAAAAAATTAAATCGGTTGACGTACAAGCGAATAGTGTGCAAAAATGTCTTGTAATAATGCATAATATATCGGCCTCGAACTTTGGTATGTCAAATGATTACCCTATAGTGTGATACATCATTTTAAAGGACGTACGATCTGCTATTTAGCCAATAAAAAAAAACAAAATCTGTTGATGTACAAGCGAATAGTAAGAAAAGATGTGTGGTAATAGTAGACACCTTATCACATTAAACTTTATTATGTCAAATGGCTACTTCATAGAGTAAAATATTATTTTAAATTTAAAATAAATATTTTTTTAAAATAATAAACAGTTAAAATATTTGCGAGAAAAAAACTAAGCCTGTTTTAAAATTCATCGCAAAATTCATTGCAGTCTAATCAATCTAGTGTATTTATTTCAATGATATTTTTTGCGGTACCTGATAGGTACAAAAAATCACTGCAATAAATAAAATTTTTAAGATCTTTAAACACCAGTTGTTTATTATTGTTAAAATTGTCATTGTGACGCCTAGTTGAAACGTGAATATAAATGGTGTATACGCTAGCCGAAAGAATAGAAATAATTTTTCTCTATGGAGCTGAAGATCGGTGCGCTTGTAGAACCGCCAGAGCATTTAACGAGAGGCATCAAGACAAAAACGTGGGCCATAAATATGTACTCGAATTGGTACGAAAGTTTGAAGAAACGGGATCCGTTTGTAATAAAAAATATATTGAGAAAAGGGTTGTAGATGAAGCATGCCAAATCGAGGTACTAGGACAGTTTGCAATAGATCCAACTTTATCCATCTCAAAGGTCGCAGATTTAACCAACATTTCTGCTGGCTCTGTGCATAAAGTTTTAAAACAAAATAAGTTTTTTCCCTACAAAATTCAAATTCTTCAAGAACTCGAAGAAGACGATTTTGATAGGAGAATTCAATTTTGCGAATTAATGTGCCAACGAATTGACGAGGACCCCCATTTACCTAAGAATATCTGCTTTAGTGATGAATCAACTTTTTTTCTAAATGGACTGGTTAACAGACATAACTGCAGATACTGGGATAATGAAAATCCGCACCTTTTCCGAGAAGGGCATACTCAATATCCCGAAAAAATTAACGTGTGGGCAGGAATTTATGGCAATGAAATCACCGGGCCATTTTTTTTGGAAGATAATTTAACTGGGCAAATTTATTTAAACCTTTTAGAAAACACAATATACCCTGCCATTGTGCAATCTTTAGAAAATCAAGTGGATGAAAATGCTGTTATGGTACTAAATGAAAATAATTTGCATTTCCAGCAAGATGGAGCTCCCCCGCACTACGCTTTGGCAATTCGAGAGTGGCTTGATGAACATTTTCCAGGGACGTGGATTGGCAGACGTGGTGCAATTGAATGGCCAGCACGGTCTCCAGACCTAACCCCTCTAGACTTTTTTCTTTGGGGGTATTTAAAAAGCAAGGTTTATAAAACCCCACCTGAAAATATTGACGATTTAAAAGATCGAATTGTTCGGGAATGTAGAGGAATTAGCAGAGAAACCCTTGCTAATGTTCGTGGGGAATTTCAAAATAGGCTTTTTTATTGTCTCGCTAATAACGGCGCACATTTTGAACATTTAATAAAATAATTTTCTTCAACTGAATAAAACTGAATAAACTGCTTATATTTAACACACATTTCTGCATCCTAATTGCCTATAACGTCTATTAACTTAATTTTTTTTGACATCGTTGGATAGCAGATCGTACGTCCTTTAAAATGATGTATCACACTATAGGGTAATCATTTGACATACCAAAGTTCGAGGCCGATATATTATGCATTATTACAAGAAATTTTTGCACACTATTCGCTTGTACGTCAACCGATTTAATTTTTTTTATACGGTTGGATAGACAATTTTATGCTGCTTACAATGATGTGTCACAAGGTGGGGGTTCCCATTTGACATATCAAAGTGAGGTTAGCTGGAGGTGAGGAGGTGATTGACAGACTTTTAACAAATGCAAAATTAAACTTCCCCCTGTATATCTAAATTGACGTGTTTTTTCTTTTTTTTAAATTTTTCTATTTAACAAAGTTATTAAGGATGGTTCGTTTTGAAATGAAGGCACTGTATATATATATATATATATATATATATATATATATATATATATATATATATATATATACTTTGATAACTTGTACATTAACTAGATAACACGTAAATCGTGCAATTTCTTTTCGTTATTAAAATAAGGTAAATGAAAGTAGCAAGTTAACTACACAAAAAACAATTTCGACCTTAAACCTTTTTGTGTAAAAGCTTTTGTTTAGAATTCTTATTACATAAACTACGGCCTTTGTGATTGTTTTCCTGTTTTGAAAGCAAACGCCGTCGTTTGATAAAAAAACGAAGAAAAATAAAACTCTTACCTAAACGAGTTTAAGTTTCACCTGATATAGCGGAAAACTTGTGTATTTATTAAGGCCCTGATGAAGCGTTCTGAAAGAGATATGGTTAATAAATAAGGCTTTATGGGTAATTTTCTATGAAATATTGAAAATAAGTCAGATAAAGTACCGGTGCTTTATCGGGATAATCAATTATTACAGGTTTATAACGATTGTAAAGAAAATTAATATTTTAATTTACGAGCAAATTTTGTATCTATATAGAAAATTTATTTTTCAGAACCGTCGTCTACTATACGAAGAGTGATAACAAAATATCTACAAGACTATAACTGAAACAACTGATGATGCGTTGAATATATATATATATATATATATATATATATATATATATATATATATATATATATATGGGGCGTTCTACTTTTCTACCGACAATCTGAGTGATATATTTTTAGATTTGTAAAAAAAATAAAAGTGTATATTCTTTTATAAAATGTATTTTAAATTACTGTCTAGTTATCAGAGATTTCAGAAACGTATAATGCAGCGAAGTTTTATTTTATACCTTTTATTTATTTCAAGTTTTATCGGAATAGTAAGAAAAAATAAACACCTCAGTCACAAAAAAAAATAATTTATTAGTTATTATGTAAAATCAAGTGTTCAGTTTTTTTTTAACTTTGCTTAACTAGAATATGAGCATTTATTATTATTTAGCTAGATTTATCGAAAATCTTATTAGAAATATATAAAAAATGACATTTAATACCACTCTGTCACATTTTTGCTTGTTAAGACAACAAACTTTGAAATATTTTGCCAATAATTGCAATAAACATAGCTGAGATTCTGTTAATACATTGTATGGTCAATATATAATATTATAATACGTTATTTTAGTATATGTTTTCATTAAACTGCTACTTCGACGTTTAATTACAAGAGGGACAAAATTGTGACAGAGTGGTAGATATTAATTAGCCAATATTTGAACTTAATCCTTTAACATTTCTAAAGTTTTTAAACCGATAACAAAACATAATACTTCTCTTATAATGCTACATAAAATATTATTTCTTAGTAGAACCATCCTTTGGTACACGTAAATCAGACTAATCTTCCCTTTTCTCTTATTCTACTGTTCAAATACTTCTATTAGTTCAACAAATTCGTAATAAACACGCCTTCCCCTTTTGACTTCTTTAGGACTTGGAATTATTTTTATCAATTTTTCAAACATCACATCTGATTTTACTAATTTAAATATTTTTCCAGTGTCATCAACAGTTTTATAAAACATCACCCGAACATCTCCATCTTCATCCACACAACTTTTTGCAACTCCTAAGTAAGTGTACTCTACTTTGTTTTTACTGGGTACTTTTACTAACATATGTGTATTATTTTTTATTAATAATGGGTGGATGTTGTCTACAGACAGGTCATATGAAGTACCCGGTTTTATGTGCACAGTTTTTCTCAGATTAACAAGGGGCTGACCATCTTCATCTTCTTAACTAGAAGTATAAAGAGTCTCATAAAATCTCTTTGTAGGAACTCTAATTATGTTGGTTATATCAGCCAGTGGTTCTTCTAAATCTGAGGTTGGGCTGTCGCTAACTTCTATCTCATGTTCAGGCAATGGGCGATAAGTCTTCAAATTGTAACAACCACAAAATTTGTTGCAAAAACAACTCAATGTTCGGTAGCTCAGCACTCCAGCTTGCTGAGCCACTAGTTGGTGGACGTCCATAGTGCCTTTCAACGGAATAATTCCACTTAGAATTTCCATTAAAAACAGCTTTATCTTACTGCGGTCTTTAAGTGCTTCATAAAATTGTAAAGCGTCAACAATGTCGTGTCCACTGGCGATGAAATGGTCAGCTAAATGTTTAATAGACCCTCCTATACCGTCAGCTGCTCCCTTACCGTGACCAGATTCAAAAAAACTTCCAGGTTGAACTTTCAAATCTGTATTGCTCAATCTGTCTCGTCTAACTTTTTCTCTTCCCCTTGCGCTAGCTGCGGATGAGACTGGAGTCAGTGAACGAGATCTAGAATTTAAAGGAGGTGACCTGGAGCTTGTAGAAACAGGTGTGGAAGCCGGAGTATTCATTAAAACGTCCTACAAAGCTTTCTGTTGTTCTCTTCTCTCGTAGTTTTTAACTTGTCATTTTCTTTTCATTTGTCTGTGTTCTCTTGGTGTCATATCTTTGACTACTTTTTCCGAGCATGGTATCTTTCTAAGTCTTTAGGTTTCACTTCTGTAACTTTTTCGGAGTCTTGTTTCCTTTTTTCACGACAACGTCGCTGCTTTTCCGCCGCAGATAACGCCATTTTTTAAATACCCCGATGGTAATACCTTAAATGAATAAAATAATTGATTATGTAACGTATAGAACACAAAAAACATTAATTAACTATTGTAAAAATCAATCAAGGAAAAGTTCCAGACAAGAATTACCACTCCCTCACGAGTTATGCCACTCCGTCACAGATTTTTTGTGACAGAGGTGCCTCGTGACAGAGGTGTAAAATAATAGTGTTCGAGGATCTCAGCGTTCACCTAATTACGAATTGTTCGTAAAAGTGGGTGAATATGACAGATTTACTGGCAAACAATAATATTACGTATATAAATGGGAACTACAATAAGATTTCAAAGTAGTAACTTACGTGACAGAGGGGTCGCCGAATAAATACACGCACCTCTGTTCACTACCTGCGGGCGGCTAACTCGGCTCGCTCCCGGGTGGGGCCTCAAGGCGTGAGGCCAAGGGGGGAGGGGAAACCGTTCTGTTGCTTAGTGTTGAAGGTCAAACAGCTAAAGCGCGTTTTTTGTTTTGCAAAATGCGTGACGGAAGATAGCAAGAAAAAACATATACAGCCGGACCCAACGATAAAATATTTTTTTTGTTTAATAGTATGAACCTTTACGTTTATTTCATTCTTATAAATTTAATGATAATATTTCAGAAGTTCATTAAATAATTTTATATTAAAGGGTTCTATATGATTTTTTTAAGCGAGAACATTTTGTAACATTAGGCGGCGCAAAGAGACACATTTTATTTATATGTAAAACACCTCTGTCACACATTTCGAATACTATGTCACAATGATTTTGTAAAGAGCAAAAACAATAAAAACATAATTTTAGTATTATTATAATGACTTTTTTGTCCAAAAAAAGCTTATCAAAATAAAATTTGAGAAACTGCAATTTTGGAAGAATACCGATTTTTTTTCCGGAGGAGACACGTCATTGTCGGTAGAAAAGTAGAACGCCCCATATTTATATAAAAGCGCTTAAATTTTATGTCAAGAAATAAAACAAAAATTATATCTACATGTCTAATTCACTACGTTTGAATACTAAACAAATATTAGGCGTTATCAAATAGAATGTTTTAGAGCAGCTCTTGAAAAGCAACTGGGAGAAATGGTGCTTAATTTGTATCATACGGGCATAACGTGAAAATTATTTAGGTAAATATTAGTTTAGTAATTTATAAGGCCAAATATTTACTTGATGAAAGTATAATAAGGAAATAATACATTAATTAAAGTGATATGATCTTTTTAAAATTACAATGCAATCTTTGTGTCACGCGATTAGTGATAGAGTAAGGTTTATTTATTGCACTGAGCAGATTTTTTTCGAGAATAAACAACTTTATTGCATTCAAGTAGAATTATGTTTGCTCGTTTGCGTTATCCACAAGTTTTCTTACCATAGTTGGTAACAATTATATATATATATATATATATATATATATATATATATATATATATATATATATATATATATATATATATACAGTGCCTTCATTTCAAAACGAACCATCCTTAATAACTTTGTTAAATAGAAAAATTTAAAAAAAAAGAAAAAACACGTCAATTTAGATATACAGGGGGAAGTTTAATTTTGCATTTGTTAAAAGTCTGTCAATCACCTCCTCACCTCCAGCTAACCTCACTTTGATATGTCAAATGGGAACCCCCACCTTGTGATACATCATTGTAAGCAGCATAAAATTGTCTATCCAACCGTATAAAAAAAATTAAATCGGTTGACGTACAAGCGAATAGTGTGCAAAAATGTCTTGTAATAATGCATAATATATCGGCCTCGAACTTTGGTATGTCAAATGATTACCCTATAGTGTGATACATCATTTTAAAGGACGTACGATCTGCTATCCAATGATGTCAAAAAAAATTAAGTTAATAGACGTTATAGGCAATTAGGATGCAAAAATGTGTGTTAAATATAAGCAGTTTATTCAGTTTTATTCAGTTGAAGAAAATTATTTTATTAAATGTTCAAAATGTGCGCCGTTATTAGCGAGACAATAAAAAAGCCTATTTTGAAATTCCCCACGAACATTGGCAAGGGTTTCTCTGCTAATTCCTCTACATTCCCGAACAATTCGATCTTTTAAATCGTCAATATTTTCAGGTGGGGTTTTATAAACCTTGCTTTTTAAATACCCCCAAAGAAAAAAGTCTAGAGGGGTTAGGTCTGGAGACCGTGCTGGCCATTCAATTGCACCACGTCTGCCAATCCACGTCCCTGGAAAATGTTCATCAAGCCACTCTCGAATTGCCAAAGCGTAGTGCGGGGGAGCTCCATCTTGCTGGAAATGCAAATTATTTTCATTTAGTACCATAACAACATTTTCATCCACTTGATTTTCTAAAGATTGCACAATGGCAGGGTATATTGTGTTTTCTAAAAGGTTTAAATAAATTTGCCCAGTTAAATTATCTTCCAAAAAAATGGCCCGATGATTTCATTGCCATAAATTCCTGCCCACACGTTAATTTTTTCGGGATATTGAGTATGCCCTTCTCGGAAAAGGTGCGGATTTTCATTATCCCAGTATCTGCAGTTATGTCTGTTAACCAATCCATTTAGAAAAAAAGTTGATTCATCACTAAAGCAGATATTCTTAGGTAAATGGGGGTCCTCGTCAATTCGTTGGCAGATTAATTCGCAAAATTGAATTCTCCTATCAAAATCGTCTTCTCCGAGTTCTTGAAAAATTTGAATTTTGTAGGGAAAAAACTTATTTTGTTTTAAAACTTTATGCACAGAGCCAGCAGAAATGTTGGTTAAATCTGCGACCTTTGAGATGGATAAAGTTGGATCTATTGCAAACTGTCCTAGTACCTCGATTTGGCATGCTTCATCTACAACCCTTTTCTCAATAGATTTTTTATTACAAACGGATCCCGTTTCTTCAAACTTTCGTACCAATTCGAGTACATATTTATGGTCCACGTTTTTGTCTTGATGCCTCTCGTTAAATGCTCTGGCGGTTCTACGAGCGCACCGATCTTCAGCTCCATAGGGAAAAATTATTTCTATTCTTTCGGCTAGCGTATACACCATTAATATTCACGTTTCAACTAGGCGTCACAATGACAATTTTAACAATAATAAACAACTGGTGTTTAAAGATCTTAAAAATTTTATTTATTGCAGTGATTTCTTGTACCTATCAGGTACCGCAAAAAATATCATTGAAATAAATACACTAGATTGATTAGACTGCAATGAATTTTGCGATGAATTTTAAAACAGGCTTAGTTTTTTTCTCGCAAATATTTTAACTGTTTATTATTTTAAAAAAAATATTTATTTTAAATTTAAAATAATATTTTACTCTATGAAGTAGCCATTTGACATAATAAAGTTTAATGTGATAAGGTGTCTATTATTACCACACATCTTTTCTTACTATTCGCTTGTACATCAACAGATTTTGTTTTTTTTTATTGGCTAAATAGGAGATAGTATGCCCTTTAAAATGATGTATCACACTATAGGGTAATCATTTGACATACTAAAGTTCGAGGCCGATATATTATGCATTATTACAAGACATTTTTGCACACTGTTCGCTTGTACGTCAACCGATTTAATTTTTTTTATACGGTTGGATAGACAATTTTATGCTGCTTACAATGATGTGTCACAAGGTGGGGGTTCCCATTTGACATATCAAAGTGAGGTTAGCTGGAGGTGAGGAGGTGATTGGCAGACTTTTAACAAATGCAAAATTAAACTTCCCCCTGTATATCTAAATTGACGTGTTTTTTCTTTTTTTTAAATTTTTCTATTTAACAAAGTTATTAAGGATGGTTCGTTTTGAAATGAAGGCACTGTATATATATATATAGATCGTGGTCGAGTGGTAAGGGTTTTTAAAAAACACTTTATTTTGCAGTCACACGACTAACAATAATTTTATTTGATTTGAACTTTACACTAGAGATCAAGATTTAAAATAAGAGAATAACGTTTAGTTACAATATACTCGGCTGACTTATAGTCTATTAACTCTTATGCTCAACTGATCCCTGAGCGCAGGGCGAGTGCAGGTATTTATAGTATCATGCGCTTTTTCCATAATGCACTAGTTTCTTTGTCTATTTTCGAGCAATAGAAACAATAAGGCATTATTCATAGTCTAGACTTGTTGATGAAATATGATATTATTCTTTATTGTTTATTTAGTTAATTCAGCGTCTAGGCTTATTTAAGATATCTGAAACTACTATTGTCCTTTTAGTAAATTCAGCGTCTTTATTAAACACCTGCATCCGTTTGGATAAATAACATATTAGATTACAGTATTCAATAATTGCACCTGCAAGGTCAGCAGTTAAGTGGTAAACAGTAACTTAGAATATTTAATAATATTGGGTAAATTTGGATATAACATATATATATATATATATATATATATATATATATATATATATAGATAGATAGATAGATAGATAGATAGATAGATAGATAAATTTATTTCATTACATTTTGTACGGAAAAATACAATTGTAATATGTCACAAAACCCAAAAGAAATAAGGTTAAAACTATCTGTAAATTACATTAAAAAAAATCCTAACAATAAGCTCTAGAAGAAGTCTCCAGGTACTCATCCATCGAATACAATGCATGCTCTAACAAAAGTTTCTTTAATTTAATTTTAAATCTCATAAAGTCTAAATCTTTAAATGTTTCAGGCAACGTGTTGTACAATGACACATTCAATATATTTTTCTTAGATCTCTCCAATCTATACCTCGAAGGCCTAATTAAATTAGCTCTAGTGCTATAAGAGTGAAAGTGGGAATTTTGGTGGAATTTTCCACGGTTTTTATGAATCTCCAGAAGTTGGTATAAGATAAAACAACTAGGCAACGTTAGTACCCTCAATTTTATAAAGTGTGGCCTACAGTGGTCCCTATAGCCGATACCAGAGACAAGTCGAATAGCCTTCTTCTGCATTCTAAAGATTTGAATCGCGCCAACACAGCAACCCCAAAGGTGAACACCGTACCAAATATAAGAATGCAACAAGGAATAATAAACAGAGGGAAGGGTGCCACATCGAAGAGACCCACGAAGTTGCCTGAGAACAAAAATAGAAGGTGCTAACTTATTTTTCAATAATGTGATGTGAGAATTGCAGTTCAAACCATCGCACTAACGAGAATTTGGCCTCAAAAACCGGACAAAAAGGGGAAATGCAAACTAGACAAGTAACCATCGAAATTATTTTTTTTGTATACCTGAGTAACTGTACTATCATAAAAATATGATAAAGTGACCCCTCCACGCAGCTACGCTCAGCACAGTTAATTGCAATCTAAGCTTCATTCAATACGCACGCATTCGTTCTTGATAGATTTTTTTTAGACTTGTATTTGGTGTTTGGTATTTTGTAAAGTGAATATTAAAAAAAAAATTTTTGTGATGGAATCTGAAGAACAAGGTATGTATTTAATTTTAATATATATTATTTAAAAATATAATGACTGTTTAGTATTCTTATGGACCTAAAACCATATGCAAGAAAATTTTCTATTTTTTTGTTTTTCTTTTTAACTAATTAGTGTTTATGAAAATGTTCCGAGCTAGGTCGGGCTATAATTCTTTTTTTATAATAAACTATAGACATTAGCCATATCGTAACAGTCAAAACATTTTTCACATGTTTCCACCTCTTCAAAAAACCGCTTTGAGTTCCACGGTTTTTTTTTCCAATAATTTTGGTTATTTTTTACTTACATACATATTTTTTTTCCTATAGGTACAAATTTTACATCAAATGTTGTTGAAGTATATCGTAAAACGATATACATGCTTTCTAAATAAAGCACATCCAACACACTTGAAGATAAGGTAACATTTACGGACCATAAGCTTTGCGAAATGATGAAATGTCTCCAAAACGAGTACCATACCTTTAGTCACGATTTAAAACATTTTAATAGTGATTTGAAGAAAAGATGGATATCATCTAACTATACTGAAGAAAGATTTTTGAAAAAAAAACGAGAAAAGGCTTAATACATCAATACCAGTACATAACTGGGCCACGAATCCTACGGGACGCCCAAGGAAGCATTCCCAAGAATTACATGATCATAGTAAACGACGAAATACAAAAGAACTCCGCGAACAGGTACCTGCTGAGGAGCTTACCTATGCAGCCAGCGTACGTCAATGAATGTCTGGAAATGCCGTGGCCTCTAAACTTATAATAGATGCAACTTCAACACCAACAAGAGCCAAACTTTACAGGAAGGTAATAAATACTGCTCAGAAACCGAAAGTAAAAAATTTCACACCTGAACAAGCTTGGCAAATCTTTGTTGAAGGTGACTTTACAAGGAGGCAGTGGGAGTTGTTACACGATTCCAATAAGGGTATATTTCCTTGGTATACTCTAATTAGAGAAGCAAAGAAACTCTGCTATCCAAAACCAGAGTCAATCCGAGTTACGGAGGCGAGTGTTGAAGTTGTGCTTCAGGACCTACTTTATCACACAGTAAAGAGACTTTGTTTTTATCTTGAGATAGATTTTTTATGGGAAAACGTACAAAAACTCTAAGTCAGCATATAAAACGATACCCATTACGTTTTTTTAATGTTACTCCCCTCCCCTCCCCACCCTAAGTTAGCGCCCCTTTACCCGATTGGTAAAATAATGCCAGAAATGAAATTGGAGCACATAAAAACATATAAAACGATAACCATTACGTTTTTTTAATATTACTCCCCTCCCCCTCCCCACCCTAAGTCAGCCCCCCTTCACCCGATTAGTAAAATAATGTCAGAAATCAACTTGGCGCCCTCAAAAATCCCAGGATATTGATTTTAACACGTTTAGAGTAAAAAACAACGACGTTATTAATTTTGTCCGGTTTTTGAGGCCAAATGTTCGTTAGTGCATCGTCCAAACTGATACCTAACAATGTCACCGAAGAACCATCAACCACTCCACGTCCGTGTTTTTTCTTCATTCAATTTAAGGCATTGATTAGCAAACCAACATCTCGCACGCTCTCCCATAACAGACATTTCATTCATTAAACATTCTGGGTCTCTACTTTTACAAATTAGCGCCGTGTCGTCAGCGTAACAAATACACAGACCTGGTGACAAATACCTAAAGAGATAACAGATATATATATATATATATATATATATATATATATATATATATATATATATATATATATATATATAATGAAAAGAAGAGGTCCTAATACCGAATATATATATATATATATATATATATATATATATATATATATATATATATATATATATATATATAGTATTTATTTGAGGCCTAAAATTAGTCCGACACTGAAAATGATATATAATGCCCGCAGTATGATAATAAAACAAGTTTAATTTAGCGCTACTGTTGTGGAGCGAATTCTATCGCAAAGTGCACAGAGGAAATTCGATTTTCATTAAGGTGCAAATTTGTGCGGAAAACTCGAGGAGGCGTGAGTTTATGTTGCGTTCACTTACGGAAAATGTGGTGTTTAGTGATTTGGATTAAAATAGATTTACGAAAATTCTGTATGTCTTGTTAAAGCGAAATAATAATTTTTCATTTTGATAATTTCTTAAATCTAGAGTAAGACCTTCTTCGAAGAGCTAAATAGTTTGGAGTTAGCTCAAAGTATATCTACATATATACAGTGCCTTCATTTCAAAACGAACCATCCTTAATAACTTTGTTAAATAGAAAAATTTAAAAAAAAGAAAAAACACGTCAATTTAGATATACAGGGGAAGTTTAATTTTGCATTTGTTAAAAGTCTGTCAATCACCTCCTCACCTCCAGCTAACCTCACTTTGATATGTCAAATGGGAACCCCCACCTTGTGACACATCATTGTAAGCAGCATAAAATTGTCTATCCAACCGTATAAAAAAAAATAAATCGGTTGACGTACAAGCGAACAGTGTGCAAAAATGTCTTGTAATAATGCATAATATATCGGCCTCGAACTTTAGTATGTCAAATGATTACCTTATAGTGTGATACATCATTTTAAAGGGCATACTATCTCCTATTTAGCCAATAAAAAAAACAAAATCTGTTGATGTACAAGCGAATAGTAAGAAAAGATGTGTGGTAATAACAGACACCTTATCACATTAAACTTTATTATGTCAAATGGCTACTTCATAGAGTAAAATATTATTTTAAATTTAAAATAAATATTTTTTTAAAATAATAAACAGTTAAAATATTTGCGAGAAAAAAACTAAGCCTGTTTTAAAATTCATCGCAAAATTCATTGCAGTCTAATCAATCTAGTGTATTTATTTCAATGATATTTTTTGCGGTACCTGATAGGTACAAAAAATTACTGCAATAAATAAAATTTTTAAGATCTTTAAACACCAGTTGTTTATTATTGTTAAAATTGTCATTGTGACGCCTAGTTGAAACGTGAATATAAATGGTGTATACGCTAGCCGAAAGAATAGAAATAATTTTTCTCTATGGAGCTGAAGATCGGTGCGCTCGTAGAACCGCCAGAGCATTTAACGAGAGGCATCAAGACAAAAACGTGGGCCATAAATATGTACTCGAATTGGTACGAAAGTTTGAAGAAACGGGATCCGTTTGTAATAAAAAATATATTGAGAAAAGGGTTGTAGATGAAGCATACCAAATCGAGGTACTAGGACAGTTTGCAATAGATCCAACTTTATCCATCTCAAAGGTCGCAGATTTAACCAACATTTCTGCTGGCTCTGTGCATAAAGTTTTAAAACAAAATAAGTTTTTTCTCTACAAAATTCAAGTTCTTCAAGAACTCGGAGAAGACGATTTTGATAGGAGAGTTCAATTTTGCGAATTAATGTGCCAACGAATTGACGAGGACCCCCATTTACCTAAGAATATCTGCTTTAGTGATGAATCAACTTTTTTTCTAAATGGACTGGTTAACAGACATAACTGCAGATACTGGGATAATGAAAATCCGCACCTTTTCCGAGAAGGGCATACTCAATATCCCGAAAAAATTAACGTGTGGGCAGGAATTTATGGCAATGAAATCATCGGGCCATTTTTTTTGGAAGATAATTTAACTGGGCAAATTTATTTAAACCTTTTAGAAAACACAATATACCCTGCCATTATGCAATCTTTAGAAAATCAAGTGGATGAAAATGCTGTTATGGTACTAAATGAAAATAATTTGCATTTCCAGCAAGATGGAGCTCCCCCGCACTACGCTTTGGCAATTCGAAAGTGGCTTGATGAACATTTTCCAGGGACGTGGATTGGCAGACGTGGTGCAATTGAATGGCCAGCACGGTCTCCAGACCTAACCCCTCTAGACTTTTTTCTTTGGGGGTATTTAAAAAGCAAGGTTTATAAAACCCCACCTGAAAATATTGACGATTTAAAAGATCGAATTGTTCGGGAATGTAGAGGAATTAGCAGAGAAACCCTTGCCAATGTTCGTGGGGAATTTCAAAATAGGCTTTTTTATTGTCTCGCTAATAACGGCGCACATTTTGAACATTTAATAAAATAATTTTCTTCAACTGAATAAAACTGAATAAACTGCTTATATTTAACGCACATTTTTGCATCCTAATTGCCTATAACGTCTATTAACTTAATTTTTTTTTGACATCGTTGGATAGCAGATCGTACGTCCTTTAAAATGATGTATCACACTATAGGGTAATCATTTGACATACCAAAGTTCGAGGCCGATATATTATGCATTATTACAAGACATTTTTGCACACTATTCGCTTGTACGTCAACCGATTTAATTTTTTTTATACGGTTGGATAGACAATTTTATGCTGCTTACAATGATGTGTCACAAGGTGGGGGTTCCCATTTGACATATCAAAGTGAGGTTAGCTGGAGGTGAGGAGGTGATTGACAGACTTTTAACAAATGCAAAATTAAACTTCCCCCTGTATATCTAAATCGACGTGTTTTTTCTTTTTTTTAAATTTTTCTATTTAACAAAGTTATTAAGGATGGTTCGTTTTGAAATGAAGGCACTGTATTTATATATATATATATATATATATATATATATATATATATATATATATATATATATAGATAGATAGATAGATAGATAGATAGATAGATAGATAGGTTGGGAGTCATAGCAGGTATTCCTCCAATAAACCTGCTGATTATTGAAAGACGTGAGAAATACACAGGAATTGACAAAAATACTGCGTGGGAAAATCTGATGACCAGATGGCAAGAACATTGGACTAACTCTGCCAAAGGACGGTGGACATACTCCCTGATTCCTGTCATCCAGAGATGGATAAGTAGAAATCACGGTGAGGTAGACTACTTGATTACACACAGGCTCTATCAGGACACGGATGCTTTAGGAAGTATCTGTTCGACCGTAGAAAGTCAATCACAAGAAGCTGTGATTACTGCAAGGAGGAGGACGATGTTCAGCATATACTCTTCAAGTGCTGTAGATGGGAAGCAAGCCGTGAGGATTACCATAGTCGCACAGGAAGAATTTTTAATCCCCTCAACATGATGGAATCTCTGTTGGGAAACCAAGAAACCTGGAGCTACGCCTATGGTACCATCAGATACATCATCGAAACCAAAGAAAAAGAACAGAGACTGACCAGACATGTGCCTTAACTTCGTATTTAAGGGAATTGTGATATTTCAATCTGTGATAATGCTGCGAACTATGATAAATTATTATAATATTCGGTAGCCTTTTTGTTATAACATAAAATTATAATTTCTAACATATTTCTTTGCAAGTCTAGAAAACTAATAGAATTAGCCTTCCAAGCTTTAACACGTAACAAATAGTGTCGTTACTGCCAGGGCGTTAGCAACATATTACAAGAAGAGCGCAGGTTTAGATACGGATTGAATGTTGTTATAAATTTACCCGATAATACAAAATCCGGGCAACTAAATCCTGGCAAAAATTCTGTTTTATAACGATATTAAACTATGAGGTACAAGCTTAAAATTTTAAAACAAATTTACGTCAGAGAATAATAAATTATACATAAAGTGGTATTTTTATATTCAAAAATTTGTAACAAAATATTCTTTTCACTTCAAATGTTTAAAAAGATGAAAAACATTGTAAAAATTTGCTGTTGATGTTGGGTTCTTTCTTTTGTGTTTCTTTCTTTTTCTGTCCACTGCTAAATGACCTCTCCCATTTTTTTCTTGTCTTTCTATTCTATGTAAGTTGATACGAACTTCTTCCGCTCTTTTTTCCTACTCTGACAAAAAATCTATTAATAAAAAAGATTTTTTACAAAAAAATATTAATATATATATATATATATATATATATATTTAGTTGGTTATTTTCTTGGGAATATGGTTCATTTTTATATTGAAACTACATATATACAGTAGTCATACTTATTGTATATATATATATTTATTTCTCAGGACGTTTCGATTCTTTCGAATCTTTTTCAACTGATGCGGATGCAGAACAGAGATTTTTGTTTTAAACAATAGTTAATTACATCACAAACCAATTGTAGTCACTCACTCTTTTGTATATTCACTTTTTAAAAGTATTTTTAAAAGGCCAGTTAGAAGAATGGGCACTACATTTTTAACCCTATAACTGTCTTGACTTCAGTCAAACTGTGCAACCTCTAACAAGGAAAGGATATTACTTCATATATATATACAACATGATAACATCTTTACACTTCCATTTCCTTTTAAACATATATTACAATTCCCAAGAGCTCTGTTTAAAAAGAGTATTACTCTAGTTTGACCAAATAGAAGTTCAGAGACTTTGTTGTCACATTCATGTTACTGTGTCGTGTATATTTCGAACGTGCAGTAAATACGAACAACAGCAAATGACAATTCTAGTAAATTCGATGGCTCTCGAAAAGTGAGTACTATTACAGCAGTTCTAATTTCAAATATACGTTTTATCATGAAATGCGTGCAAGAATTTTAACCTTAAAAAGCTTTGTTTAGTTAATGTTAAAGGAAAATTATGAAACGGAATTCTAGCAGTTGCACCTGGAATACTAGGATGTTACCGGTGTGTCAAATAAGATTTAAATATATTTATTATTTTGTGTTTAATGAAGTGTTTTCCAACAAGAAAATGAGTTTCGTGAAAAGGGAATATCGCGCTATCATCAAAATTAAAAGGATTATCTTAAAAACATTGCTGTGCAAGTAATGTAGTTCTAATAAGTAGCAGTATAGGAAAACTGCGAAATTATTCGAATATCGAAGCAGGAAATGAGTATATATATATATATATATATATATATATATATATATATATATATATATATATGGGATATAAATTAGATCATGCTCGGAAAGGAAAATCAAATTGCTGAAATTATATGAAGAATTAACTTGATGTTGGCAGCATTTGGAAAGCTAAAACATATCTTCCGTATAGTAGAGATCCCAAAAAATGTATGAAACATGCTTCATGCCTATGATGACATATGGAATGGACACAGTAACTTTAACTGTCAGCCCCTGGATGGTTGAATAAATGCTTTTCGCGACGTTTCGTCATTTGGCTTTTTAAAGTGTGGTTCGTCTCGTTACTCGCTGAAACCTGATAGTGATCTCTGTTTTCCCAGTTTCTGATTGGTCGAGATGCTTCGCAAGCTCCTTCACTTTGCAAAGTGCGATATATTTTTTTCTTGTGGACTATATCCTCATGTATTCGGTGTTTTTTGTTGTTTGATTTTCTTTTTTATCACTGTTCTCTATGTAGTTGAAATATTTAAAGCATCATTCCGTTTATTCAACTATCCCGCTTTATCAATTTCCAGAGCCCCTCTTATGGCGCATACTTTGTAGTTTTATATGGTAACTATTTCTTCTGCTTTTTCGAAATCGATGATATTTCGGTTGTTTGGCGGTGTTAAAATAAAGCTGAGGTTTTTTGTTTGTTTTTGAGACTATTTTTAGGTTCCTTAATCTTGCTGATATGAGACTGTTTGTTTGTCCTATGTAAATTGATGACAATCTGCACACGGAATGCTGTAAACACCAAGATTTGCCTTATCTTTGAGATTTCCCAGGACGTTTGATTGCGAGAAACCATTCCGTTTTAGAGCTGTTGAGATGTGTTTTATTTCTTCTTGTTTTGTGTCAAGTTCTGTTAGGCGGAGAGATCTTGATATTAGTGTGTTGATTACTGCCTGTCTTTGTGAAGGATGGTGAAGTTATTTTGCATTTAGATCTCGGTCAATATATGTGGGTTTCGTTGAGTTTTCTAGTTAGTAGTACGTTCAAAAAAGAAAGTTTATTTATCTTGTTCGATTTCTAGCGTGAATTGGTTTCTATGGTGGATGTTGTTGGTGTACGAGGAAATTCTCTAGGTGATCTTTTTTGCGTGTGGTTATATTAAAATCTCATCTATGTAGCGTTTCCAAAATTTCGGTTTTCAAAGATAAATTTTCCAGTCCCTCTTGTTCGAAATATATCATAAAAATATTGGCTATAACTATTAAGAGTGAAGACCCCGTAAGTCCGCCATCTATTTGTTTGTATATTTGATTATTGAACATAACACATGAACAGCTTCATTACATAACAGGAACTTGCCATTATTTGGGTCGGATTATCAAAATATACTCTCTATATATAGTATTTAAATTTTGATAACATATATATATATATATATATATATATATATATATATATAAAATAAAATAGAATAAAATATTGGCGAAGCGGACGTGAAAATTTGTCAATCTACATGATTCTCGTATTAAAAAGTGCGGAGCACTCCAAAATATGGAAAAACTCCGGGTCCGACAGATGGCGACAGCGCTGTTTCGTCCTAATATGGGACTCGTCAGGCCTACCGCCTATTTTGGCTGCCAAAATAAGCGGTAGGCTTGCTTGCCAGTACCGAAAAATGCGACCCCTATCCTTTGGGCAGCGCGTTTCGTGTACTCGATTTTACATATTTCTGTTTTAATTCACCGTCGCGCCACCATATGACGGTTCTTTTACAAACTTTGTTAAGCTGTGTGGTTCTTGTATTATCAAGTGGACAATCGAAATGTCGCCTTTGTCGTCTTATTTGCTGTGTTTTGATTATAAATTCAGCTTTATACGATGCAAAGGCGAGATGATGGTTTGTACCGACTGCGGTGGCCTGACGAGTCCCATATTAGGACGAAACAGCGCTGTTGCCATCTGTCGGACCCGGAGTTTTTCCATATTTTCGAGTGCTTCGCACTTTTTAATACGAGAATCATGTAGATTGACAAATTTTCACGTCCGCTTCGCCAATATTTTATTCTATTTTATTTTAAATTACACGGACAAAAACTTATCTACATATTTATTTACTTGTTTGGCTTTTAAACACGCTAAACGATGCTCTCATGGTGGGATCGTTTGGTGCGGCACGTGGCTTTGGCTGCCAAAATAGGCGGTAGGCTTGCTTGCCAGTACCGAAAAATGCGACCCCTATCCTTTGGGCAGCGCGTTTCGTGTACTCGATTTTACATATTTCTGTTTTAATTCACCGTCGCGCCACCATATGTTAGTTCTTTTACAAACTTTGTTAACCTGTGTGGTTCTTGTATTATCAAGTGGACCATCGAGATGTCGCCTTTGTCGTCTTATTTGCTGTGTTTTGATTATAAATTCAGCTTTATACGATGCAAAGGCGAGATGATGGTTTGTACCGACTGCGGTGGCCTGACGAGTCCCATATTAGGACGAAACAGCGCTGTCGCCATCTGTCGGACCCGGAGTTTTTCCATATTTTGGAATGCTCCGCACTTTTTAATACGAGAGTCATGTAGATTGACAAATTTTCACGTCCGCTTCGCCAATATTTTATTCTATTTTATTTTAAATTACACGGACAAAAACTTATCTACATATATATATATATATATATATATATATATATATATATATATATATATATATATATATATAACCTCTTTTAAAGCTAGATTTATCAGAATACCCACTCGAATGTCTCTCACTGTAAACACGGAATTAACTTACCAAATGATGAATGTGGTGTGTTAGGCGCAAGATGATAAATGATATATTAAAGACGATCGAGATAGAACAATAAATAACTTCAGAGATGGAAGGGTGACGTCAAGGGGCGTAGTGGGGTTTGTTCAAAAAGAATATTAGTTATTTTTTTAAATTTTATAATGTCCAAATTAAATGTACAATCTTATTTTAAAATATGCAATTTACTGTTTTTACAAATAGTTGAGCTAAACATGAAATTTGTTAAACATATATAACGCAGAATGGAAATTGCAAATTTTAGTTATCTAAGCGTTAAATAGTGACAAATAGAATGTGCACAGCCGGCGTATTATCAAGTATAAAGCGGTGAATAATGTGTTCGCATACAAGAACAGGGCAGGTAAAGATTTTGATTTAATGTTGCTATATGGCTTACAGCGGTGCAGTAAAATCCCCGACTCTAATTCCAGTCTTAAATGGAAAGTGATTGATGTGTTCGTTTACTCGAGCATTGGAGAAAAATGCCAAGCTATTTCCTAACACAAATCGATGTAAAAAATGAAGTTATTTTTTTCTTTTAGTGAATTAAAACAAGCAAATAAAATATTTGCTACTTCTATTAAAATGTATATATATATATATATATATATATATATATATATATATATATATATATATATATATATATATATATATAATAGAATCAAATATTGGCCAAGCGGACGTGAAAATTTGTCAATCTGCATGATTCTCGTGTTAAAAATATGGAAAAACTCCGGGTCCGGCAGATGGCGACAGCGCTGTTTCGTCCTAATATGGGACTCGTCGGGCCACCGCATTCGGTACAAACCATCATCTCGCCTTTGCATCCTATAAAGCTGAGTTTAAAATAAAAAAAAAACAGCAAACAAGACGACAAAGGCGACATCTCGATGATCCACTTGATAACACAAGAACCACACAAATTAACAAAGTTTGCAAAAAACCGCCATATGGTGGTGCGACGGTGAATTAAAACAGAAATATATAAAATCGAGTACACTAAACGCGCTGCCCAAAGAATAGGGCTCGCATTTTTCGGTACTGGCAACCAAGCCTACTGCTAATTTCAGCAGCCAAAGCCACGTGTCGCACCAAACGATCCCACCATGAGAGCACCGTTTAGCGTGTTTCAAAGCAAAACAAGTAAATAAATAAATAGATAAGTTTTTATCCGTGTAATCACTACATAGTATAAAACAAAGTCGCTTTCTCTGTCCCTATGTCCCTTTGTATGCTTAAATCTTTAAAACTACGCACCGGATTTTGATGCGGTTTTTTTTAATAGATAGAGTGATTCAAGAGGAAGGTTTATATGTATAATAACATCCATTAAATAGTGGAGAAATACTGTTATTTTTGAGGTTTCTAATGTGATGTCGTTAATTATCATATTTTTTTCCGCTTACATTGCAAACGCAGGCTGAACCCTACGAGATTTATCAAAATAATGTACTAATTATTTGTACACATTGAAAAGGTCTACAGAAAACTCCGCGATGGTATATGTCTATCTCTCATGGATATCCCACAATAACATTTTTTTGTCATTTACTTTTTACGACAAATAATGGCAAATTTTGAAGCGATTTTAACCAATACAGCATTAATCCTTATCCAATTAAATAGCTTAAATACATTGTTGATTTAATATAGATCTATATGGTCCTTTACAGCACAAGATTTAAATGAATATTTTCGAAGATATTACAGATTTAAAATTGCGGGAAGTAGCCCTTGCGGCGGTACTGGCCGACCGGGGCGGCGGCAGCGTGCCTATAAATAGCGCGTCGGAGGCCGATGTAATAATTGTTGTAAAAATAAAATAAATAGTCACAGTTTTTCTGTAGTGTATTTAGTATCAGCATTGCACCCGTGCGAAGCCGGGGCGGGTCGCTAGTTTAAAATAAAATAGAATAAAATATTGGCGAAGCGGACGTGAAAATTTGTCAATCTACATAATTCTGGTGTTAAAAAGTGTGGAGCACTCCAAAATATGGAAAAACTCCGGGTCCGATAGAATGGTTTGATTATTCCGGGTTTCAATGCGTTCGTTCAAAAAATCGTTTTCACGACGTTTCGCCAAAATCTCATTTGGCATTTTCAAGTGCGGTTCATCTCTAATCAGTTCTCAGCGAGTAACGACGGTTAAAAATGGAACCTTTACATTTACCAATAACTTTCATTTTTAGAAAAATAAGTAAATATTTGTAAATAATGTGGCTTAACCACTGTATTGAAAAGAAACAGTTCGAAATTGCCGTATTAAATTATATTTCAATTCGTTCATTATTTTGTATTTTATGGAGTGTTTGTGGAAAAAAAATTGAGCATATGATTTGTCAAAAGATTTAGAGATTTTAGTTACAAAGGTAAAGTTAAATACATTTTTGAAAAGTCTTCCGGCTCTAAGGCTCTAACATTAAAAATTTTCAATTTATTAATAGGAAAATAGAGTCTAAATAATTTATAACATTTTAGAAAAGTTAATCTTAAGCCTAGTCTATACAAAGCTTCATTTTCCATGGTATTTTTTATTCAAACAAACAACATATGGTAAATAACAGCGATGCAACAACTGAATTAAACAAAGTTTCGTTTTAGTAAATCTCGAAATACTATTTGTGCTTTTCATATACAAAGCTTTGTAATGTGTGGGTGCTTGAAAGCTGTATTAAATTTAAACCCACAGTTTACAAAGCAAATCGAAATTAAGAGCCTCAATCTAAATTAACTTTGACCAATTATGCAGGTAACACTTTAACTGATTGGTGATTGACCTGGAATCAAACCACTGAACGACAATTATTTACTATTGAAAATTAAATTTAACGTGACTATGTCAGATACAAAGTATAACGTCGGTCCCAGATTCCGCGGTAAAAATATAGACCTTTCAAAAACAGAAAAACATATTAATAATTTATTTTACATTTACCTTTCGAAAGTTTGCACTTTTCTGATAATTTTGATATTTTTTTGAAAATTATTTAATCAAATAGAAAATGGACAGCAGGTATGTAACGTTGGGAAATAACGCCCCATATATATATATATATATATATATATATATATATATATATATATATATATATATATATATATATATATATATATGAATAGTTTGGTTATTCCGGGTTTCAATCCGTTCGTTCAAAAAATCGTTTTCACGACGTTTCGCCAAAATCTCATTTGGCATTTTCAAGTGCCAGCGGTTCGTCTCATATATATATATATATATATATATATATATATATATATATATATATATATATATATATATATATATATATACATATATATATATATATATATATATATATATGATACTTATTAAATTGTTGGGCGTCAGGCACAAATAACTATACCTAAGTATAATTGATTTGTACCAATTTTTTTTTATTTTTAGTAAAAATTACTCAATTACACATGGGCTGTATTTCTGAATGTACATTTGTGTCAATTTTCTTTTTCCCAGGTGAGTTCAGATAAGAATATAATTATTATTAGAAAAAGTCAAACCAATGATTCAAAAACACAAATGCAAACTTTATTTAAAATAATAAGTCATGTCAATGGGTGCAGTTTTATGTAAAATTTATAAATCATCTTCTCTATACCTGATTAAATTATCAGTATTATTCAATATGCACTGTATTCTTTTATGGGATTTAGAATTATTAAATCTGGCAATATTATATAAAGTTCTGAACGGTTAAAAATGATTAGTCTCTTAATATATGTGATTTTATTTTAAACAATCTAAAAATAATTTATTGTGTGCCGTTATTACTAAAAGTGATCTTGTTATGATGCAAATTAAACAATTTATTTTATTACTAACTATAACTATTTATAATAAGGTTAGTATATATCCATTTTATCAAATTATTTTTAGGCAAATCAAAAATTTCTATCTCTTACACATTAATTAAATATCTTTTAAACCAAAGAAATTTTTTATATTCACGTTTTAGATTTCCTCGTTCCTTTTTTTTATAAAGAAAAAACTTACAAATCCTTTTCCCTTTGCCAACTATTTAAATATTATTCACAGCTGCTTGCTTATTGATATAATTTATTTACTAATTTATAAAACTTCATTTCCTTCCTTTAAAATTGACTTTCAATCTCCAGATATTTTTATATACAAGCTCTATGTTTCTTCTTTTTTTTTAAATTTTAATGAATGAGACCAGCAATATTAACTCTACCACAGATTAATCTGCACTGTCTTCCTTTAATTTTTTTTTTATAAAATAACAAATGAAAAATTTTGAGTTTATGGTCTTGTTAGTAAAAAAAAATAGCGTTTTTAACACTACTACCGATTAATATCCACTCCTTCTTTTACTTTTCAAAATAACAACTGAAAATTTTGAGGTTATGTTATTTTTTATGAACCAGACTAACGATGTTTACTGTACAACTGATGGACCTGTACTTCCTTAAAAAAAATGAATTTGGCTTTTATAGTAAATGGTGACGCAGTATAAATTTTTATTTTAATTTTTTTCTGATTGGTCAACCATCTGACGTGAATTGGCAACTAGATGGAATTTTACGCTTTGAAACACAAAATCAAAATGCATATCAAAATTGTGACACACCTCAATTTACCTTGGCCATGTTTCTCAGTGAAGTATTTGACGATTCCTTCAGTTACTATCAACTTAATATTTTTTTTATTTGGAAACCTTTTTACTCAGTTTTTTCTGATTTGTAAATAAATTTTATCAATATTGACTATACAGTGTGTTGCAAACCATAAAGGCTACAATAGGTGGTTTAGTTTATTAGGTTAAAATATATTTGGCTTAGGTTTTTGACATCTTGTTTGTAATTGATTGCTTGTTTTTCTTTTTTTATATGTATCTGGGATTAATTTGTTATTTTTAATTTTAATTTTTGATTTTAAATTTCACATTATTTTATAAATTGATATTTTTAATTCATATTGTACCGTTGAGTGTTTAATTCTAAGTCTTGTGAGTGTGCGTTTGTGACCATGTTAGTTGTATTTTGTTTTTATTTTAGATTATACTTTTGAAAAAGCCCACTACGTTGGGCGAAACGTCAAACACAGAATAGTAGTATTAATTTTTGAAACCTAATCCAAAAGAGTTACCATACATTTATATATGTATATATATATATATATATATATATATATATATATATATATATATATATATATATATATATATATATATATAATTTTAAACACAATGCATGAGCCGGATTTTAAATGCAGAGTAGAGTTTTGGGTGTTATAAAAAAAAATAAAAAATATCCATTCGTTTCAAACAAACAATGTGAAAATATATTTTCGAAATGCTTTATTACGCTCGGCGAAAAAAGAAATAAATAAATCCATTTCACACTCTCAAAAACAAACAGGGCATAAAAATATATTTATTTTTAAACCGACCATATGCACGCGTTTGTTTAAATATATTTAAAATTCCGGTATCGTACGTGTTTTCTGGAGTGGTTTTAATTATTTAACACTGTGTGACACCAGGAAAAACGCTCACATAATACAAGTGAGAAAAAATATCGGAAACGTTTTAAATTTTAAAAAATTCGCGATATAGAGCTTTCCTCGATAAAATGGAAATAAAATTTTCGTGCATTAGAAAACAAGTTAATTTTGTTTTAATTTAAATTCGGGAAATGTTTAAAAATGATTAACTACCACTATGTTTTATAGTACTAAATTTGTTAAGAAAACAGTGACTGCAGTTTTAACTCACAGAGTCATTTTCAAACTGAATTACAAAAGTAGACTAAGTATTCAATACAGAAACATGAGAAAATTTAACAATAAATAAAAACTACCTGAGAAATTACATTATTACAAAGGGGAGGTACGAAATTTTGGGAACTAATTATTATTTGGCGACAACAAATAACGGGGAAAACCCAAGTTCTGTCTGGTCATTAAGCAAATTTGCATTTTTATTTTTACTATGTTTAAATGTTTTTAAAGATTCAAGAATATTTAACTTTTGGCCCTTTGTTGAATAATGTAATGTGTCAGTGTTGCTTAAATCAGGAAAACTGTAGTTGTGTTCTAAGCAATGGTTGGTAAAGCTAGAGTCGGTTTTTTGTAGTCTATATGATCCGTGATGTTCTGAAAAGCGAGTTTTAAAGCTTCTACCACTTTGTCTAATATACAAGCTATCACACTCCAAACATTTTAACTTATAAACTCCTGATTTATCAAATTTATTAATTTTATCTTTAGCATTGTAAAGGATAGTGGACAGATTGTGTTGAGATTTAAAGGCTACTTTCATGTTATGTTTGGAAAGAGTATTAGCAACGTTTTCTGATAGGGTACCACAGTATGACAAAAATATATAAGATGAACTATCTTTATGATTTTTTATTTTGGGATATATTGAATTAAAAGCTAGTTTGTTTTTGTTATTTAGTTATTAATTTCTTTACGGTTTGTTTGATATTGCAATCCTTTCAATGATATTTAGTTCCTCTTGAAGATCTTCTTCAGAGAGAGGCAAAGAGAATGCTTTATGTATCATTGAATTGTATGCAGCCATTTTGTGTTGTAAGGGGTGAAAAGAGTCATTAGATATAATATTACCTGTAAACGTTGGTTTTCTAAAAATTTTAAAATTACATTGATTATTGAGGTGAGATATGGTGAGATCAAGAAAATTTATTTTATGGTTATTTTCAGTTTCCAGGGTAAATTGAATTTTTGGATGGCAATTATTAATGTATTGTAAGAATTTTTAAAGCTGTCTAGTAGTGCCTTTAAAACATACTAGAACATCATCCCCATATCTATACCAAAATTGAACATGGTTTTTGCTTAAAGGGGAATAACTAAAAAACAAAAACAACTAGCCTTTAATTCAATATATCCCAAAATAAAAAATGATAAAGATAGTTCATCTTATACATCTTTGTTATACTGTGGTACCCTATCAGAAAACATAGCTAATACTCTTTCCAAACATAACATAAAAGTAGCTTTTAAATCTCAACACAATCTTCCACTACCCTTTACAATGCTAAAGATAAAATTAATAAATTTGATAAATCAGGAGTTTATAAGTTAAAATGTTCAGAGTGTGATAGCTTGTATATTGGACAAAGTGGTAGAAGCTTTAAAACTCGCTTTTCAGAACACTACCGATCATATAAACTACAAAAAACAGACTCGAGCTTTGCCAATCATTGCTTAAAACATAACCACAGTTGTCCTAATTTAAGCAACACTGACATATTACATTATTCAACAAAGGGCTTAAAGTTAAATATTCTTGAATCTTTAGAAATATATAAACATAGTAAAAATAAAAATGTAAATTTGCTTAATGACCAGACACAACTTGGGTTTTCCCCGTTATTTGTTGTTGCCAAATAATAAATAGTTCCCAAAATTTAGTACCTCCCCTTTGTAATAATGTAATATCTCAAGTAGTTTTTATTTATTGTTAAATTTTCTCATGTTTCTGTATTGAATACTTAGTCTACCTTTGTAATTCATTTTGAAATTGACTCTGTGAGTTGAAACTGCAGTCACTGTTTTCTAAATAAATTTAGTAGTATAAAATCTAGTAGTTCCTTTTTAAACATTTCCCGAAGATGATTAACTACCACACAGTAACGGCTACCAGCATCAACTTTTTAATTTAAATGTTATTATCGATGGATATTAATTATACCATGCGTTTTTGATCGCTTTGGTTGGTTTTCATCTTTCGTTGTCCTCAGCTGACTTCTCAACTAAATTAACCTTTGAACATTTTTTCGTTACATATCCGTTGATATCTACCCTAAAGACAAATGCAATCACTACATTGTATAAAACAAAGTCGCTTTCTCTGTCCCTATGTCCCTTTGTATGCTTAAATCTTTAAAACTACGCACCGGATTTTGATGCGGTTTTTTTCAATAGATAGAGTGATTCAAGAGGAAGGTTTATATGTATAATAACATCCATTAAATAGTGGAGAAATACTGTTATTTTTGAGGTTTCTAATGTGATGTCGTTAATTATCATATTTTTTTCCGCTTACATTGCAAACGCAGGCTGAACCCTACGAGATTTATCAAAATAATGTACTAATTATTTGTACACATTGAAAAGGTCTACAGAAAACTCCGCGATGGTATATGTCTATCTCTCATGGATATCCCACAATAACATTTTTTTGTCATTTACTTTTTACGACAAATAATGGCAAATTTTGAAGCGATTTTAACCAATACAGCATTAATCCTTATCCAATTAAATAGCTTAAATACATTGTTGATTTAATATAGATCTATATGGTCCTTTACAGCACAAGATTTAAATGAATATTTTCGAAGATATTACAGATTTAAAATTGCGGAAAGTAGCGCTTGCGGCGGTACTGGCCGACCGGGGCGGCGGCAGCGTGCCTATAAATAGCGCGTCGGAGGTCGATGTAATAATTGTTGTAAAAATAAAATAAATAGTCACAGTTTTTCTGTGGTGTATTTAGTATCAGCATTGCACCCGTGCGAAGCCGGGGCGGGTCGCTAGTAGAATATAATTTCATCAGAAATTTTTATTCGATTTACGGTAATTTTCGCTATATACAAATTTATTTTGCAAAATGGAAATGTACGAGAACTAAAGGGAAAAATTTATTTATCCAAAAATAAATTTTTGACAGTTTCTTCTATAATTATATTTAAAAACTACACTGACATATTAATAAACTTTAATAATTATACACAATACAACAAAGTCTGCATTTAATACACCAGCTTAATTAAACTACTTGTAGGTCTTCCAATAAACGACTTTTAAACTCTGGAGAATTCAACTACCACACCAGAGCAATCGAATAAACTTCTAATGGGTCGAGTCTGCATTCAGAGAGAAAGCACGTAGATAGTTATTAATTTTCATTTCATGACCGGCTAGTTCGATCTGATTATTATCTTACTAACCACAGTCATTTGGAAATATAGAAATTATTAAATTTAACTTCGTTTTGAGCACTTGCACAAAAGCTTGTTAGTAACATCAGTTACACTTTTTTCTAATCTCTAGTTACAAGCAGAGTTGTTTTGACTTTTACAGCATAAAAATCATCCACAGCCACGATAAAACAAATACCACTGAAAAGCTAAACAATCAACCTCTCGGTCAGAACGCCGAATGCACTTCGTTCTAAAAGCCGAAGGAAAAATCATACGCTGGCCCGATGTCTGCCGACGGCCGCAACGAAGTGAACCGATTGACTGTCAAGGCAAGAATGAAGCGATTCTTGCGCGCCAAGAAGTAATTTTAGTCCGGTCAAGTTAGCATCAAAAATAGGGGTAAGGTTACATTAATTCGCACCTTGCTAAAAATTGGCATGAACGTTGGGAACCCTATTATACACAATTTGTCAATTATCCACATCAATCCGAAGTGTGGAAAAAAATTTATTCAAGGTCAAATGTTGCAAGAATCGGTTTTTTGAGTTTTCCAGCCAAAACGGTAAGTTTTATAATAAAAATAGGTGAGACAAAAATTATTCATCATGCAATTATCTATAAAAATTGTTCATACACTTTTTTCCTAAGAATCACCATTTCGGAGATACAGCGATGCAAAATGTTGAAAAAGTTGTATTCTTCATAATATGCACACGTTTCCGCGCCACCCGTGAGGTAGTGTACATGGCGCGTTTTTTTTTACGTGGTTTCCCCGGTAGGCCTATTCCACGATCTATTGTGCTTCTGTTGAGTTAAAAAGCTATTGTATTAAATTGAAAATGGTACTATTGTAAATAACAAGAGCGGTGTAAGTAATGCGTATATTGAGAAAATTATTCGTCTGATTGATACTCTTCTAATGGAACATAATCCATACTGTCTTGCTCTTCTTCTTCTCCTTCTTCTTCTTCTTCTTTTTCTTCTTCTTCTTCTTCCTGCTGAGTACAAATAAATTGTTCAAAGAGCAATGCATCAGATGTCTCCTCGCCTATATCGTAAGAGTCCTCTTCTACTGGCGATTCAACATTGGAGCACGATTGGCCTCGACAACTGATACATGCTAATGAACAAAACAAACCAACTTTTTTACAGCCGCATTTAGCATTACACCCCGTTTTGCAATTGCAAAAAATTGAATTGAGGAGTTTTTCCGGTGCAGGAGGGAGTAAAGTCTGAATTGGTTCCAATATATTGTCAGTTAACTTCCAACCCCAGTCTTCTGGGTTTAGTTTATTACCAAGCCATACTTGAACTTGATAATATACTCGAAATAGATGTTGATGAGCAGAAGCAGAGGTTGGAGGAAGACAAGCTAATTGTACTTGTTTCTTTTTATACGTATTTTTTGCAAAAGATAAGTATCGAAACTTATCTAAGCACGTAATTTTTTTTGGAGCTCCGTAAATTGAAAGAAGAAAGCGAATTCCGTTGGTGATTACAGCTTGTGGAGCAGATTGAATATCTTCTCGAATGATTGCTGCCGCAGCCTTCACGATTCTAAATCGCTCTTCTTTTTCATTTGTTGTTTTTTTTTCGTAGCTAGCTCGATTTAAAATGTCATAGTGATTATCAACAAAATATATTAATGTTGATGCTCCTGACTTTTCTGTTATAATAATTTTATCGCCATACTTCAACTTTAATCGTAACTTAATGGTTCTATTATGTAACGAATTGTTGCAAATATTTTGTAATTCGTCTAATGAAAATTGACAATCATCACTATTTTCGATGTGTGCAAATATTTCTTCCATTAAAAGATTCGTACTTTCAGATTGAGGACGACCGGCTTGACCCCCCGTAGTCGGTCTCAAGAAGGCATTATGACAGTCTTTATGATACTTAGCTTCGGCAGCAACTAAATCATGTTCGAACTCAATTCGAGTAATAACAGCTTTTGCTACATGATCAGAACGAGTCTGGGCTATATTCAGGATTGTTTCTTTGAATGAAAGTGTTGTTACATGAAAAATTTTACGCCGATACTTCAGTGCTTTTCTGTTTTCTAGCTCTTCATTCAATTCATTGCCACAAAATAAGCAACACTTTTTAAAACAAAAAAATGGTTCACTTAGGCGTGCTCTAGTACGAGGTGGACTTATTTTTGATGTACTAGCTTGTTCTTCATCCTGTTTTCTTTTCAATGCAGCGATTGTACCCTTCCGAGTATAGTTTTTTCGACACTGCACATGAACTGTCACAGAAGTCTGGTCTTTCAGGTATTCCGAAAATTCATCACCTCTTTCAATACTTGCATTAATTAATGTCTTTAGGCCACGATCAACAGTAACTGTTTCGCTTTCGGTCAAATGTTTATTACAAATAAAGCACAACTGCGACATTTCTATTACAAACACAAAACTGCACAAATTTTGTTTGAAAATATAAGCAATAACTACGTGTTCTTACTACGAAAGAATGCTTGAGACTAATACTATTCTATCTAGGGAGGCCCTTCAAAAAGGAGCAGGTATACGAGCGTCGCCACGTGGACAATTGAATAGCAGACAGATGTTGCTCAAGGCCGTACGGTCATATAAAATGAGGGACTGGGTTTTTTTTGGAGCTTATATTTTTAAAACTGTATAATATGTATGTATACGCTACGAAAATTAATATTTTTACTTATATTATCGTTCTGTAACGTATATTACGGTAATTGACATGCATATTATGAAGAATACAACTTTTTCAACATTTTGCATCGCTGTATCTCCGAAATGGTGATTCTTAGGAAAAAAAGTATATGAACAATTTTTATAGATAATTGCATGATGAATAATTTTTGTCTCACCTATTTTTATTATAAAACTTACCGTTTAGCTGGAAAACTCAAAAAACCGATTTTTGCAACATTTGACCTTGAATAAATTTTTTTCCACACTTTGGATTGATATGGATAATTGACAAATTGTGTATAATAGGGTTCCCAACATTCATGCCAATTTTTAGCCAGGTGCGAATTAATGTAACCTTCAATGTCTATTTTGACCGGACTATTTTAGGATTATGAACGTTGCAATCTACGAAACGATATGAAATTTGTTTTAAAAGGGTATCCCGACTGATAGAAATGCCGATATTAGATGTTATCTGATCGATATACCGCGCATGACTGACAAGAAGATCACCTGGCCAAGTAGTTTTGAAAATACAACCTAATTTAGGATTGGCCGAAAAGGGAAAACATTGTTGCAATGAAAAATAGCACATCGTTGGTCAGGAAAGCCTTCTGCACTTCCCGCTATAAATTTAGCACAGTCTTGTAAGATAATATCTCACCGATATATCTTATCGCCAAGTAGATTCGAATAATACAAAGCACATCAAAAGGTGTTTGAGAAAGGCAACGGTGAAACCCACTGATAAGTCCATCGCCGTTTATTAGAACGCCGAACATTTAGTTGTTGATTGTGTGAGCCGAACTGTCCAGGTTCGGTAAATTACACAATAACAGGAAAAGTGGAAAATCCAGTACAAATTTTGTTCCTGAATGACTCCAGCTGAAGAAAGAAGTTAAAGTAGTGCTGTGCAAATTGAGTGTTCAGTGCAGTTAATTTTCTTGTTCTTGAATTACAGCTATTTTTATAGCTTTTTTGAGATTAGGCCGGAAATTTTCAAGATTTTGGCGGTTTTCACTCTAGAAACTGTTCAGTCAAGAAGCTCGCTACAACCACAACGATCTTTCTGAAGGTCATATGGCTGTTAGTGTGGAGTTTTTAAAAAATATTTTTAAAATTAAACGCGGTGTTTACTGGTCGTTCTTAGTAGCTATTATTGCACTTACATAGTGTTCTCAGGTTAACTAGGTTTCAAAACCGCAAGGTCCTTAGGCTAGACATCGAAAGCCCAGGTGTTATTCAAGACTATATACAGGAACTGGTGTTGCAGTTGCGGATCACTGGCATAAAGATCGCAAATTTTATATAACTTCTAGGTTTCCTATAGCCATTTATGGTGGCGCCATCTCTGGAGCTATTCAAAAAAGAAGTGCGAACCCCTAGTTCTTCTTGGCGTTGCAAGTAAATCCAGGAATTTCAAGTTTTAATGACATCTCGCGATAAGATAGAAGAAACCTTTTAGTGAAATAAATTCCCAAAGACAGCGTTTGTGAGTTGTAAAGTTTTTCCTAATTTAAATACAAACAGGCTTTTAGTCGTGGAAATTTAGTTAAAAGTTAATGGAATTCTACCAGGATAAAATTTGAGTACTCATTGTTTCTAAATTGCGTTTAATTAAATCGGTGTCGATTTTGGAAAATTAAACGCGGAAAACAAACAAACGGAAAAAGTTGTCATTTGACCCCTAGAGTAGTTCAGCTCACTTTCCAGACGCCCCTGATAAAAACCCTGTTTTTACATTTGGCATATTAATTTTTATTTTTGAATTCTTCCAAATTTAAAAAATACATCTCAAGTTATCTCAGATAAAAAAAAATACAGCAAGAAAGGTGAGGCGGCCTGGTTTTTCCTCTGGGTAGGGCGGTTATGGTGGGCCATTACCTTCACCCCCTGTGTTTGGCGTAACACAGGAACGAAACGTCCTCAACAATACCCAAAAAATGCATACACCACATCAAAATCTTATAAACTTTGACATAAAGGACTATTTATAAGACTACGACACCGTGTCTGAAGTTGGAGAAAGCTGCGTATCGGTATTCACGAATGATCTTATAAATCTGGATAATGAAGAAGATATTGTTGCAAAAAACATTCAAAGTACACACCTTTTGGATGAAAGAGGTCAAATACGTGCTACGGGACAGAATTTCCAACGTTACGGCAACGATTCGGCAAACTTCATGCTATATATTTACGCTGAGGCTACTTACGTAAGGGTATTTTACTGGAACACATGCATGAAAGGGCATGTGGGCATTTTTCCTTAAATTCTCCGAGAATTGTTACTGCGGGCGAAGCCGCGATGAATAATTTCTAGTGAAGTGTATTGATTTAAAAGATAATAAATCGTCCCCATAACACAAACCAACTATATAATTTTCTAACAGCACTTAACTCATTTTACTTAATAAACGGAAATAACTTCATAACGTTCAATTAAAACAATAATAAATTTACCAGCGTTACCGTAAATAACTTATCAAAATAGATTATTCCATGAAATAATAATCAACCGTGTACACTAAGATAATAAACTAAACAAACCAGTCATGAAACCTAAATTAATGATGTTCTACGTCCTGGCCAATTATCCATTCATTCCATTGCTCGGGGGAAGGCTGACTTCTCCTGGGGTCAAACATCCTTTATCGAAGGACCTAGTTTCACTTCTAATAAGTTGGTGTTAAGGCTCCGAGTTAAGTAGGTTGCTTTTTTGCTGAATAAAGTTTATGGTGGGTAACGATTATTAAAAATACACATACAGGGATGGTTTGATAAGTTCGTGATTCTACCATAAGGTGGCGCTCCAATCATATACTAGTATTTAGACGAAATTGTTCGTTAGTCTATTGTATAGAAAATTTTTGGTAGTGTCTTTTCGTCGGTGTGGCAGTGTATCTCAAAAATCATGGAGAAACATAAGTTTCGAGCACTTATTTGCGAGGAAATAATATCAAAGAAACTCAAGGAAAGCTTAAGAAGTTTTATAGGGAATGTGCTCCATCGTATGGAATGATCTACAAGTAGTTTACTGAAGTACGTTGTGGCCTTACGATCAAATATAATACTAATCATCCTGAACGCCCAAAAAAGGTCTCTTTTCGAAAAATGATTGATAAAATTTGTAATATTGAGCTTGAAGATCATCAATTAAAGATATGAACGTGTGGGCATAAGAAGGCTTTCAGCAAGATAAGAGATGCGTTTGCCGATCAAAAACGATATCTACAGTAATAAATATGGATTAACAAGGCAGACGATTCAATGCCGCTTCAGCTGAGGAAACAGGCTATTGCTTCTCACCACCAAACTGACCAAGAGAAGTTACAAACCTGGCTACGGAAGTCACTTCATGGATGGCATCCAAATGAGATTAATCAGGATAATGTCGACAACTCAGCGTCGAACTACTGGTTGATTTCAGGACAGATGCTTCCGGAAATGGAGGGCTTCTTGTTAGCTATCCAAGACCAGGTTATTTCGCCGAAGAACTATCGGAAGTTCATCATTAGAGATCTCTCAATCGAAAGTAGCCAATGTAGATATGGCTATCGAACGTCAGAGACAATCCAGCACATAACTGGAGGATGCCAAGGGCTTGCTGCAACCGAGTATAAGGAAAGACACGATTCAGCCGCTAAGATACTCCACTAAGAGTTAACAGATAAGTTAAATCTATTGCAGGTAGAAAAAGTGCCATATCACAAATATAATCCGGAGCCTAAGGCCAAAATACAACGAGAAGATCGTTAAATACAGAGATTTGGAGGTGCAAATCCGAAGACAATGGGCAATGAACAGCGTCCAAATCATTACCATAATTTTTTCAACAACTGGAGTGATATCAAAGAACCTCCTGCAGAACATCAAGGGACTGGGCCTTTGTGAGTATCTGTATAAACCGATGCAGAAAGCAGTTCTCCTTGCAACCGCGCGAACCGTCCGAAAGTTTGTTGGAAATACAGTAGACCACGTCACCTAGGACCCGATAATATGGAAAGGGTTCCCACAGAACTTCATACTTTTGGTATCTTTGTATACCTGGTATGAGTTAATATTCCCTGGAGAGAGTGTGGAGCCATTTGGCTTGTAAATCATAATATGGATTAGGCTTGCGTAACGAACTCCGAAAAAGGTAAAGACAGGTTCATCAGTCGGTAAGATCAAGGCCACGATTTCTTGGGATTTACACGACATAATATTAATGGATTACCTACAGAAGGGAAAGACGATGACAGGAGAATATTATGCAATACTACTGGATCTATTTGATGTTTTACTGAAGAAAAAGCGATAACATATATTGGAATGGTAACTGGAAAATTGTAAGAATTACGTTACGAATTACTTCCTCATCCATCTTGTTCTCCAAATTTAGCATCAAGTGATTATTTTCTGTTCTTCACCATGAAGAATTGGCTTGGAGGAAAAAATTTCTGGTAAAAGAGTATTTGAGGCATTTGATAGATATTGTTTTTCGGAATGATTATAAAAACTCAGGTATCGTTTCGTTCCGAATTAAAAAATTGTTTATTTCATTTAAAATACATTGACTTATCTCTTTTGTGATATGAAAGCCAATATTTCAGGTTTGCAGTTTAAAAATAAATAAACATTTTTAAAAACGTAGCACTGATTTTAAATGCATGTATTCGAGGTATGAAATAAAATGTTTATATATTGGGAACAAATTATTTCAAAACCACGAAAATCCAAGACCATTTGTAGTATCGGCAATCCTATCCCAAACTGTCCCTTGACACCCAATATTTGCATATCGTCTCCTTGGAATAGAACTATCCTATTTTAAATTTCAAACACGTCGGACATATTTTCAATAATTTCATTTTGACCTTGTTGCTTTGAGTGCGGTCAAGCTGTACTACACAGAATATATTCATGCAAAACAAATTTAAAAATAAATGATTTTTAAGCCGACGCTGTCGTTTCTTTGGGATAAACCACATACTTACTTAAAAAGCAGCAGTTTTGTAAATTTAATTGTTTGAAAATAACACATTAATCACTACATAGTATAAAACAAAGTCGCTTTCTCTGTCCCTATGTCCCTTTGTATGCTTAAATCTTTAAAACTACGCACCGGATTTTGATGCGGTTTTTTTCAATAGATAGAGTGATTCAAGAGGAAGGTTTATATGTATAATAACATCCATTAAATAGTGGAGAAATACTGTTATTTCTGAGGTTTCTAATGTGATGTCGTTAATTATCATATTTTTTTCCGCTTACATTGCAAACGCAGGCTGAACCCTACGAGATTTATCAAAATAATGTACTAATTATTTGTACACATTGAAAAGGTCTACAGAAAACTCCGCGATGGTATATGTCTATCTCTCATGGATATCCCACAATAACATTTTTTTGTCATTTACTTTTTACGACAAATAATGGCAAATTTTGAAGCGATTTTAACCAATACAGCATTAATCCTTATCCAATTAAATAGCTTAAATACATTGTTGATTTAATATAGATCTATATGGTCCTTTACAGCACAAGATTTAAATGAATATTTTCGAAGATATTACAGATTTAAAATTGCGGGAAGTAGCGCTTGCGGCGGTACTGGCCGACCGGGGCGGCGGCAGCGTGCTTATAAATAGCGCGTCGGAGGCCGATGTAATAATTGTTGTAAAAATAAAATAAATAGTCACAGTTTTTCTGTAGTGTATTTAGTATCAGCATTGCACCCGTGCGACGCCGGGGCGGGTCGCTAGTATATTATATACAATAAAATAAAACCACGCATGGACAAAAATGTTGAAACAACGCAAATTGTAGTCCTACACAACGACCCATTGAGACAAAGAAATATCGCATGACGTCTCAGGAAAATTAATCTGTGATGTCAAATATTATAATTATTCATACAAATACTCGGTCAAAGATGCAAAAGAATAACAACTTCCACACAAGGTACGTATGTACTGCAATAAAAATATATAAAGTAGCACAGTTATCGTTAATAGAGTTTTCCTGATCCAAAAACGTATTTTAAGATAGATTTCAATGTTAAAAAAGGGGCATTGTGCATTTGTATGTCATTAATAATCTTTGTGCTTTGGGTGTAGACCCCATTCTTCTAGATTTGTGAGTCTTTATCGGGTATACAACATGCCAAAAATTCATTAAGATAAACAGGTCTGCTCAAAAGCTATAGTCAATATGTTAAATCACTGGGTCTCCCTTTTTGGCTCCACACTGTACTCTGTTAAGAGGTTTACATTAACTTACCTGACACCTTGTATAAGCTGGAAACGATTACAGTTAAAATATTTTCATTTTTTTCGTCGAAAATAAACACCCTTCAATAATTTTCTCGTCATATTCGAAAACGATCAATATCCAACAGGGAAAAAAGAAGAAAAAATTTTCCAGTGTAATATCAATCGATCTTCGCAAAGTTTGGCATGCACCAGAGTAACGGAATAAACTAATAATTACCGAAAAGCGACTATAAAGAGATGACACGTAATGTGTCGTTAATTTCCTATTTTATGACGGTTCTAACCTATTTCGTTATTGATGTTTTGAGCGTATTTATTACTACATAATTTATTTATCAAACGACGTATTTAATTTTCGTTAGACAGGTAAACATTTTCTTAGATAACTTTTTGTCTATAGAGTTGTTATGGAAAGTGGTTAAAATACAATTAGTTTCATGAACATGTATTTTTTTTATAAGTTCAATTTTACAAAAATTCACGTTTCTATGGGATTTTGCTTTACAGAGAATGGCTAGTTTGTCATTACTTTTTTCAATCAAATAGATTAGGTAAATGGAGATTGGAGTCGTACACATAGATGGCCGTTCCTACATTGCGAGAGAGAAAGAAGAGTGAGAGCCGTATTTTCATCTCTTTTTAATGAGCGGGAGTCATATGGTTTTATGCTTCGCTCATTAGAAAGAATTATAATAATGTTTTCACTCTTCTTTCTCTCTCCGACTATGGGAAAGGCCGGCATTAGGGTCGATTAATCTATTGTATCCTGTCTATGAGTTGATCTTATGGCCTTAAACTGCGATTCCTATGACCATTGTACCTTACACCTAGTTTAAATTTCTTCCAATATACTTAATCTCTTAACAAAGTCTAATATTGTTGCCTTAAATCTTCTTTTGAGGATACCTCTAAGATGGTTATGGGATTTAGATCGAGACTACTCTAATATATTTTGAAGTCCGTTTTTACAGCAGGAGCTGTATGCTATAAGTCATTGACGCGTTGGCATATTTTCATTTTAGGATATTTAGAACTAGAGAACTGCTGGTTTGATAATCAAAATTTTAAAAATGGGATATAAAGTCATATGACTGTTAAAATTTAGCAAGATCATAGAGAAAAATAATAATAACATAAAAGAGACTAAGAGGAGGAAATTTTACTTTTCATTTATGATTATTGAACTTTAACAAGTTTATAAATGAAAATATAAAATATATTGAGGGAACTAGGGAGGAGAAGGAACTAGATAAAGAGTATATACTCTTCATCCTCCTCGTAGGTTCTCTCATATATTTACTACTATAATCCTGGGAACTTTTTTGTCAAAAAATGTAACTTCACTAAAGAATTTTTTTTTAATTTGGACACAAATACTGGTTATTTTCTTATTTGTTCTATTATCTAGAAAGACATTTTATGGTTGTTGAAACTATAGTTTTATTTACAATTTTGCTAGTTTTTCGAGGACTTTTTTTCATGAAACGACTATATTTAATCTGGTGATAAGATAACAGAATTATATACTTCAGTCGCGCTGTCTTTAGTTACCAGGATCACCTCTCTTTTTTATCTATAGCAGCATTTCTTAAAATGATTTAAGGTTCAAAATAGTAGGTTATTTTAAGCAAAACTTTTGCAAGCCTCTTGGCATTACGAAAGAATTATGCCCTAAATCACTTTATACAGAAACAAGCACTGCTCTTTAGTATGTCTTCTCCCACTATAAATTTCTCTACAACAATCTGCCATTTGAAGTTATAATTTTTATTTAGTGCTCCAATTAGGACTCTTAAATTACGCTTTAAAATGCCGAAATCCCAGCATAAACTTTCTAAATTTATATCTTACTTAAACAAACTCTTGTTATAATTTAAATTTCGTCTGGGTTATGAAATGGCATTATTCGAAAGACCCCTTGAATTTATTAATTTAATTTTGAGTTTTACGAAAGGTCATATTTCGCTGCCGCTCTAAAATACAGCAATAAGCTAGCACGAATTCCGCAATAAATGTATATTTCGCAGTTGAGAAAATCTGGTGTCCAATTGTGACGTTCCATGTTATCTCTATATATTTTTTAGGTGTTTGTCCTATGCACAAAATAAGTTATACGTGTAGACCCATAAGTGATTATATTTCTGATCATAATTTATATATATATATATATATATATATATATATATATATATATATATCGACGAAGACACAAAAACCGAAAAAATAAACGTTATGAGAGGTGTGCGTCAGGGAGACGTCATCTCTCCGAAACTATTTACGCTAGCTTTGGAAGATGTCTTTAAAAAACTAAATTGGGATGACAGTCGACGGTTCTTATCTTTGTTTCGCCGACGATGTTGTTGTCATGTCTAGCAACCCAGAAGAGCTAAAACAAATGCTTCAAGATTTCAATGAAGAGGCGAGAAAAGTGGGACTTTGATGATGGAACTTGGGGAAAACTAAGTTAATGACGTCATTGAACGCATATCACGACTAAAGTGGCAATGGGCGAGGCACATAGCTAGACAATAGCCCAATAGGTGAACGAGTAAATTACGGCAATAGCGACCGCGAGAAACGAACCGAAACCGTGGTAGGCCATAACGCAGATGGGTAGATGATATGACAGTTTGCTGGAAAAGACTGGTTCCAGAAGGATAGAGACAGATCCCAGTGGAGGATCATCGGAGAGGCTTATGTCCAGGAGTGGACGTGAATAGACTGAGGAAGAAGAAGATATATATATATATATATATATATATATATATATATATATATATATATATATATATATATATATATATATATATATATATACTAGCGACCCGCCCCGGCTTCGCACGGGTGCAATGCTGATACTAAATACACTACAGAAAAACTGTGACTATTTATTTTATTTTTACAACAATTATTACATCGGCCTCCGACGCGCTATTTATAGGCACGCTGCCGCCGCCCCGGTCGGCCAGTATCGCCGCAAGCGCTACTTCCCGCAATTTTAAATCTGTAATATCTTCGAAAATATTCATTTAAATCTTGTGCTGTAAAGAACCATATAGATCTATATTAAATCAACAATGTATTTAAGCTATTTAATTGGATAAGGATTAATGCTGTATTGGTTAAAATCGCTTCAAAATTTGCCATTATTTGTCGTAAAAAGTAAATGACAAAAAAATGTTATTGTGGGATATCCATGAGAGATAGACATATACCATCGCGGAGTTTTCTGTAGACCTTTTCAATGTGTACAAATAATTAGTACATTATTTTGATAAATCTCGTAGGGTTCAGCCTGCGTTTGCAATGTAAGCGGAAAAAAATATGATAATTAACGACATCACATTAGAAACCTCAAAAATAACAGTATTTCTCCACTATTTAATGGATGTTATTATACATATAAACCTTCCTCTTGAATCACTCTACCTATTGAAAAAAAACCGCATCAAAATCCGGTGCGTAGTTTTAAAGATTTAAGCATACAAAGGGACATAGGGACAGAGAAAGCGACTTTGTTTTATACTATGTAGTGATATATATATATATATATATATATATATATATATATATATATGTGTGTGTGTGTGTGTGTGTGTGTGTGTGTGTGTGTGTGTGTGTGTGTGTGTGTGTGTGTGTGTGTGTGTGTGTGTGTGTGTGTGTGTGTGTGTGTGTGTGTAATCGAAGGTTTTCGAGCATCTCGTGTATGTGAGTCCCTCTCAGGACTGTTAGGCATCTGACGTTTCGGCAAAATCTCATTCACCATTTTCAAAGCAGACTGTATGGCGTCTATGAGTAAACTTTTAGATATCCTTAACCATTTGTTAATAAAATAAAGCTTGATAAGGCTAATTCGTGATTGAATTGCTCGAAAATCAAGATTTATCAGAAAAATTTCTTTCACTAACACACAAATTACCAGCGGATATAGCGTTAGAAATAAAATTTATTATTCATTGATAATTTATTATATATATGAGCACTTCTGTATTGTTCAACTTGCTTTAAAGCACGGTAGTCCCGTTTCTAATTAAACAGAGATAGAATAGAAACTTCGGATCCGATTTATGGTAAATTAAATATAGCAAACTATGGTACAATAGATAATTAAATCTTTTAGCGCTTTAAACTTTAATGGCACGTCAAAGTATGAAATTTAAATTATGAATTTTCAAGGAAGTAATTTAACAAAGTTATTACAAGTTTATTTGAAATACGAAACTTTACTTTTTACTTCATAAATTATACTAAAGAATTATAGTTCAATATAATAAGCTAACTTTAATGTTAATTGTTGAGAACCAGAGAAAGTTACGCTTCCAAGTTAGTACTCTGAAGAGTAACAAACATGTGAACTGGCTAAAGATTTAAATATAACAAAATGGAACTTTCTGATGTGTTTTCATTCAGTGTTAAAGTGATTTTCTTTTACAATATACCTTTAAAACAGTAACAATTTATTTAATTATTCCTTCCTATTATATGTATGCTTTGCACATAAAAGAAATTATGAAACTTTTACAACCAGTCCAGATGGACAAATTCTATTTAGTTTTAATATAAGTGGTTTTGGACAAAGTTTATAAGCTTTAAATAAACTTAAAATTAGGAAGCGTAACTTGTAATGTACTTGGTTATAGAGCAGAAACTCTACTGTTATACATATAATCATAGAGTTTGATAGAGGGAAGGTGTAGAAGAATGTGAGGGAAAACTGAATATGTGTTCATAGCTATACATAAAGATGATAGCCAACAAACCAATAAAATAGTAGAATAGATAAGACAGAGTAAGAAGATAACTAAGATAAAGGGACTGGTGTGTTTCTGTGGAACAGAAACTATAAACATGACGCAAACATATTTTTCCTAAATATATTCACTGAAAGCGAAGTAAAATCAGTTCTAAAAATTAAAAGACATTGGAAGGAAGACAATATCCATAGAGAAAAAAACACAACATATACCTCCGAATTACTTAAAAACTATTAAAAAAAATAATAATAAAATTTTATAGAAGAAAGATCTTGATCGCCCACTGGAACACAGTTATCACACATACTTTTAAGCATACAAGAACTTTATTATTAAACAGCTCCCATTTAGAGCTCTCGTCGTACCAGCTCGAAGCCAGAACGGATCGTTATTAATAACTCGCGTGAAACATCTATTAATTTTGCGTAATGATGTAAGTGAGGAGCAAAAATTTCCAGTACATTTGAATCGAAAATTATTGGCAGATTATTAAATAACTTAGTAGAGCAATAAATTATTTATTTGTGGAAAACAGACGATAAGCTTAAATTATATATATATATATATATATATATATATATATATATATATATATATATATATATATATATATATATATATATATATATATATTCGACACTAGCATGAGACAGGACACAAAATTGATTTTGACACCCACCAGCAAATCGCTAATATAGAATACTACAAGGCAAGATTGATTCGTGAATCCATCGAAATTGAAAAGAACGGCACTCTGAACAAGAAAGACGATGCACTTAATCTGCCTTCTACTTGGAAAACTCTCTTCAAGCGGGACCATTGTACCGACACGCTTACCACGCTTCAACTGACACCAACGGTGGCGCTCGAGAGGGAGGCGGAGCCAACGCCAACCAACCGCTACTATCTGCGACCGCGTATAAAGCACGCTGCACGCTGACTTTTCTTTCAGTTAATCTACAACCACCAAGCGCAGAAGGTGTATTTATACTATATTCATAATTCGTTTGAAATGTTCTAAATAAAGAACGAAATGTCAGAGCAATGAAAACTGTATTTTAAATATGAACCTAATCCCAAGAAAAAATGAATATATATATATATATATATATATATATATATATATATATATATATATATATATATATATATATATGTTTATGCGGCTTTCACGGATTCCTCCGTGTGAGATGCAATAGCAGTGGATATATCCACATTATGCCGTTGTAGTGCTGAAATCACATTCAGCAAACGAACAACTATATGCAGCTCTGTGCAGGAATGAAGTAAAATGCAAACTGCGTTCTAACCATATCCTTTCTGAGTTAGAGGTTGCACAGTTTGAACCAATTGCAAAGGAACCTAATTTATCCTATTCCACCACCATCGAGATGATGGCTTACCTGTACCACCATACCGAGTAGAAAGTCAAAACTTTTCCTCCCCGCCACAGTGATATGGCAGAGGTACATATTTCGTCTCTACTAGACTCATCAGGGTATCGACATGCACCTGGCTGTGCAAAGGACAAATCGGAAGGAAGCATGCAAATACTGAACGCGGCTTCGTCGACCTCCCGCCGGATGACCTATATATGTTTATGCGGCTTTCATGGATTCCTCCGTGTGAGATGCAATAGCAGTGGATATATCCACATTATGCCGTTGTAGTGCTGAAATCACATTCAGCAAACGTACAACTATATGCGGCGAGTGTAACGAGACGAATCGCACTTGAAAATGCCAAATGAGATTTTGGCGAAAAGTCGTAAAACGATTTTTTGAACGAACGAATTAAAACCCGGAATAACCAAACCATTCATGCTATCATCCATGAAAAGCTATATATATATATATATATATATATATATATATATATATATATATATATATATATATATATATATATGTTATATCGTAGTTTTACTGTTGATAATTTGTTGTAGTATCGTCGAAAATGTTTTTAAGAATAACATCCTAGCGACATGTTTCGGAATGGAGACTTTGTTATTTTCTGTGAATTTTGCTGTTAGTTCAATACAGCTTCAATGACGGTGGACGAAGCAATTATGGAAATTGAACCAGAGTAAAATTCCTAGGAAATAAACTGTCTACCTTTCCTTTATTGGTGTGAAAGAGGAAACCGGTTGTTAAACTGAATTGTATAGCAATAACAAAATAAAAAACTCCCTAAACTTTAAAATAAAGGCTCATTATTGAACAGCAGCTTCTCGAAATTGCAAAGAATACTTTTATAATAAAATCCTCGGCAGCTTATCGTTCTAATTTAAAGCAAAGACAAAATACGAGTTTTGTAAAGCACAAAATTAAATTAATAAATTTTAACTGAGACGTTGGATTTACGTTATTGCTGCCTTAAGCGGTTTTTGATCAGAACAAGGGTTTGATAGGATAATAAATTAAAAGTTTGTTTTGTTTTTGCTTAAAGGTTGTTAGATTAACTTCGACAAGGTTAACGGTAAAGTAAAATAGCCCGCCGGCTTAACCTATTATTAATTTTTTTTTTGTACGATCGGTCGGTGATTATGATATATTTCTTTTCTTATCGAAAAATTTGAAAAATGCACGATAATAAAGAGCGATGATGGTATTTTTAACATCTTTGTTACATGTCCGTGATTGAAAAAGATTTAATGAGGGTTTAGAATTCTTGGTTGATATACAGGGTAACTCTCCGGTAAATTTATCGAACGATTGTAAGAAAACTATAATTAGGAAGAATTTGAAAAGTTGACAGCGTACTAATGTGTATAGGGGACAGCTGGCTAAACTATTTTTAAAATAACGGCACTTCCGGTATAACCGGAAGTAGATGTCAACTTGCTTATTTTAAATAGAACACCCTATATATTATTACATTTTTGGTTTTTACGTAAAATTCTAGACATATTTCATATATAATGTTGTATACTTAAGTCTCACCATTTTGGACATATTTAATTTTTTATTTACCAAATGACGTTTGCGGACCAAAACTTAACTATATTTTTTCCTATAAAGTCTTTGTTATTTAATTTAGGTTAGTTTTCTTGTAGATGAAGATCGACTTTAATAGTCTTTTTATGATATTTTGAAAATTATTAGTACAGAGTGGTCAAAAAAGAAGAATAAAAATTATATTTAAAAAATCGTCAAAAGGCAGCTTTTTCAAATAGAAAACACCTATTTTTATAATTTTATCATATTAAGTATTAAAAATAAGGGTAACTTTTTATCAGGTTGTCTATTCCAAAAATTTTTAGTATTCAAAATATCGGCAATTCAACATTTTTCTATTGCAAAAATGCTATACGGCTTTTAAATCTTGTTATTAGTTGGCCATGACGGCGAGGCGTGGCGAATATAAAACAATCGAACCCTACAGAATTGTCACTATTTCTTGCCATTTGACATTCATTAATAATAATCATACGTTTATATGACGTAATTCACAAACGAATAAATTTTCTAATATTTCTTGAACAACTTTTTACACATGTGCAAAATTTCTTCTTCAGAGCTTTTATTTAAATATCGCAATTCCAAAAAATCAAGAGTTTTTTCATTGAAGTGTCCCATTAATACTTCATTTCATAGCTTTAGGTGTGCAATCTAAGACTGTTGTTGCTTGATCGAAATCAATGTCAATTTTTAAAACAGCATTATTTTGATTTAATATTTTAAACATTAACGATGTAACAAAAGTAAATTCAGCTTCTAAAACTGATTGAATTCCTCCTGATCAACGGGTCGGATTTAACTTTTTTTTTTATATATATATATATATATATATATATATATATATATATATATATATATATATATATATATATATATATATATATATATATATATATATATATATATATATATATATATATATATATATATGTTATATCGTAGGTTTTCATGGATGGTAGAATGAATGGTTTGGTTATTCCGGGTTTCAATGCGTTCGTTCAAAAAATGGTTTTCACGACATTTCGCCAAAATCTCATTTGGCATTTTCAAGTGCGGTTCGTCTCGTTACTCTCTTTCAGCGAGTTGTTGTATAAACTTCAGTTTATACTTGATAACGATTAGAGATACAACCTAATCGAAACGTCGTAAAAATAAATAAAAAATAAATACAATGCAAGTCCGACAACCACATTTAAGTCACTCCCCAATTATTTAAATCATATCAGTTTTTTTCTCCTTGGGGGTAACTTCTCATTGTAAATAATTGAAGTTTTCAAATAACCCCGAACACCGATGATGGTATAACTAACAAGAAGCGTCACTAAATTATTTATAGAAAATATTTTGTATATGATGAATTATGACCTCAACTGAGTCAATATCCATTTTTCAAAAATAAATTGTAAAATATTTATGTCTCAAACTAAGAACACTAAATTACTAAAAAAATATGAAAGATAGGTTAAAGAGAGTATCCGTGATGCTGCAAGGGAAGTTTTAGGAACAAAAGAAAAGGAAATTAAAACGGAAATAAAACATAAAAGACATAAACACAATATATACCTGAATGAAGGAAGAATATAAAGAATCACAAAAAAAGGCACGAAAACTTATAAGTCAAAAGAAAAACGAATCGTGGAAAAAAATGCTTCAAAATAAATATTTACTTGGACGGTCGGAAGAGTACGGAAAGTTGGAGAACCCTTAAATCCCTTAGACAAAAGAAAAGAAGAGATCCCATAAGCTCTATCAAACCACAGACATGGGATAACTACTTCAAGAAATTTCTCACAGAAGACCGAGACATATTTCAGGAAAATGAAGAGTATCCAAACATTACAGCAACCGGATCACCTGTTAGAGTCACATTGCAGGAAGTGAAAGAGGTCTGTAACACATTAAAAAATGGTAAAGCTCAGGACCTGCAAACATCCCGGCAGAGTTAATTAAATATGGAACTGACACCCTATTTCACTTTCTAAAAGAATTGTTCCTAAAATACATGAAGGGCATGAGATGCCAAATGAGATTTTGGCGAAACGTCTGCAAACTTTCACAGGAAACCAAACGAACGAACGGATGTATTCCCGGATGAATACTGAATCACATATAATATATATATATATATATATATATATATATATATATATATATATATATATATATATATATATATATATATATATATATATATATATATATATACATATTAAAATTAGAATATAATTCCATTAGAAATAAGAAGTTTATTTGACTTTAATGTTTTTAAAATCAATGTAAATTTTTGTTAAATTTGTATAATTTTTTGACATCATTTCTATTTTATAATAAACTGTAATGATATCATTAAAAGACCAGTACAATTTAAAACATCCAAGAGATGCAGAAAAATCAATACAAAGTAAATTTTCACCCAGTTAACGATCTTAAGAAAAAAAAGGCACCAGTTTAAATGCAGTTAAAGACGGGAAAATTTACTCGGTTTTAAATTAGAAAATTCATATGATGTCTAAATGAAAATGAATTATTAAATGCATTACAGCTCTGTTCTGAACAGACGATTTATTGGTTTGTAATCTATGATCCCAAAAACCCATAATCACCAATTTTGGTGGTCTAGATTCATGATTTATTACCCCGCAAATCCCTAAACACTGGTTGTTATTTAAATTGGCTATAATAAAATTTTTAGCTTATTCTTTGCTACAGGGATTAGCAAATGTATCTATAAAAAAAGGGAATAATCACAGCCGGTATTATTTGCAATGCAGCGGGAAAATGTTCGAAGATTAAGAAAATGTATATATGTATATTGAAGTATATACAGCCTATATTGAACATTTGCCAAAATCACATTTAAACGTTTTCACTATTTTTGCGCTTTAATAACTTTACAAATTAATTGAGCCCTGATCAACCTTTTGAAAGGTTTTTGGACTTGACAATGTCTGAGCTGATAATTTTTCAGCAATGAGTGAGGCTGAAGGACGTTGAAACCTACTTATATGTATCGGAATTTATATTTTATATAGCCAAAGTTAGATACAGCTCCACTAATGAGACCATATGGTAATTGAAACGCATACGAAGAGAAAACCAGGGTTGTATTTGCAAGAAATAAACTGTTTGTATATATAGTTTCCTTTATCTGCTTAAAATGAGAATAAGTATACAGGTCTGGAAAATCCAAACCGGAACCTGGACGTAAGTAAGATAAAGAAAATACTATATTATTCATCAAATTAGAATGAGACAGAAGAATAAGCATCGTAAGCATCGACATACGTGTAAATTACCAGTTTGGCCCTATGGTGAGGGGTAATACAATGCTGGCGCGGTAAGAACGGGTGGCAGCGTACGCCACGCCCTAGCACAACAAGAAGATTCCAAGTTATTTGCTTTCATTCCGACCGTCGAAGAGTAAGTACCGTGTTTCGCGCCAAATTTTTTTGTTACAATGGTAGTTTATTCCACGGAACAAAAAGAGCAGATTATTAAGTGGTATTATTCTGGTAAATAATCGGCAGATTTGCATTTACTTGCGAAAATCATCCTGTTCCTTGAAAATTTAGAATTTCGGAAATTATTTAAAAATTTGAAACAACCGGTTGTCTAAAAATTTGTAAAAAATGCACTGATAATAATGAGGAGCAACCGGTTCCTCAAATTACTGAAGAACGAGCACATCGGGAGACTGACGTTTGTAGTTTAGCAGAAATTAGTTTTCCTTGCAATAGTACCGTAATTGTCGAAGAACTTGATATGAACGCTCGAACAGTTCGGAATATTTTAAAGCGGAACAAATATCGCTGTTACAAATTGCGAATAACTCAAGAAATTTTTCCGAAAGACCATTAAACACGTATGGTGTTTTGTGAGGACATGATAGAAAGGGCTAATAGGGATATAACCCCTGAAGTTTTGGCAAATACGCGAACCGTAATTTACAATAGACTGGGTTATTGTCTCGCTCAAAGTGGAGGCCTGTTTGAACACCTCTTGTAGACTTTTAGGTGTTTTTGTTGATTTAAATTGAATTTAATTATCTATTTATTTATTTACAATTACTGAAGGTGTTACTTTTATTTTTTACCAGAATAAAAGTTTATTTTTGAGAATGATTTTTAATTTTAAAGTGGTCTATTAGCTTATTTAGAAATTACCGTTGCGTTTCACTAGTATTTTTATTAGAATAAATGTTTATTTTGTAACAGAAATATCAATTTTATTTACGCTCAACGGCCAACAAAAACTATTTTTTTTTTGTATTTCTACTATTTGATGTATCAAATAGTCATTAAATATTCCAAATTCCGTCGATTACGTTATAAGTTTAGACGAAAAGTAAATACACACTCTCATTCGTTTCTAAGTACTGTTCGTCTTCGTGTCGCACGGAAGTTAGCGGGGGTAATATTGCGCGTAGGCGTTCCCTACGATCTTTTGTCCCGAACTAACCTGAAAAAAGTTAGACGGCTTAGTGGGTCAGAATTTAGAAAATGGTCGAAATAATTTCTAGTTAAGAAATTTAAATACTAACGATATCGCCTAGACTTTGCCCGAAAATATTCTTGAGAAAAAATGTGGAGGATGTGTTCCAAAACTTTTCGCATCGATGGATCCTTACACTGTTTTTGACAAGAGTAAGGATTAGGATAACAAATCGTACGTATTGGTGAATGAGAAAAGAGCTGTTAACAAAGAAGGCAATGATTAAAAAGTTCTTTTTATTATTTTTATTACAGTCGTATTATTTATTCATTTATGTGAATCAATAAATATTATATTACTTACAAATTATTTGCATTGGTATGTATTAAGAAGTCTTAAGCATAGAGGAAAAAGTACTTTCGCCTTTTTAACGATTATCGATATCCATGTATTTATTATTATAGTCTTATATTTAAAATGTACCTTGAAGTCAAACGCAATATTTTATTCATGGAAATACAATTATTCTTTTTATTTTATTTTTAAAGCGTTGAACCACATTAGACGTTTTTCGAATTTATTTTCATGATTTTAAAGTTTCAGTCTGCTATGTTGGATCCGATTTTTATTTTTAATATCAAATCCGTGCTTTCGACCCACTGTGTTTTGATGACCCGAAATCAGCGAAAGGTCCTTGCCCGACACCACTTTTGCTGGAAACCAGGAAGCAAGCTACGATACAACAGTATGCTTTATTTCGCTTCTTCAACAGAGCTAAACGGGTTGTCCGTCTCTTTCTGTTACCTTTCCATTATTTAGAGGATTTTCCACACCTGTATATTAGCAACTATCGAAACCCGATTTCTTATTGAAATCTAAATTTTTAAATCCTATTATCTTAAAATTTTTTATTGATTAGGTTATTTTAGTTTAGCAGGATATTTTTTAAAAACAAATACCCATCAATGGTCTATATACGTTTCATAAAAGTTCTTTAGCAATGTCATAAACGTTAATTACATTTTTTCTTTAGTTAATTACAACTTTTTAAGAGAAAAAAAATCTCGTCTTTTACAAGAATTGACACTTTTAATTTAGCCGACAGCTTGCCATTTAGCAATTTACTCGGATAAAATGAGGTAGCGCCGCCCGCTACTGCAACTGACTTACAAAATAAGAAAATGTTTCATAAAGTTCTTTTCACCGTTAAAATAGAAATTGGAAAAATAACACAAAAAATATTTTACTTCGCTGGTTTGAGTTTTCTTTCTCGAATTACAGGATGTTTTATTGGAGTGCACGTCGTGCCACCAGTAGATTAAAAATTAGGAAGTTTTTTAAATACGAGGTGGTATGAAAATACGACTTAAATTTAAAAATATATACTTCGATATAGCTGGCTTAAAGAATTCATTTTTCTGGTAATTATCGGTGCTTTCCCACCGTGTACTTATGAGAACCAGAAAATAATTCACACTAAAATCCTAGAAAGCACATGTGAAATCAGCTAAAACTGTACAAATGATGAAGAGATCTCGCTTCAAGTGGCTGCATCTGCAAAATGGTACACCTGGATCCATTGCAGAATATAGATTTTAAATATACAGGTGTGGAAAATCCAAAACAGAACCGCTAAATAATTGGAATGTAATAGAAAGAGACGGACAACCCGTTTAGCCATGTGGAAGAAGTGAAAGAAAGCATACTGTTGTATCGTAGCTTGCTTGCAATACGTACGAATTGTTATCCGAATCCTTACGATGTCAAAAAACCGTGTAAGGATCCATTGACGCCAAAAGTTTTGGAACACATACTCCATATTTTTTCTCGAGAAGATTTTCGGGCAAAGTCTAGACGATAGTTTCTTATCAACTTGTGCGTTGATTTTTGTGCATCTTTCGATAGTTTACCTATCGGTAATATTGCAAATGCTATGATGTGTGGTCAATGGGGTAACTAATTTGTGGATTCCTGTTGGCATATTGTACCAAGAATATTCTTTGAAAAACAATCTTGTTGTTTGAAGTGTGTATTCCGAAATCTTCTCTATTGCCATCGTTAGTGTTTCCTAACTTTTTCTTTGGCATGTCAACAAGAAGTCCTAATCTCTCTCCTTAAGGGCCTGTTGGATGGTAGCCTTTGTCTGTGCTTTCACCTCTTTGTCTTTCTGCTTACGGCAGACAGAAAGAAAAGACTGGCCGTTCATATTACCGAAATTCAATAGAAACGTTACTTTAGCCAACATTGTAGTTTAGATTTCTTAAGTAGAAATTATTTTGGCCCGTTTTCTCAAATTCTGACCCATTAAGCCCTTCTAACTTCATTCGGGTTAGTTAGGGATAAAAGATCATAAGGACCGCCTACGAGCAATATTACCCCCGCTAACTTCCGTGCGACAGGAAAACGAACAGTACCTTGAAACGAACGAGTGGGTATATTTACTTTTCGTCTAAATTTATAACGAAATATTTAATGACTATTTGATACAAAATTAGATTTTGTTGGGCGTTGAGCGTAAAGAAAATTGATATTTCTGTTACAAAATAAACATTTATTCTAATAAAAATACTAGTGAAACGCAACGGTAATTTCTAAGTAAATAAGTCAATAAACCACTTTATAATTACAAATCATTCTCAAAAAGAAACTTTGATTCTGGTAAAAAATAAAAGTAACACGTTAAATTCAATGTAAATCAACAAAAACACCTGAAAGTCTACAAGATGTGTTCAAAGAGGCCTCCACTTTGAGCGAGACAATAACCCAGTCTATTGTAAAATACGGTTCGCGTATTTGCCAAAACTTCAGAGGTTATATCCCTATTAGCCCTTACCATCATGTCCTCGCAAAATACCATACGTTTTTCCTGGTCTTCCAGGAAAGAAACTGTTTGTACATATATTTTTCATATTCTCTGCCTGAAAGGAGAATTACATATATAACAAACTATGTAAATACGGCAGAAAGATTTCTTTATTTCTTACTGAAATTTTGATTGTTTAAAAATTTCACTTTACTCCGTTGATTCATATATATCGTTCGACTGGCGATATTTTTCAGTCTGACATCGAAGTTGGTAGACGGCAGGTGTAATATCCTGCCGACATACCTTGAAATGTATGGTTCATATATCAGTTATTTCCTGCTAATGTTGCTCTCGGTCCGATACAGCTCCACTGACGAGATCATGAGGTGATCGAAACGCGTATGGAGAGAGGATCAGAGCGATATATGCAGGAAATAAACTGTTTGTACATATATTTTTCATACTCTCTGCCTAAAAGGAAAATTACATATATAACAAACTATTTAAATAAGGCAGAAAGATTTCTTTATTTCTTACTGAAATTTTGATTGTTTAGAAATAGTTATTATTAGATGTATACTAAAATAGTAAAATTATTTATAATTTGTTTAGTTTATAACCACTAAAAAAAAGACATAAATTGGACGGGTCTTTTCTATTTAAAATCCCTGTTCGTTTGGTTAAAAATTTGTCGCTTTTCTACTACAAAATTTTTTAAATCCATATTAATGTTGCAAGTAGTGTAAAAATAATCTCGACAAAATAAATTTTTAATTTAAAAATGCAACTAAAATGACTCAAATAGAGCTAAAAATATTTTAAAAATTTAAAATTGGAGTTAGCAGGGAAAAATAAAAAAATCTCAGTATAATTTCAAAAATTCCGCGCGTTTAGATATTGAAGTTTCATATATATGCAAATTTTAGTAGACACTTATTTTTCCGACTAAATTTTCGCGAACAATTCGGTAAATTTAAATTAATTTAGTTTGGAAACTAATAAATTTGTTATTGCGGTAGTGAAAATTTGAAACTAGAGTAAATATACAGTATGTTCGAAAAGATATTGGTAATTTCTCAGGAATTGTTTAACTGCAACTTAAGTTAATACGCTGGGGAATTGCACGCTTTATGTTTAAATTAATCTGATCACTATGCAATTAAATTTTGTGTTATTATCTTAATGTTATTAAGCTAAACTTACCGTTCTATTACCCAAATTTTTTACACGGCAATGTAATAAAACCGTATTTCCAACAAGTCCAGTTATATTAGAGTCCACTGAAGTGTCAAAATAAGGTCCCGTACCCGGTGTAGGCCACTCTTGAAGAAAATCGCGAAATTTTTTAGCACTAACACTTTCTTCAGCACCTGAAACAAAACAACACACTCCGTTATTAAAAGGATTTTTAGGAAAACAGTGAAATACATAAAACAAAATTCATTTATTAGTCTTAATTGATGTTAAATTGTTTTAAAACTATCAATTATTATGTAGACGAAGTTTGTGCATAACTTATAGAAGTATGATAAGCACTTCTTTAATAAAGTACTGTGTTTAACATTTTTCACTCCTGTAACTCTATAATTAATTAATAATAAATCAAATATGTGTTACAAGAGCAACAAAATGAATTTTTTGATCAGGTTTGGATAAATTAATGTTAACGTAAAAGGTTTTGGAACTTGGAAACATCACTACATAGTATAAAACAAAGTCGCTTTCTCTGTCCCTATGTCCCTTTGTATGCTTAAATCTTTAAAACTACGCACCGGATTTTGATGCGGTTTTTTTCAATAGATAGAGTGATTCAAGAGGAAGGTTTATATGTATAATAACATCCATTAAATAGTGGAGAAATACTGTTATTTTTGAGGTTTCTAATGTGATGTCGTTAATTATATTTTTTTCCGCTTACATTGCAAACGCAGGCTGAACCCTACGAGATTTATCAAAATAATGTACTAATTATTTGTACACATTGAAAAGGTCTACAGAAAACTCCGCGATGGTATATGTCTATCTCTCATGGATATCCCACAATAACATTTTTTTGTCATTTACTTTTTACGACAAATAATGGCAAATTTTGAAGCGATTTTAACCAATACAGCATTAATCCTTATCCAATTAAATAGCTTAAATACATTGTTGATTTAATATAGATCTATATGGTCCTTTACAGCACAAGATTTAAATGAATATTTTCGAAGATATTACAGATTTAAAATTGCGGGAAGTAGCGCTTGCGGCGGTACTGGCCGACCGGGGCGGCGGCAGCGTGCCTATAAATAGCGCGTCGGAGGCCGATGTAATAATTGTTGTAAAAATAAAATAAATAGTCACAGTTTTTCTGTAGAGTATTTAGTATCAGCATTGCACCCGTGCGAAGCTGGGGCGGGTCGCTAGTATCTAATAAGAAAGAACTGCACTACCATACCATTTCTCAAGCTTCTTCGAACACGTAGTGATTCCGATAATTTGAGCAAAATAAATCCATTTTTAAACTTACAAACAAAAATAGTGTAACTGGAAATGAAATTACTGATGGTGGTGCAATTTTCATCAGCTCCAATCAATCTCATAAAATTGATTTAAAGAATTATTATTTAAGTTTTAATAACGTCTCATATAAGGCAGTTTTAGATAGACACTTATTTGATTGAAAACTTGTTTTTGCGTGGTAGAAATCCTACTCAAGAGTCACTAATAAGTTAGATTCAAATGCTACACTCTATTTTTAGATAACCATCATGATTATATCTACAATTGTATAGTGGTATTTTATGTTTTACTCTGTGAGATTTAAATTAATCTCGGTAAAGTTTCGTTAAGATTTAGGATTGGACCAATTACCGCGTGTTTAATAGTGCTTCAACACAATAAGTGCGCCATAGAACTGTATTAATTCCCGCCAGGAGTACATTTCTAATTAGTATACAGAAAGGAGCACACTACTGCGAACAACAAAGTCGAATTAATAAATGTCTATATGATGCACGATGATATGGGGAGCAATATTTTTAGAATGCGTGGCTGACATATTACTTCATCGCGCGGTATTTTACACACTATAATTAGAAAATATAACATAATTTCTTAATGGTTTTAAGAGGAAAAGACAACTTTTCGCAATATATAAACTGCGAAAATTGTTTATTTTATTCATTTCCTACTGCTTCAAGGTATCTTCAGAAGTTTCTTTGTACTGTTGATGATTATTATCAAACAGGAATTTGAAAAGGCAGTAGTTGTTTTCTTTTCAATTTTATTCTTGGTTTTTTTCATCTCTGTTGACGTTAAGAAAGGGACAAACAGTTTTTCCTCTGAGAATTACACTCTAGTTCTCTCTCCATACTAGTTTCGACGACCTAATGGTCGCATCAGTGGAGCTGTGACAAACCAAGAGCAAAATGCACAGAAAACAACTGTCTACTTAAGATCCCCATATTATGCTTAGGTTAATGTCTGCAAACTAAAATAAACTTACCGGTATAACTGATTAAAATGCATCATTAATAAAAAAATAGTTGCGGAATAGGTAACAAGACCAAATACTGCCCTTGCTTTGCCATAATAAAACCTAAAATTGTTAGCACGTTTATCTTAGAATATCCAGTTGTTTTAATTACCAGTTATTCTTCAGGGTCTCCAATTTCTTTGTTTTTAACAATTACACAATTGGTATTCTAGTTAAATAACGAGGCACAAGCAATTAATATAATTGGGTCCTAAATTGAATACGTAATTAACTCACTTTGCAGGGAACAAAAAGTTTGTTAACTAAGTATATACACGAAGCTAACACCTTTTAAAAAGGATCAGTAGTTTGAGTAACAAAATTGTTTGGTAAACAAAACTGTACCTTTTAATTTGAGTTAATTAAACTGTTTTAAATAAATGGGAGTTAAAATACTTATTTATACTGATATATATATATATATATATATATATATATATATATATATATATATATATATATATATATATATATGTTTGTGCGGCTTTCACGGATCCCTCCGTGTGAGATGCAATAGCAGTGGATATATCCACATTATGACGTTGTAGTGCTGAAATCACATTCAGCAAACGTACAACTATATGCAGCTTCGTGCATGAATGAAGTAAAATGCGAACAGTAAATTCAAATAATAATAAATGCAAACTTCTCTCCATCGTATCCTTTCTGTGTTAGAGGTTGCACAGTTAGAATAAATTGTTATAAAACACAATTTATCCTATTCCACCACCATCAAGATGATGGCCTACCTGTACTACCACACCGAGAAGAAAGTCAAAACTTATCCTCCTCGCCACAGTGATACGGCAGAGGTACATGTTTCGTCTCTACTAGACTCACCTCTAACACAGAAAGGATATGATGGAGAGAAGTTTGCATTTACTATTTTTTTACTTCATTCATGCACAGAGCTGCATATAGTTGTACGTTTGCTGAATGTGATTTCAGCACTACAACGGCATAATATCCACTGCTATTGCATCTCACACGGAGGAATCAGTGAAAGCAGCATAAACATATATACGCCATCCGGCAGGAGGTCGGCGAAGCCGCGTTCAGTATTTGCATGCTTCCTTCCGATCTGTTCTTTGCACAGCCAGGTGCATGTCGGTACCCTGATAAATCTAGTAGAGACGAAACATGTATCTCTGCGGTATCACTGTGGCGGGAAGGGTAAGTTTTGACTTTCTTCTCGATGTGGTGGTACAGGTAGGCCATCATCTTGATCGTTGTTGACATGGATAAATTGCGTTTTATAACAATTTATTCTAACTGTGCAACCTCCAACACAGAAAGGATATGATGGAGAGAAGTTTGCATTTACTGTTCGCATTTTTCCATATATATATATATATATATATATATATATATATATATATATATATATATATATATATATATATATATGTTTTTCCTTATTTTGATGTTTAGTTTTTTATTTAGAGCATTTTCAAAAAATAATTGTCTAAAATTTAAAACGAATTATGAATTTAAACCTAAATAGTGACACATAATAACAATGTTACTTTCAGAAATAATTGTCTAAAACTCCAATTTTATTATAACTATTAACATACATATATAAAACTATAAATCAAGAACTAATACATTGGAAAATTAATTTTATGTCCAGGGATATGTTAAACAAAAAATGAAAGGATTCCCTTTTTGTTTTATACTCTTTTTTAATATTGATCATTTCCCTTATTATTAATTTCTGCGACGTTTCGGCCCTAGTTTTCAGCCTTTATCAAACTAAAAAAAAAAGGATATATAAATACACAAAAACACAAAAATTAAAAACCAAAAACTTACCTTGTAATGTTGTTGGTAACACCATTATTGTCTTAGTTATATCATTGTATAAGGTAATATATACAATGGTTATATTGATTAAAAAATAAAACAAATATTCGGATCGTCATGGTTTGCATGCACATGTTACATAACAGTTAAAATCAAAGAATTAAAAAATTAAAAAACAACCAATTACAACACCAACAGCACATCCAAAAATTTCGTTATTATTAAAATCATCGACTGGGTAAATCAAAATGAATTTAATAATAACGAAATTTTTGGATGTGCTGTTGGTGTTGTAATTGGTTGGTTTTTTTAATTTTTTAATTCTTTGATTTTAACTTTTATATAATATGTGCATGCAAACCATGACGATTCGAGTGTTTGTTTTATTTTTTAATCAATATAACTAAGACAATAATAGAGTTACCAACAACATTACAACGTAAGTTTTTGGTTTTTGATTCTTGTGTTTTTGTGTATTTGTATATCCATTTTTTTAGTTTGATAAAGGCTGCAAACTAGGGCCGAAACGTCACTTAGCCTATTAAGAATTATTATTAATGACCTATACCCAAGAAAAAATTTCTTTAATAAAAAAATATATAATTTTTGGTCAAAGAATAAAAAGAGGAACACCAATATATATATATATATATATATATATATATATATATATATATATATATATATATATATACTAGAAACAATAAAGGACACATGATTATGTAAAAGTTGTAAGCAATGAATATGAATAAGCCCTAATAGTAAAACAAAAAATTAAATTAATAACTGTACAGGGTGAGTCAACGATTGGATGAAGTAGGTTTGTGCCTTTTCGGTGAAATTAACAAAGAAACTATATTTATTGTTTGATACAGTTTATTTTTACGCAGATTTTAAAAATATTTAGGACTCTACAGGGTGAGCCAAAAAACTAGGACAGCATAAAGTTGTATTTTTTTAAATAGAACACCCTATATACGAATCGTATTTTCGATTTAGCTTATAATTTTAAATCTTTTTTATTAAGGGTTTACTATAACAAAACTTTATAGTTTCTGAGATAATTAAGTTTAAAGAAAAAAAGTCACATTTTCAAGCATCAATTCAATCCTAAATAACGTTTTCAATTTTGTGACAAATATATTCAAATTTGGAATTTAGCAAGGCCAAGGACAAGTTAACATAATTTTTACCTAATATTTGCAATAAGAGCTACAGGATGTTGAACACATCGGCTCAAACTTGAACAAGTTTAAATGAATAAATATCTTTTTTTTTTAAATGGTACACCCTGTATATTTTCATGTTATTTAATAGAGTAATAAAAACCCTAAAAGTTTTGTTCAATATATCCTATACCTATTTATAATAGTTTTTGAGATATTTCAGTTTTTCTTATTTTCCATACTTTTTTACAGAAATAGTCTTCATTATCATAGTAGCCATGGCAAAAACAATGTAAAAGAACATTTTTCTGTGTGTCAAATTTATAACCACAATCGCTTCTTTTGGTTTTTATGTAGTGTAGTTTGTTTTTTTTTTTTGCATTCATCTTATATTGTAAAATGAATTTTCCAAAGAATGAGTTAATAGATATGATTTATACAATATGAGAGGCTCAAAAAAATTGCCTTCTTGCTCAAAGAATTTACAAAATGAAGTATCCTGATCGACGCCAGCCTAATACCCATACTTTTCAAAACTTAATGCAAAGATTTGATTCTTCTGGTATTGTTGATTATCCAAAACGTAAAGTGGTCAACAAACCAGTAACTAATGAAGAAAAAGAACTACAAGTATTGTTAAACGTCTAGGAAAATCCTTATATTGGTAGCCGTCAGTTAGCAGCATTATGTGAAACATCACAATCCACCGCTAATCGTACTACCAAGAAATATAGGTATCATCCATATCACATGGAATTACACCAAGAATTGCATGGACAGGATTTTGAAAGTCGTGTAAACGTTTGTCGTACAATAAATGCGGAAATTCAATTAAAGTCAAATTTATTATGCAAGGTAATGTTTAGTGATGAAGCTACTTTTAGAAGTAACGGTGCCGTAAATAGACGCAACATGCATTATTATGCCACAGAAAACCCATTTTGGATTAGAGAGGTGCAACATCAAAACCACTGGTCATTAAATGTTTGGTGTGGTATTCATCATAATCGAATTATTGGACCCCACTTTTTTAATGAACCACTAAATGGCCATAGTTACCTGAACTTTCTTCAAGAAGAACTACCCCAACTGCTTCAAGGTCTCGATAGGGATGAGCTCGACAGTATGTGGTTCCAGCACAATGGTGCGCCTCCGCATTACCATCGTGAAGTTCGTGCGTTTTTGGACCAACGATATCCGCAAAAATGGATTGGACGTGGGAGTTTCATTGAGTGGCCACCAAGGTCTTGCAACATCACCCCATTAGATTTCTTTCTATGGGGTTATATTAAAAATAAGGTGTATGTTAATCCACCAACAACAGTGGAAGATATGTGAAATACCTGTAGAATAATAACGCCACTAATTTTGTCCAGGGTCCGAGAAAATCTGCAAAAAAGACTAAATTTGTGCATTGCACAAGAAGGTCGTTTATTCGAACACTTATTAAAAAGAAATAATTAATCTCAGTATTTAATAGGTAATTTTTTTGTTTCAATTTAGTATAAAAGTAAATATGTATTTGCCGTGTCGTTATTGTTGTGTTAATTTTTTCACATTATGTTTAATTAAACTATTGCCGTTGTAATATAACGAATAATGTATTTCGTCATATTTAACTACATTCTGTTTGTTTCTGTAGTTTCTTTTTATTATTTTACATGGCTACTATGATAATGAAGACTATTTCTGTAAAAAAGTATGGAAAATAAGAAAAACTGAAATATCTCAAAAACTATTATAAATATGTATAGGATATATTGAACAAAACTTTTAGGGCTTTTATTACTCTATTAAATAACATAAAAATATACAGAGTGTACTATTTAAAAAAAAAGATATTTATTCATTTAAACTTGTTCAAATTTGAGCCGATGTGTTCAACACCCTGTAACTTTTATTGCAAATATTAGGTAAAAATTATGTTAACTTGTCCTTGGCCTTGCTAAATTCCAAATTTGAATATATTTGTCACAAAATTAAAAACGTTATTTAGGATTGAATTGATGCTTTAAAATGTGACTTTTTTTCTTTAAACTTAATTATCTCAGAAACTATAAAGTTTTGTTATAGTAAACCCTTAATAAAAAAGATTTAAAATTATAAGCTAAATCGAAAATACGATTCGTATATAGGGTGTTCTATTTAAAAAAAAATACAACTTTATGCTGTCCTAGTTTTTTGGCTCACCCTGCAGAGTCCTAAATATTTTTAAAATCTGCGTAAAAATAAACTGTATCAAACAATAAATATAGTTTCTTTGTAAATTTCACCGAAAAGGCACAAACCTACTTCATCCAATCGTTGACTCACCCTGTACAAAGTACTATAATTTTCGATCATATTTTTTTAAATTTTGTCATTTATGTATTATTTGAAATATAACACCAATAACTGGTAAACCTGCAACAAATCTCTTGATAAATTACAAATCCTGTATTAAGCTCATTTAAGTTAAAAGATCCATTAATTTCCGAGCAGTTCTAAAATTGGCCAACGAAAATTACCTAGACTAAAGAAAAAACAAAAACTAAAGCGGAACACTAGCAGAACGATGGAAATTTAAATATCTAGTACGATGGATGTTGCATAATAAAGAGTTTAAATGAAAATACCTATTGCATGTCTAAAATGGCTTGACATGCAATGTTTTGGATTTGAGTAGACAGGGTTGAATCTAGTTATCTGGAACTAAAAAACAAATTACATTTTAACAGTGTTGTATGAATGTTATTATCGTTTTCGGTAGTTCGTGAAATTACTAGAGTTTTGTAAAGAGGAAAGACCCGTTAATGCCGGAGTATAACATTATGAACCGCGATTTAGCAGCGTGATTATGGATTATGTTAGCTGAAGAGTAATTAATCCGAGTCACCGTGTAATCTACAAGGCTTTTCTATTAACTTGCATTTAATCTTACCACTCTTGAACAGCATTTTTTGTTATCAAAATTGCGTGAAAATAATTTTTAATTAGCGTCACCAACTTGTATGTGCTGATGTTATTTATCTAGCAGGCAGATATGTTAATTTTTTCTACAAGTTTAATGTTTCCCACGTATTTTCTCAGAAAAAATCGCCTGCATAATTTAAAAACTAGAGTGAATTAAGTTATTTGCAGAAAAATTTAGGGTGGTTTAAGCCTGGAACAAAAAAGGTTAGAGAAAAGTCACAACCCTGTATTTTGGAAGCAACTCGAGCCATCTATGAATGAACTCGCGTATTTTGATGACATAATGAACTGGGCTGTAAAACAGCCATCTGTTTTACCGGCCGAGATTAGCAAAGGCACATGAATGGCGGGAAAAATTTAAATATCCCATGGTGACAGAGTAAAAACTGTTTGATCATAAATCTTTTTATTTTTTTTTCAGAATAATACATATTAATGTTAAATACGAGCAGAAAAACTTTAAAAGTGAAATGAGATGAGTACTTAACCATCTTAACATAAATTTTAAGATTTCTCTGCTAGTATTCATTATTTGTAGATGTATTATCCTGAAAAAAAAATAAAAAGATTTATGACAGTTTTTACCCTGTCACCACTAATTTGCTGTGTTGCTTTTTTAAATAAAGCATTCAGAAGGATAGGTTCTTTTTCACAATTCTGGGTAAAATATAAATAATATAGTAAGACTTATAAAATACAGAAAATATATTTTATTGTTTATTTACGATATAAATGAAACAATATAATTATCAAAAATAAATATTTTACACTGATCCATTAATTAAGTTAAAGCCAGTTTAGGATTAAGGAGTGCCGAAAATTAAAGGCAGTCAAAATAGCATATCTGAAAATGAAAATCATATGTTAGTTTTAGCCATGACTATATAATTATATATACTCAAAATTTAAATATCGGCGATTTGTAAATTTATTAGCAACTACTACACCTGTTAAGGATGTCAGATTAAAAAATAATTTTACTTACTATATGTTACGATCTCTATAATGGTCTCCAGTTTATCAACATGTAAAAAAATTCTGCAAATTACCACATAAAACAAGAAATTCAATTAAATTTTTCATTAACTTTAAATAGACAACAATATTACCTTTAATTCGATTTAGGCATTTTATAATGTATCATATTAATGCAAAAATGTATGCAAATGGGATGATAGTTATGAAATGTAAGTTATGTATTTGTGAGCATGAAAAACTATGATAAAAATTCCAGGACGTAATTTATCAAAAAGATTTATAAAATATACTTACAATACTGGCCTCCAACTATATGTAAAATATTTCGGTCAGGTTAGAGTCATAAATAAATGGGCTGCAACGTCTTCTAAAACAAAATGTAAACTATTCAAGAAAACGTTTGGAGAAAAGGTATATTTAACTTAAACTAAAATGGAAAGTAGGTAAAAGAAGCAATAATACATTTGATTTAATATCAGCATTTTATAATTATGTTTGGTATAAATGCCAAACTATGTATAAATATGATAACAAGGTTAGAAAATTGAAGATGTGTTCTTATGAATATGATAAACCAAGACGAAAATGTTATCAAGTAATTACCAAGAAAATTTCCAAACTGTACTTACAATAGATTTCTGTAACCATCCGAGAAATATTTGGGTCCAGTTCGGGAGATGAAAAAATGGGCTGCAGCGTCTTCTAAAACAAAATGCAAATTTTATTCAAAATCAAGTTTAGATGTATTCCAGAAATATTATTAAAGATATTAAACTTACCTTGAAGTGAATTGAAAAAAAAATAAAGTTAAAACACGAAAACGTAGCCAAAATAGACGAAAACCAACTTTGTTATTTCGAGTACGCGAAAAAGCCAGAAAATAATGGCGTCCGGCGTCTTAAACTGGGGATGAGGATGACGTGATTGAACTGGGGTGACGTGGAGTCACGTGGTTGAGCTGAAAAATTCATTTGTTTTTAACTGGCCGCGCAAATAATTTAAATTCTTTTGTTTTTGATGTTGCCGTTTTTAGCATCTTACTGACATGGCCCTGGGTTTAAGCTGATATTCAATAACAAAAATAAGGAAAAGGATCTTATCTATTACTTATAACTGTCAACTTTCCCATCTGTAAGCCAGATCGGTTGTCATCGGTATAACCGAATAACGCCGCGATAGGGAAAGAAATTTTTCTGTTTTAGCATTCTTGTGTCAACTATTTACAAACATAACCTTAAAATTGAGTCTTTTCTGCTTTCTGTTACTTACCTATAAAAACGAATAACAATACTGAGGAAGAAATAGAAAATGTATTCAATTCGGTGGAATTTAGGTAAAAAATTTCAGAAAAATGGGCACTAGTAAGTAAATATGATATCTATATTATTAATTATATCAACAATAAATGAATATATTTTTAAATTATATCTATTTATTTTTTAGGTATTTGAAAAGTGGAAAAGTAAAATAAAATGGAAAACTTCTAAAATTAGAATAGAAATCACTACATAGTATAAAACAAAGTCGCTTTCTCTGTCCCTATGTCCCTTTGTATGCTTAAATCTTTAAAACTATGCACCGGATTTTGATGCGGTTTTTTTCAATAGATAGAGTGATTCAAGACGAAGGTTTATATGTATAATAACATCCATTAAATAGTGGAGAAATACTGTTATTTTTGAGGTTTCTAATGTGATGTCGTTAATTATCATATTTTTTTCCGCTTACATTGCAAACGCAGGCTGAACCCTACGAGATTTATCAAAATAATGTACTAATTATTTGTACACATTGAAAAGGTCTACAGAAAACTCCGCGATGGTATATGTCTATCTCTCATGGATATCCCACGATAACATTTTTTTGTCATTTACTTTTTACGACAAATAATGGCAAATTTTGAAGCGATTTTAACCAATACAGCATTAATCCTTATCCAATTAAATAGCTTAAATACATTGTTGATTTAATATAGATCTATATGGTCCTTTACAGCACAAGATTTAAATGAATATTTTCGAAGATATTACAGATTTAAAATGCGGGAAGTAGCGCTTGCGGCGGTACTGGCCGACCGGGGCGGCGGCAGCGTGCCTATAAATAGCGCGTCGGAGGCCGATGTAATAATTGTTGTAAAAATAAAATAAATAGTCACAGTTTTTCTGTAGTGTATTTAGTATCAGCATTGCACCCGTGCGAAGCCGGGGCGGGTCGCTAGTAAACAATAAAATGAAGCGTGGGGAAAATAAAAAGACTAAAATTTTTAGAATGGGTAGTGTGAAAATTCCTTATTTGTTGAAACTCAACGATACAAAAAGGAACTTGTCATAGAACACCAATATTCAAGGAGAAAAAATCCTTTTCGTTTCCCTTACCTTATTATGAAAATATGCTGGAGGTACTGAAAAACAAACATATTTATAGTCGAAATATAAAATTGATACATAATCGATACCTGAACCAAACAGTCAAAATTAAGGTGGAAGGAAACAGATGATATGTTGTTTACGTGGTGTTTGTCAGGGTTGTATTCTATCTCCCCTGTACAGGGTGAGTCAACGATTGGATGAAGTAGGTTTGTGCCTTTTCGGTGAAATTAACAAAGAAACTATATTTATTGCTAGATACAGTTTATTTTTACGCAGATTTTAAAAATATTTAGGACTCTACAGGGTGAGCCAAAAAACTAGGACAGCATAAAGTTGTATTTTTTTAAATAGAACACCCTTTATACGAATCGTATTTTCGATTTAGCTTATAATTTTAAATCTTTTTTATTAAGAGTTTACTATAACAAAACTTTATAGTTTCTGAGATAATTAAATTTAAAGAAAAAAAGTCACATTTTCAAGCATCAATTCAATCCTAAATAACGTTTTCAATTTTATGACAAATATATTCAAATTTAGAATTTAGCAAGGCCAAGGACAAGTTAACATAATTTTTACCTAATATTTGCAATAAAAGCTACAGGATGTTGAACACATCGGCTCAAATTTGAACAAGTTTAAATGAATAAATATCTTTTTTTAAAATGGTACACCCTGTATATTTTCATGTTATTTAATAGAGTAATAAAAACCCTAAAAGTTTTGTCCAATATATCCTATACCTATTTATAATAGTTTTTGAGATATTTCAGTTTTTCTTATTTTCCATACTTTTTTACAGAATTAAATGTTTGGTGTGGTATTCATCATAATCGAATTATTGGACCCCACTTTTTTAATGAACCACTAAATGGTCATAGTTACCTGAACTTTCTACAAGAAGAACTACCCCAACTGCTTCAAGGTTTCGATAGGGATGAGCTCGACAGTATGTGGTTCCAGCACGATGGTGCGCTTCCGCATTACCATCGTGAAGTTCGTGCGTTTTTGGACCAACGATATCCGCAAAAATGGATTGGACGTGGGGGTTTCATTGAGTGGCCACCAAGGTCTTGCGACATCACCCCATTAGATTTCTTCCTATGGGGTTATATTAAAAATAAGGTGTATTATAACCCACCAACAACAGTGGAAGATATGCGAAACAGGATTAGGGATACCTGTAGAACAATAACGCCACTAATTTTGTCCAGGGTCCGAGAAAATCTGCAAAAAAGACTAAATTTGTGCATTGCACAAGAGGGTCCTTTATTCGAACACTTATTAAAAAGAAATAATTAATCTCAGTATTTAATAGGTAAGTTTTTTGTTTCAATTTAGTATAAAAGTAAATATGTATTTGCCATGTCGTTATTGTTGTGTTAATTTTTTCACATTATGTTTAATTAAACTATTGCCGTTGTAATATAACGAATAATGTATTTCATCATATTTAACCACATTCTGTTTGTTTCTGTAGTTTCTTTTTATTATTTTACATGGCTACTATGATAATGAAGACTATTTCTGTAAAAAAGTATGGAAAATAAGAAAAACTGAAATGTCTCAAAAACTATTATAAATAGGTATAGGATATATTGAACAAAACTTTTAGGGTTTTTATTACTCTATTAAATAACATGAAAATATACAGGGTGTACCATTTAAAAAAAAAGATATTTATTCATTTAAACTTGTTCAAATTTGAGCCGATGTGTTCAACACCCTGTAGCTTTTATTGCAAATATTAGGTAAAAATTATGTTAACTTGTCCTTGGCCTTATTAAATTCCAAATTTGAATATATTTGTCACAAAATTGAAAACGTTATTTAGGATTGAATTGATGCTTGAAAATGTGACTTTTTTTCTTTAAACTTAATTATCTCAGAAACTATAAAGTTTTGTTATAGTAAACCCTTAATAAAAAAGATTTAAAATTATAAGCTAAATCGAAAATACGATTCGTATATAGGGTGTTCTATTTAAAAAAATGCAACTTTAGGCTGTCCTAGTTTTTTGGCTCACCCTGTAGAGTCCTAAATATGTTTAAAATCTGCATAAAAATAAACTGTATCAAACAATAAATATAGTTTCTTTGTTAATTTCACCGAAAAGGCACAAACCTACTTCATCCAATCGTTGACTCACCCTGTATAGCGAGGTTATCTTGAATTATAGTTATTACCAACCTACGCTATGCAGTTGGGGGAATCAAAGATGTATTTGAACTCTAAGATCTACCTTAAGACTTTATCGGTTACAAACTATCATTCCATAACACATATAACTGAAACCGGGCCTGATATTTAAACTCAAATGTAAATTTTAAGACCATGCAATCTTAATTGCGATTATTTATTAGACGTGAATGAAAAGGGATATTTTGTTCACTTCAAGGTTGCTTTTCCTTCATGAAATCCCTTTCAGCAGACCTATAAATTTTGCAAGTACACACTCTAGAGCATAAATTGCCGATATAACCTGTAATTTTGTATGTATATTCTTTTCTGTGTTTTCTGTATAATTTTAGTTTATTAAAGTGTGTATTTTTATTACGAAATGTAGATGATTCCTCTATATATAGACAAATTCTTTTCAACTATAGACCATTAACGGGCCAGAGAATTTATTATATATATATATATATATATATATATATATATATATATATATATATATATATTTTAGAATTACTTTTTCTACTTTTAGTACAAGAAGGAAGTTTACTGTATTTTCGAATTTAAAATATCTTTATTCTATTTTATTTTTCTAGCTGACTCAAAGGAACATGCATGTAAACACTTGAAAATACATTTTGCCCTTTGGCTTTGTCGCAGTTTGGTAAAAATAATAAAAAATTCGTTTTCCTGTTTCACTTTAAAGAAAATTGGCGAATTTTTTCATTAAGCTGCATTCTTTGATGCAAAAGTTTGCCAGTGTGCATTTTATTGGAATGCATAGTTGTATATGCATGTAACTTTGTAAACAGCAGTTTTTTTTTTAATCCACGTAAAGGAACGATGTTGAATATGGAATTTTAAAACGAAATATTCTTCAATAAAGTCATACTTTTTACTATATTCCTTGAAGCAATAAACTATAGATTATAACAGCATCTCCTCTTATTGTGATTTCAGAAACTTTATCTGCGAAATGCGAAACTTTTTAAATATTTCTCTTTGACAAGTTTGACAATCTGTAACCCTCAAACACATGAGCCCATGTTGAAGTAAAAATGAACTGGTAGAAGAAGATATATCATCAAATATTTCTAAAAACGTGGAAAATAAATGTTAATTTAATCTTTGACACAAAACAGAAAGACTACCTTTGTTTATCTTTAAATACAGTGTCAAGCCGATTTTTTCCTATAAGTATATCGGTGATAATAGCCTGATCATAGTAACGTCTTAGTATAGGGGAGCGTGGGGGAATCGGAGCCAGCGGGTAATGAGAACGGTGTTTGTGTAGACTTATCCGATGATTGTATTCGTGCAAATGACGCTCGGGTGTGCTCGGCAATGTTCGGAAACGTATACCGTCCGCGGCTGGCCCCCTAGTGCCCCGCGATCAGTCGCGCGAGACAGAAGTGTGTTTTTAGCTCCGTAGTTATAAGAAATTATAAATTTCATCTTTCAAGGCAAGTATTAAAATATATTCATATTGTATTGTATTCGCATTAAATATATCATCATATATATCTAATTTACGGTACTGCTTCTCAAATTGCTAGTGAGAATAACGGGTTTTTATTATATTTTTAATTCTGAAGTGGTTGATATGCGGGTAGTGAGAGCTAGTCATGGCTCCCATTACCAGCATTATTGGAATTTGGCTCCCACTACTTAACCTTTCCAGATGCCACGAAAAAGTCCCCGTACGACGTCAAAAGCTTCTTGGACTATAGAAACATTACAAAATGCCATCAAAACCCTTCAAAACGGTGGCATATCTGTGTACAAAGTAGCTAAGGCCACAATAATACCCTACAGTGCGCTAAAAAAAACGATACGGATTAACTAAAGCGAATAATGATAAGTACAGCTGTCCTACAAAGTTGGGAAGAGGTGCAGTGTTCAATTACGAACAAGAAAAACAGCTCGTCGATCATCTCTGTTAAATGTCGAATATGTATTACTGATTAACAAAATCTCAATGTCGTAAAATATGTTACGACTTGGCTGTGGAGTTCGGTGTGTCAAATCGATTTAATGAAGTCAACAGACTTGCTGGTAAAGATTTCCTATACGGATTTTTGCAGCGACATCCCTATCTCAGTATCAGAAAGCCCGAAGCCACAAAAATTAACAGAATACTTGGATTCAACAGAGTGAAAATAAATCGTTTTTTTGGAAATTTAGAGACAGTAACAGTTAAACACAAATTTGAAGCAACTAACATTTACAATGCGGATGAGTCTGGTGTCACCACAGTACAAGAAACAGCCAGCTTCTATTAACCATGATATTATCCAATCTACAGCAAATAAAACACCACTGCAAACTCTAGTTGATTCTTTTCGGGTTCAGACTGCATCGAATATTTTACAAAAGCAGCAACAAATTGATTTAACAAATACGATTGATGACTCCGAAAACTTTCAACCACAGCTGAGCATATATTCTGATTTTGTTTCTACTTTCTCTGTGTTAAGCCCGAAACCTATCCCCTACATTTCTTCGACGATGACTACCAAGCAGAAACAACATTCTGAAATTTTGACGAATACACCAATGAAAGTGTTGTTTGAAGAAAAGAAGAAGAAACGCATGGAAAAGGATGCCAAAAATCCTAAACCAATCGGAAAAGTTGCCAAGGGTAAAAGTACCAAAGAGAAAAGTGATAAAGTTGCCAAAGGTAAAAGAACTAAAGGAAAAGGGAACAAAAAATCGAGTGCTAAAGGTTCTGAACGAAAGAAGAATACAGTTGAAGAGGAAAAAAAGAAAAGGGTAAAGAAAACAGTGATGCAGATGGGTCATCAAATAAAGAAGTTGATGAAAAAAAATCGATAACTCTCAGCAGCTGTTTTCTTTAAATAAAAGAAGGTTATTAGACGTTTTTTCCTGGTACAAAGTTCGATACTTTTAAACCTATGAAGAACTATGTTTTTTGCACGATGATAATTGATCATAAACTGGCTTTTAATGGTGAATATCTACCTTTTCAAACTCCATAGATGTCATTAGTGTATACCAACAAATGTATTAGTGCTACCACCTCATAGTAAAATCGACATAATCAATTTAAACGTCTATTTTAAACGTTTAAAGTAAGTAGTTACTCTGTATTAAAATAATATGTTTATTACTTTATTAACGTTACTGTTGAAATATCTTTTAAATAGAAAATTTTGTAAACAAAATTTAAAAAGTCTCGTAAAATACTGAATTTATTTTAATTATCGTAATAGTTAATTAGTTGAAGACTTCCCTGCTTTTCCGAATCCTTTAGAAAATGCAATAAAATTAGCGCTGGCTTTATTTAATTTCCTTTAAGAGGTACGAGGAGTACAACTCTCTATTTCGCTGTTCGTAAAGTCACGAATTCGATGAATAAATCTTTTCTAAGAACGTTAAAAAGAGTTGCTATATAAAAATTACAAAAAGAGGAGATTCGAAATAGAGGTAAAAGTTTTTCAATACTATCTTTGACGTAATGATAAAAAGCTCGTTATCATTCATTGATGTATAACTTTATTCTCTGCTTGCTATATTCGTGCTTAATATTTGTTTTTATTACTTTTTAATTTGTAAAATCTATTCATTGATTAAATGGGCTAAATATTTCTAAAACGGTAACATGAACGTATATGAACTGAAAAGATTTTTGATGTCGGGTTTTGTCTTGCTTAAATTACGAAAACTTCATTTTCAGCAAGTTTTTTGAAACTTTAATGAAATAGATATTTTACTCCAGTCATTTGGTAGTTTTACCTGGAAAGTTTTCCGGGAGTTTTGAAAATTCGTAATTTTATAGATTTTGATGTGTTCTTTTCGAATTTCGACTTTGCCACCTCGTATTTCTGCCGCTTGCGCCGCCATATTGGAAAAATGGCGCCTAATAACAGTTTTTTTATAATATCTCCTTTCCGACGCATTTTACGACAAAAATATTTATATACAAAATTAAACTAGAGAAAATTTCGTACAATTTATGTATTTGCAATTTTTTTTGTAAAATCAATAGTTTTTGGCGTACGAGCGCCGCAAAGTACATTTCAATATGCGTTTTGAAAAAAAACTCATTTCCACACCACCTTGAGGTAGAGTAAGCGGCGCGTTTTTTTTTTCGTGGTGTCCCCTGTAGGCCTAATCCACATGTGATGCACACTTTCGAAATTTAGCGCAATCGCCTTCGCTTTGCTGTTCCTGATGGACCAGGCGTTGTGAGTTCGTCTTGGGCACCGATCGAGACGTCGCAGACCGAAATTTCATCCGCATCATCTGCGATGGATCTAGCCACAATAAATCTGAAACGGATGGCATAACTACTTACGAAGCCGCACGAATGCTACCAAGGTTTTGAATCTTGATTGTTTTTAAGTCCGTATCGTTTTTTTCACAAATGTTTTTAATGCAATGGTACCTAAACTACCAACGACTCTTGCAGACGACATTTGCTTTAATCGTGAAATAATTTGATCAGGAGCAATAGCAGTTGTAGGTGTTACACAATGGATACCGCCCATGGCATGGAAAGTGTTATTACCATCTAATGTCTGCGTATTGAAATCAGCGTTGTCAAAAACAAATTTAGAAAATGCATTATTATCGATATTCAACGGTGCGCGCATAATAGCTGAAACTTCGAACAACATTGCTTCGGTGTATGAAGAGCAAAATACAAGAGATGATAATACATCTATTAATCGCCGAGATCCATACTTATGAAATAAAAAAGCAGCTAGTCCGATCTGTAATGATGATATAAAAGATTTCGGCCTTGCTGCTGCAATTATAGAATGGGCGAGAGCAATGTTTTTTTTCTTCCATTTTTCAAAAGACGCTCGTTTGTTTCTTAAAATCACTCCATCTAGGAAAACGCGTAAAGTTTCAGGTATATCTGACTCAGAGTCTTAAAAAAAATTATCTGATGGAGGATAATGTTTGGTCTCATATACCGTAGAGCGAATATCCTCTATAACAATTTCTGCTGCTGTTTTTACAATACGCCGACGTTCTTCTGCATCGTCATTACTTTTTTGATTGTACCAGGCAATTAAAATATCACCGTATTTTTTGAGGAGTTGTGCTTTGACTATTTTTATGTGTGGACGGTAATCACCTTCAATTTTGGCTATCAATTCGTCCAGAGAAAACTGACACTCATCGGAATTCTGCTCAAGATTAGAATAAATGAACTGCATCGCAGTATCGATCTCATTTGCATATGGACCTTTTTTATATCTTCAGCTGGTGATGCAAATTCTACGTTAAATCGAGAAAACTTTCAAGTGCTTTTGAAAATAATAATTTCCTATTTTTAGTATTTTTTTTTGTCCAAAGAAACAATGAAAATATAGTTAAATATTTTTATTACTACATTATTTACTGTAGCCTCGGAGCTGTCTTTCACCATCTCTTTATATCTATCTACCGATTAGAATGTGCTCTCTGGAAACTCTATAAAAGCCTCAAGTTTCTCCTTACTGCTGTTGATACAAGATGCAATAAGATCTTCCAAAGCTAGACAGAATGATAAGGTTTTTCTCACTGCATATTCGAATGCAAAGGTGCTATTTCTGCTTATAGAAGTTCTATTGTTCAATTAAATCCTTAAATCATGAACAAAATCTGTCTCAATACGCCCATGTTTCCTAAAGTATTAGTTTTCGTTCTTTTTTATTATATTTTTGCTACTTTTAGATATAAGAAGTCAACAAGAGCAGGATTTGTTCTCGGGTTAATGGGCCAGTTCATCGAATTATCTATATTTCTATGTCAATTCATTTAACGCTTTATCTGATAAAATCTCGGTTTGTTTGATACTATTTTTAAAACTTTATTGTCCACCAAGGTTACTCTTGGGTGGATATCAGAAAATAAAGGTGTTCTAAGCAAACTGACCAAATGTTTTTGACAAAATAATCAACAATCTATTGAAATTAATTTTTATTTTTAGTCTAGGTATGTGTTCCTCATATAATATTACATTTTTACAGGGTTTTGTCTCTTTATCTGAAAAACTTAAAGAAAAATATCATAAATTCAAACTTCATGCTATTCGGCACGTTTTCGATTTTAGGAAATTGTTATTGCTACAACGTATTAATACTCCATGGAAAATAGAATTTCTTCAGTAACAAAAATGTTACATTGTTTTTTTTTTGTTGGAATGTGTTTATTTCGGCATCCTATAAAACATATCTCGATGGTACCTCCGAAAGACCTGCGCGAAAAAAATGGCGGACCAAAAATGGCCACGATTTTCGGTTTTTTGAGTTTATTTCGAAAAGTAAAAGTTGTATTGAAAAATGTTTCAAACAGAAGTTGTAGAGAATTTAAAAACCTATCGATTCATATAACATAAGTTATAGGGGGCGCTACTAGTTATCGAGATATATTTTTTTTCGACAAATTTTGTGGTTTTGTTTTTTTTTTTTAAAAAGACATTTATTATCAAACTACCGACTTAAAATTTAACATAAATATAGGTATTATTATTCTAAAAAGGTATTTCAAACCCGGAATCTGTGAGTTTTTTATTTTCCGAGAAATTCGATGTCAAATTTGAAGATCCAACCTCAATTTTCCGTTTTCCTGATTAAGATACAACGCTCAATTTTAATGAAAATTGTTTGTATTGTTTTACGTTTGGAAGATCTATTAAAAAATCTTTTTTCAATCGTGGGCCGAGAAATTTTGCAAAAACCAATTTTTGCACCAAAAAAAATATGATAACTTTTGAAAATTGAGGTTGAATTTTCAATTTTGACATCGAATTTCTCGAAAAATAAAAAACTCACAGATTCCGGGTTTGAAATACTTTTTTAGAATGATAATACCTATACCCAAATAGCACACTTCAGTCCACTGGATATCCATCGTTTATCCAAAGCTGGACATACCGGGTATCCATGGGATGTCCAGAATTTGTTCACCAACATCCTATCGATATCCACTGCACTATACGATTGTCCCACTCATGGATGTCTTTTTGGATTACATATATTGTCCAAGTATGGATCATTTTTGGATATTAATAGGACTAAATTTGGATGTCCATATATTGTACATTCTTGACCCGATTGTGGACATATCCGATAGTATTGTGCTTTTTGGATTAATAGGTCATAATCTATGGTTCCCTCTTCTTGACGTTCCGGTAACGTGAATGGTAGATATTTTCAGAATTTGCTTAGGGTCCGAGAGCTTACAGTACCTAATTAATCTGCACTTTTGAAGACACAGACCACTCATGTCATCAAAACGTCGATAACAAGTAACCATAGATGGCCCTATTAGTCCCAAAAATTAAACAGATATAAATTACATTAGCGAACCAGGTAACAGGAACTGGATCCACAAATTACACTTATTGATTACAATTGTCAAGTTTTTAATACAATACTATATAAGAATATAAAATTTTATAATTAGTCGAATTGCAAGTGCTACAAAATATAGCTTCAATTGATTTAAATTGTTCAAGGTGTAGAAGGATCGCTATGAATAAGTTATCTGGTTCCATAGTAATAGGTACAATTTCAATTGGGCAATAGAAAATATACCAATTATTTAAATAAAAACTTTTTATTGTTACAATGATTATTTTTTTCTAGATTTATTACTGTCGTTTATTCTCTTCAGCCATTGTCTAATCTCGTCTTCGGCTGTTTTTTATCGACCCCCCATTCTTCTACCGCAGCTGAAAATTAATAAGGTTTAACGTTAAATGATGCAGTATTTTATAGTTTTGTAGGAATTTAAATCTCTCTCTCTCTCTCTCTCTCTCTCTCTCTATATATATATATATATATATATATATATATATATATATATATATATATATATATATATATATATATATATATATATATAAAACCAAATGCATCGTTATTGCTTAGAGTGCTTAAACCAACAGACCAGAAAAAAAATTTTAACACACTTTTTGTCTGGGTACTATCAGAACAAGAGGATCCAGAGTTCGACGTGTGAAATCTGACACCCAATTTGTTCTTATTATTTATGAGTATGACAAATAAAACAGAGAGATTTTTTTCATCAAATTTTTATATTTAAGTGGTAACTTACCTAGAAATACTGAACATAAGTTCTTTAGAGGGCACTTTACTGTTCCATCATATGTATAATTCTTGGAAAGGCTATCTGTCATTGTTACAATAAAATATCTTTTAATAAGTTAATAGGTATAATTTCCTCCAATTTTGGCTAATTGTAAAACCTAAAATTATATTACTTTATTGAGATAATTAAACGTTAATTCCACATATGCTAACCTAAGAATATTTTTGACTTTAAGAATCAAAGTAAAAAAATATATATAAAATAATCCTGTAAATTAAGTTTTTTTTTTATCAATAGACTCATACACATAAAGAAGCATTACTCGAATAAGTTTCAGCTTTTATTTCAGGAGAAGTGTAATGAACTTACTGCATCTTTAAAGTCTAAATTTTCCTGAAGATCTTATGTGACTTGAGGCAGCTGATTATTTTCTTAAGTAAAAGGATAGTTGAACTCCTGCAGAAAATTCTTTGTAGATACTTGTTTTTTCTCTATTTAAGGTTACCTGAATGTCCTCTCTAATTTGGTACAAATTGGCTTTCACATAGGAATTTTATTTGGACCAATCTGTGGAAAATTCATCTAAAAAATAATTAAAATAAATTAAATTATAAGTCTAAACCTATAGTCGAACTGTCAAAACTTTACTATATATATTTTTTAACAATTATACTGCACAAAAATACACGTCAATGTAAACTAGTACTAGCGTTTAATCCAAAATAGTCATAAAAAAATTAATATAATTATTCAAATTTGCTATAGCTTTTATTCCATTATAAATTTTGATAACATTTATTAATGCCAGCAATCTTATTAGACTGATTACTCAATAATGACTTTGTCAGAGAGAATTTTCTCTAAAATTTACAATTTTATTATTACACAAATTTACAACTCTATCTGTGCTCCATTTTAACCAACAAGATACAAAATTCATTGGCCTATCAAAATATTTGCACTTATTTGTAGTAATTTCCATTTAAATAAGTGATTGTATGAAAAAGTATAGCTACAAAAGCTATATTTTAACATACGTGTTTTGATACTGAATATTTTGTTCACTTTCAAATTTGTGTGAGTTTGATACTAAATTATCAGCTTTTCGTCGAGTATGTCTGTAGTTTCGTTCGGTAATTTTTGGTATAATTAAAAAAATTAAACTAAAAATAACTATACTTACCTTTAACGGTGGCATCTTCTTCAAATAAAAAGCACACTTGATTTTAGCTCAACTAAAACTCCAAAGGTTTTTTTTAGCTCGACGTCAACACAATAATGGGCTGTGATCATGGCGGGCCGGCGGGTTAAGAAATGAAAATTCTACAGGCCGATATTACAGTATCCGATTTTACCGACAACCCGAAATTTAATTAATGGACGTCTGATGGACTTACACTGGACATCCAGATATGGACGTCCATATAGATTACAGGTCATCACATCTAATGGACATCCATAAACGGTTCATGGACATACAGGACATTATATGTACCTATTCTGGATATCCAATGGAAATCTTGTGCTATCTGGGCTTGGGTGGATATCAGAAAATAAAGGTGTTCTAAGCAAACTGACCAAATGTTTTTGACAAAATAATCAACAATCTATTGAAATTAATTTTTATTTTTAGTCTAGGTATGTGTTCCTCATATAATATTACATTTTTACAGGGTTTTGTCCCTTTATCTAAAAAACTTAAAGAAAAATCTCATAAATTCAAACTTCATTCTATTCGGCACGTTTTCGATTTTAGGAAATTGTTATTGCTACAACGTATTAATACTCCATGGAAAATAGAATTTCTTCAGTCACAAAAATGTTACATTGTTTTTTTTTGTTGGAATGTGTTTATTTCGGCATCCTATAAAACATATCTCGATGGTACCTCTGAAAGACCTGTGCGGAAAAAATGGCGGACCAAAAATGGCCACGATTTTCGGTTTTTTGAGTTTATTTCGAAAAGTAAAAGTTGTATTGAAAAATGTTTCAAACAGAAGTTGTAGAGAATTTAAAAACCTATCGATTCATATAACATAAGTTATAGGGGGCGCTACTAGCTATCGAGATATATTTTTTTTTCGACAAATTTTGTGGTTTTGGTTTTTTTTAAAAAAAGACATTTATTATCAAACTACCGATTTAAAATTTAACATAAATATAGGTATTATCATTCTTAAAAAGTATTTCAAACCCGGAATCTGTGAGTTTTTTATTTTCCGAGAAATTCGATGTCAAAGTTGAAAATTCAACCTCAATTTTCCGCTTTCCTAATTAAGATACAATGCTCAATTTTAATGAAAATTGTTTGTATTGTACAAACAATTTCCATTAAATTGAGCATTGTATCTTAATTAGAAAAGCGGAAAATTGAGGTTGAATTTTCAAATTTGACATCGAATTTCTCGAAAAATAAAAAACTCGCAGATTCCGGGTTTGAAATACTTTTTTAGAATAATAACACCTATATTTACGTTAAATTTTAAATAGGTAATTTGTTAATAAATGCCTTTTTCGAAAAAAAAAAACAAAACCATAAATGTCGAAGAAAAATATATATCTCGATAACTAGTGGCACCACCTATAGCTATCGATAAGTTTTTTAATTCTCTACAACTTTTGTTTCAAACATTTTTCGATACAGCTTTCACTTTTCGAGATAAACTCAAAAAACCGAAAATCGTGGCCATTTTTGGTTCGCCATTTTTTTTGCACATGTCTTTCAGAGTTACCATCGAGATATGTTTTATAGGATGTCAAAATGAACATATTCCAGCAAAAAAAACCAATGTTACATTTTTGTTAACAAAACAGCTCTTTTTTGATCTAATTTCCATGGTGTATAAAAGCTGAAAAAACCACACAAATCAGATGATTCATTTTTAAATCAAAACGAAATATTTTTTAACGCGCAATTTGTTTATTACTTTGATTTTAACTAATCAATATTATATATTCAAAAGTACAGTACCAAGAATACAAAAAACTTCCTTGAAAGCAAACGTTAGAAATTTCTTTGAAGTCCAATTTCTTGAAATTTTATTAGGTTTTGTAAATTACCTTTCCCCAGCCTTGTAATTTACTTAACTCGCCTTCTTTTTTATTTAAAAATTTTCCACGCTTTTTGATTGCAGGGCCTAACAATAAAAGAGATTTTTCGGAAAAGTAAATTAAACAGTAGGTATTTTATTAAGTATCCATATTATTTATTAAATACCTATTTCTCCAAGGAAACTAACGGAATTATTTACTTAGAAAACAAAATTATCCGGATATATATTTCTTGCTTTAGTATTTATCGTTTCTCCACCATAGTTTTACTTTGTTCCAATTAATAATTAATTTACGCTTTGCTTTATGAAGTGCAGGTTCACCCTTACAAAAATAAGGGATGATATGCGTGGAAGGGAAACCATCTTAGTTTTATTTCCTTTGAAGTAACAATTAATTTCCATATTACTTTGTGAATATATGATTATGCTTTTTCTCTCTATATTCACACACTAAATTCGAATAATAACTTCCCAAATAGCACACTTCAGTCCACTGGATATCCATCGTTTATCCAAAGCTGGACATTCTGGGTATCCATGGGATGTCCAGAATTTGTCCACCAACATCCTATGGATATCCACTGGACTATACGATTGTCCCACTCATGGACGTCTTTTTGGATTCCATATATTGTCCAGGTATGGATCATTTTTGGATATTAATAGGACTAATTTTGGATGTCCATATATTGTACATTCTTGACCCGATTGTGGACATATTATCCGATGGTATTGTGCTTTTTGGATAAATAGGTCATAATCTATTGTTCCCTCTTCTTGACGTTCCGCTAACGTGAATGGTAGATATTTTCAGAATTTGCTTAGGGTCCGAGAGCTTACAGTACCTAATTAATCTGCACTTCTGAAGACACAGACCACTCATATCATCAAAACATCGATAACAAGTAACCATAGATGGCCCTATTAGTCCCAAAAATTAAACAAAATAAATTATATTAGCGAACCAGGTAACAGGAACTGGATCCACATATTACACTTATTGATTACAATTGTCAAGTTTTTAATACAATACTATATAAGAATATAAAATTTTATAATTAGTCGAATTGCAAGTGCTACAAAATATAGCTTCAATTGATTTAAATTGTTCAAGCTGTAGAAGGATCGCTATGAATAAGTTATCTGGTTCCATAGTAATAGGTACAATTTCAATTGGGTAATAGAAAATATACCAATTATTTAAATAAAGACTTTTTATTGTTACAATAATTATTTTTTTCTAGATTTATTTCTGTCGTTTATTCTCTTCTGCCATTGTCTAATCTCGTCTTCGGCTGTTTTTTATCGGCGCCCCATTCTTCTACCGCAGCTGAAAATTAATAAGGTTTAACGTTAAATGATGCAGTATTTTATGGTTTTGTAGGAATTTAAGGATCTCTCTCTCTCTCTTTCTATATATATATATATATATATATATATATATATATATATATATATATATATATATATAAACCAAATGCATCGTTATTGCTTAGAGTGCTTAAACCAACAGGCCAGAAAAAAAATTTTAACACACTTTTTGTCTGGGTATTATCAGAACAAGAGGATCTAGAGTTCAACGTGTGAAATCTGACACCTAATTTGTTCTTATTATTTACGAGTATAACAAATAAAACAGAGAGATTTTTTTTCATCAAATTTTTATATTTAAGTGGTAACTTACCTACAAATTGTGAACATAAGTTCTTTAAAGGGCACTTTACTGTTCCATCATATGTATAATTCTTGGAAAGGCTATCTGTCATTGTTACAATAAAATATCTTTTAATAAGTTAATGGGTATAATTTCCTCCAATTTTCGCTAATTGTAAAACCTAAAATTATATTACTTTATTGAGATAATTAAATGTTAATTCCACATATGCTAACCTAAGAATATTTTTGACTTTAAGAATCAAAGTAAAAAAGTATATATAAAATAATCCTGTAAATTAAGTTTTTTTTTTATCAATAGACTCATACACATAAAGAAGCATTACTCGAATAAGTTTCAGCTTTTATTTCATTATTTCAGGAGAAGTGTAATAAACTTACTGCATCTTTAAAGTTTAAATTGTCCTGAAGATCTTATGTGACTTGAGGCAGCTGATTATTTTTTTAAGTAAAAGGATAGTTGAACTCCTGCAGAAAATTCTTTGTAGATACTTGTTGTTTTTTCCCTATTTAAGATTACCTGAATATCCTCACTAATTTGGTACAAATTGGCTTTCACATAGGAATTTTATTTGGACCAATCTGTGGAAAATTCATCTAAAAAATAATTAAAATAAATTAAATTATAAGTCTAAACCTAGAGTCGAACTGTCAAAACTTTATTATATATTTTTTAACAATGATACTGCACAAAAATACACATCAATGTAAACTTTTACTAGCGTTTAATCCAAAATAGTCATAAAAAAATTAATATAATTATTCAAATTTGCTATAGCTTTTATTCCATTATAAATTTGATAACATTTATTAATGCCAGCAATCTTATTAGACTGATTACTCAATAATGACTTTGTCAGAGAGAATTTTCTCTAAAATTTACAATTTTATTATTACACAAATTTACAACTCTATCTGTGCTCCATTTTAACCAACAAGATACAAAATTCATTGGCCTATCAAAATATTTGCACTTATTTGTAGTAATTGCCATTTAAATAAGTGATTGTATGAAAAAGTATAGCTATAAAAGCTATATTTTAACATACGTGTTTTGATACTGAATATTTTGCTCACTTTCAAATTTGTGCGAGTTTGATACTAAATTATTAGCGGGCATGTCTGTAGTTTCGTTCGGTAATTTTTGGTATAATTAAAAAAATTAAATTAAAAATAACTATACTTACCTTTAACGGCGGCATCTTCTTCAAATAAAAAGCACACTTGATTTTAGCTCAACTAAAACTCCAAAGGTCTTTTTTAGCTCGACGTCAACACAATAATGGGGTTAGTGGGCGGGTTAAGAAATGACAATTCTACAGGCCGATATTGCAGTATCCGATTTTACCGACAACCCGAAATTTAATTAATGGACGTCTGATGAACTTACACTGGACATCCAGATATGGACGTCCATATAGATTACAGGTCATCACATCTAATGAACATCCATAAACGGTCCATGGACATACAGGACATTATATGTACCTATTCTGGATAGCCAATGGAAATCTTGTGCTATCTGGGTTATTAACTTTATCTACTCATTCACGTTCACAGAACATACTAGAATAAAGGCTGTAATCTCATTAACAAAAGCTTCTAGATAGTATTTCTACCATCTTAAAGTTCAAATGAATTTTTACAACATTTCGAGGGGCAAATAATGGACCTTACATTAAACTGTGATAATTTTTTCTGCTTAGGATATCTTAATGTTACTTTGATAAATCTGGATACCAGGGAGGTTATTAATTTCTTCCCACTTGTAGAATCTACAGGTCTTAAGGAAATTATTGACGAACCCACGCAAGTTACTGGTACCAGTTCCACTCTTTTGGAACTTATTATTATGTCTAAAGTCCTTACATTAGAGGTGTTCAGTGCCCTATCGGTTCCAGATATCTCCGATTATGATTTAGTTTTCTGCCAGCTTTTGAGTCCTAAATATAAGTCTGAACCTATTTTTAGGGAGTTTAGTGATTTCAAAAACATAATCTATAACCAGTTTTATGCTGTTGGATTTTTGATGTTACTATTAAAGAGGGCAAAGTACATTTTCTTAATGAAAATATAACATTGCTAGATATTCTTGCGCCAGAGACGGTAGCTAGATTTACACAAAAGGATACGTTGTGAATAACAATACGAGAAATGATCAAAACTAGAATAGAAATAAAGCTTTTACTCGTTTTAAAAAATCTAAATCACAAGGACACTGCAAAAATTTTAAAAGCATTCTGTCATAATTTAAAAAAAAATTCTTCCAATGTTTGGCAAGAGCTTCTAAAGTTCGGAGTACGTGAAGACAAGGGTAAAATGGACGTTTTAAGGAAGTCATTGAGACTAATATGTCAAAATATATAATGAAGAAGTTGACTTCATAAATAGTTTTTTTGAATTATGTTGTCTCTTCTTATTACCATAGATAACACATAATAAATTCCTGCATTCTGAATTTCCACTGCGAAAAAAACCATTGGGAACACCGATTTTTAAATTCCTTTCCCCAGGAATTTAAGGAGCTCCGACCTGCGAGTATATTACCTTGTGTGTGTCTAAATTTTTCGAAAAGGTCATAAACGCCCAGTTGACTGTAGATGTTGGATCCAATATTTTACCTGAAATTCAATAAGGGTTCCGACAATACTATGGATAATTTAGAGCATAAGCAAAGGTTATCGACGATCCTTTTGGAGCTATTGATAATGTAAAATTACAGTTTTGGCATTGTTAAATTTTTCAAAAGCTTTTGGCTTTTGTGAAATTAAGAATATGATATAATCGCACTTTTTTGACACCCCACGTGTTCAACCATGGGAAAATTATTTTTGGTAAATGATTTACTGCTGCAATAAGCACAAAATTCAGCTTATGCAGAATTCTTGTTTAAGACTTATTCTCTTGAAGTGAGAAAATACCAATATATTTCGCCTCGACTGATAGAGTCTAGCTGGTTGAGCATAGAGGAGCGAAGAGATTTACATCTTGCATGTTTTTTTAATAAAATTATCTCTTTAAAATGCCCCTTTTATATATATATATATATATATATATATATATATATATATATATATATATATATATATATATACAGGTCTGGAAAATCAAGAACAGAAACTCGACGTTTCTTAAGTATGATAAAGAAAATACTATATTATTCATCAAATCAGAATGAGACAGAAGATAATGCATCGTAAGCATCGACATACGTGTAAATTACCAGTTTGGCCCTCCGATGAGGGGTAATACAATGCTGGCGCGTGAGAGCGGGCGCCAGCATACGCCACGCCCTCGCACAACAAGAGGATTCCAAGTTATTGGCTTTCATTCGGCCGTCGAAGTGTAAGTACCGTGTTTCGCGCCAAATTTTTTTGTTATAATGGTAATTTATTCCACGGAACAAAAAGAGCACATTATTAAGTGGTACACTATTCTGGTAAATAATCGGCAGATTTGTATTTATGTGCGAAAATCATCCTGTTCCTTGAAAATTTAGAATTTCGGATATTATTAAAAAATTTGAGACAACTGGTTGTCTAAAAATTTGTAAAAAATGCACTGATAATAATGAGGAGCAACCGGTTCCTCAAATTACTGAAGAACGAGCAAATCAGGGAGACTGACGTTGGTAGTTTAGCAGAAATTAATTTTCCTTGTAATAGTACCGTAATTGCTTAAGAACTTGATATGAACGCTCGAACAGTTCGGAATATTTTAAAGCTAATAGGGATATAACCCCTGAAATTTTGGCAAATACGCGAACCATATTTTACAATAGACAGGGTTATTGTCTCGCTCAAAGTGGAGGCCTGTTTGAACACCTTTTGTAGACTTTTAGGTGTTTTTGTTGATTTAAATTGAATTTATTTATTTGTTTATGTATTTACAATTACTGAACAAGTTATTTTCATTTTTTAACAGAATAAAAGTTTATTTTTGAGAATGATTTTTAATTTTAAAGTGGTCTATTAGCTTATTTACTTAGAAATTACCGTTGCGTTTCACTAGTATTTTTATTAGAATAAATGTTTATTTTGTAACAGAAATATCAATTTTCTTTACGCTCAACGCCCAACAAAAACTAATTTTTTTTTGTACTTCGACTATTTGATGTATTTAAAACCATCAATGTATCAAATAGTCATTAAATATTCCAAATTCCGTCGATTACGTTATAAGTTTAGACGAAAAGTAAATACACCCTCTCATTCCTTTCAAGGTACTGCTCGTTTTCGTGTCGCACGGAAGTTAGGGGGGGGGGGTAATATTGCGGTAGGCGTTCCCTATGATCTTCTGTCCGAACTATCTGAAACAAGTTAGACGGGCTTAGTGGGTTAGAATTTGAGAAACGGCCAAAATAATTTCTAGTTAAGAGATTTAAAATAGAAGTTTGGCTATAGTAACGTTTCTCTTAAAACTCGGTAATATTAACGGCCAGTCATTTCTTTTTAAAGTTTCGTCTCAGGTTAAAGGCAACAGTGTTGTGGTTGCGTCGCGCTCAGTTATATTTGTGCGCCGCTCTTCTA